>JAODJW010000094.1:9959847-9972169 GCA_026777045.1 Hyperopisus bebe
CTGTGCCACCACTGCAATTATGGGAAATGCATCAGTGACAGGAAGCATAAAACAGAAGCTGTTTGATCCAGACTTTATTTATCAATGTCCTGGTGATTTTTCTAGAGGGACTCATTCTGTACTGTCTCATTGCTTATAAGGTTTATGAACCACATGAACAACATCATGCTGGGATTCAGGGCCCTCTAAGATACCATCTCGGATAGATGGATTTGTTATGCCATCGTGGAGCATGTGAAATTAATTTGAGCAGACTTAACTGTTCAGCACGTGTAAGCACATTCTTTCTTGATTATAAGGGGTTTTGTGTGGGGAGGTGGTGCTGTGTCCCTTGAACTTGTATGGATGGGCAGTCTTTGTATGGATGGGCAGTCTTTGTATGGATGAAACCTGCATCTGAATGACTTAGAAATATGCGGAGTGAACCAGGGTGGGAGCCCTTTATATATCTACCTTTTCACCATCATCTGAATGAAGTGCGCCTTCATGTCAAGGACACCAGCAAACTGCAAAAGAGTGGCGATTTAGAGAAATACAGATTTTATAATGTGTGCGTCATAGACACCCGTGGTGTTATTGTTTGCAAAGAGCTGCATGTTTTGGGGCGAACGACCCTGCCAACAGATTTTAGTCAACCTTTCATTAACTAGTAAAATTTGAAAGCAAAACAACTGGTTGAAATAGGCAGACGATGTATGCCCATTATCTATGAGGCGTTAGCCATGTGATTGGTGGCTGCAACGCTCTGCTCTCCCAGCCAGCCAATCCGCCGATGCGCTAGAATGGCAGCGGATTTACGGGCCCAATATCTGCCTCAGCTTGGTCCCTCCCCATCAGTAAGCGGCTCAGGGAGGGCTGTCAGAGGGGGATTAATATCCCCTTGTCACCGAACGCTTTCCACGATAAAGACACCCACACAGAATTAAGGAGCTGCTGCAAGCAGGTGCCGGTGAGGTTTATGGTGGGGGGTGGCGTGGGGGGTGACAAGGAGCCACACAGGAGTTACAGTCCGCAGTTGACGCCTGGGCCCCGGGCACAGTCATGCCCTGTGCCCTTTTCGACCGTCTCCACCAGCATCTTTCTCAAGATTGAGTAAGTGTTTATCAAGGGGAGGAGAGTGAAATTTAAGAGCAATAAAGTCGTAGATTTATATATATGCGACTTCTCTGCTACATGGGCCTCTGAAATAGAGTCTTCTGTGTCAAAGGTGTGACATCTCCTGGACGGAGGATAGAAGCTCTCCGGGAGGTCAGACTCAACAAAAAGGATAGGTCCTTCACAGCCGCGCATATCAGTAAATGATCTCCCCTCCCCAAAGCCCTCCAAGCTGATGCATTACTGAAGTAAACGACACCTCAAGTAATAAAGTACTCCCACAAGTGGCCAATTTGCTTCACTGCCAGACTGCTGGGACGTCATTGAAGCTTTTTTTTTTTTTGTACACATGAATGAACGCGAGTCTCATCCTGTGTGCTGTGCTGTTGCACAACTCTGCCACTTCCTTCCCTGCTTGCTGGGTCAGCCTGGGGTGGGGGTGGCTCTGTGGTCTTTTTGTAGAAACCTTCCCTGACTCACCACTTCACTGCGTTGTGGTGGCAGGCGATTGCAAGGTGCCATTAAGGCATCTAGTCCCTGGTGTCGTCTCGCGCATGTACAGCTGCGACTGGGGGGGGGGGCATCCCTCCGCGAGGGGTCTGCGTCGAAGGCTTGGGGGTTACCAATGTTTCTGGATGGGCTTTCCATGGTTTGAAGCATACTGAGGGGAGAGAAGCAGTATCCCATCGTAAAGAAAATCGCCCTTCCAGTTCTCATGACTGCGAATTCTGTACAGAGTCACAAAATCTAACAGATTGTCCATTTGAGCCCATTTTTGCAAAGTCGGTCAGAAGGTGCTTTGGTTGTGCAGTGTTTTTGTCTTTTTTAGAGGAACTGAAAAACACAAAATGACGAAATGAGAATTAAATTCCTCGACCTCTTAAAGCAGGGGTGTCAAGCTGCAGTCCTGGGGGGCCGGAGCCCTGTGTAGCTTAGTTCTTTCCCTGTTCCACCACAAATGATTCAGCTCAAGAGCTGTGTGGTAATTAGCACAAGGAGTTGAATCAGGTGTGTTAAATGAGGGTGAACCAAAAACTGTGCAGGGCTCTGGCCCCCCAGGACTGCAGTTTGACACCCCTGTCTTAAAGGAATGTAATTGAATGATACCCCATACCTCTCCAGTGCATGGGGCTCTCTGAGTTAGGGCTCTGAACCTGAACAGAAGGTTGCCAGTTCAAATCCCGTGATCAGCAGTGGTTTCACTGTTGGGCTCTTAGCGAGGTCCTTAACCCCAGTTGCTCCAGGGATTGGCTAACTCTGCTTTCTCAATTGTATGTCGCTTTGGATAAAAGCACGTGTTGTATAAATAAATGTAAATGCAGCTCTTTTGAAAAACAATCTTTTTGATCAGCATTAACTGGCATGGAATGCGACGAGCTGATGGCTGAACCGGGAGAAACTCGATAAAGAGCATCTGGCGTCGCTTTATTTCTGAACGCGGTTTGCTTTTGAAAAGAGGCGGATAAGGGCCAGAATGTCGGGGGGGGGGGGGGGGGACAGGCTGCGGAAAAAGGCCTGCATTAATATTGTAATATCAGAAGCAGCTTGGCCTTCTTTATAATCCAAGGCAGGGAAATGAGACTCAGGCACTCCTGGATGTCGTATCCAAGCAACAGCAGTAGAGTAAATGCTGCTGTTTGTCTCCTGCTCGGTCACTGGACAGTGGGGACAGGTAGTTTGCATGAGTTCACCTTAATACAGCCAGACAGTAACAGACCAGGGCTGCTGCCAGCCGCAGCGGAGCATATGGCACCAGCAGTCGTCGGAGGCGTGGCGTCACATATTGGGCTGCCTTTGGCCAGAATTCTGACACTGAGGAGATGTTGATAACCTTCCCCAATTCTGAGCTACATTTTAAACGGTCCATCCCAGAATAAACAGGAGGCCCGCACTTGTTGTGTTGCGATGAAGGCATGTAACAAGCCGGGCGGCCATGCGGATTGTGAAATACGGTAATCCGTGTGCTTTTCGCTGCAGACACCGATCACCCTAGGCTGAGTTCCTCAGCTGCTTGCAGTAACAGATTTGAAGCTCTCTGTCCCCCCCTGTTGGTCAAAAGTGCAGTTGCAGCAGCTATGAGGAACTCACTCATCACCTGTTGATATTTTAGCATGACAAAAACGGAAATATCGACTGTAATTATTTTAATTATGATTTTCAGCAATCCTACTAATGCGTTTCAATATTTGCTGCTTTTGACATTTTCAGCATATCATGCAATAATTATCATGAGCGCAGGTTTGTGTAAATGTGATGTAAACACCTCCCAGCCATTTTTGGGCTTTTTTTTTTTTATTTTTTTTTATTTTTCTGCTTTCATGCCTCTTTCCAAACCTGTGGCTCCCTTCACCCTTGCATGTGATGCTTTTTAAAATGGAGGTCACCTTCCGGTACCTGGAAGCTAGATCATGGCACTGAGTGAATTTTTTATAAGATGACAGCAGACAGATTCGTTCAGAGACAGTCAGGAATTCACACACACACACATACACACACACACCCACACACACACAGGTGAACTGCACTGGGCTCAGGAAACCAGGAATAAACTCGGCCCCGGAAGCCCATTCGGGAAGGACACATCTCAGCCTCCCCAGCTTCATTTTGCAAGTGGCTAGCGATCAGCTTTCTGTTAGTGGGACCTTCACATGCGACTGCAGACATCCACACCCCAGGCCTCAGTCAGCTCACTACAGTGGCTGCCTATTACAGCCTTTCCGCTCTTTCATGTCGTGCATTTTTACCCATCATTCACAGCAGCCTCTTACTACAGTGACGAACTGAGCCAAGGTCTTCTTTCTCTTCATTGCTTGGGAGGCAGCCTTGCATCCCTTTCAACATGCGCTCGTCCTTTAGAGACTGAACCTGTACAGCTCCCGCTCAGCGTTGATGCTTAGTGTCAGGGTCACATAATGAAGTCTCAGAACATGCTGTAAGGTTCCAGTGCTCCTGCTACTCAGGTCTCTGCTGCAAGTGCTTTTTAACCCAGTCCATGGGGCTCCCAGAAAGTCCATGTTTTTGCTCCCTGCCAGCTCCCTAACAAAAAATGTGGACTGTTTGGGAGGGAGCGAAAACGTGGACCGTCTGAGAATGCCCAAGGACCGGATTGGGAACCACTCCTCTTCTGTGGCTGCACTCCTACCCCTAACCACACACCTTATATCCTCGGAAACTGCAGTGAAGTAAAACCACTTTGCTTTGTGTGTGAACCCTGGTTTCTATTTCAGTTCTGTGTTTGGATGTCAGGTTCCAGATCGCATTTTACTTTGATTTGCGACCTGTGAAGCTTCGCCGTGTGACACCGGCTTTCCTCTATCTTTTTAACGTCGTTGGAGTCCAGTGTTAATTACTATCTAAAAGGCCAAGGCCAAAGACCATCGACGTTGGTGTTAATTAGTGCTTAAAAGGCCGCAGTCCATGATGCACACAGGTGGTGTTAAGGCAGATGTGTCACTCCGGGGGTGCGTACTCCAGAGCGCCGCCCCGTCTGTGCGGCGTGTGTCATTGTGTACCGGTGACATGGTGACCAGCCATCTGGCCCGAAGTGGTTCTTCCCTGTTCCGGCATCAGTCAGGCTGACTCTGTGCCGCGCCACAGTAACAGGGTGCGAGCGGCAGGTGTGATTCCCCAGAGGTCCTCGTGCTGAGGCAGGGGGGAGTTAAAACGAGGAGAGTGGCTGCTCCTCCAGGCTGCTAATGGGGTGTTAAGGCCCCTGTAGGCCGTGCTGTCCCGGCGGTCTCTGCAGCTGTCGCACACACACACACACACACACACACACACATTTGTATTTATATCTTTGTGGGGACTCTCCATTCATTTCTTTGGGCAAACCCTATTCCCATGACAAGCTAAACCCCTACCCAGCCCTAACCTTAATCATAAGTAACCAAACAAAATACAAGACTTTAGGCATTTTTAGATTGCAGTGATGGATTTTTGTAAAATTGTAAAATTGAGTCCCTTGTAGGGACTGAAAAAATGGTGCATGCACATGCTTCAGTCGTGCTTTGCTGTTTTACAAACTGCTGAACTGTGAGCTGTCAGATCCCACATTTGTTATGTGCATCAGTGACCATAATAATGTAACTTATACCGGGCTCTAGAAGGACTTAACAGGCTTTTCTCTTCTATCATTATAGTGCCGCAGTCTCAGACTGCACAGGATGGACACCTCACTCCTCGCGAAGCATCCGTGGCAGTGCTTATTTGTCACATGCGAGTAAAATCTCAGTCACGTGTTCTCCGTGTACATGACTGTGTTGTTAGTTGAAAGCCTTTGAACCTGGGAGGCTTTTCCGCTCATCCTTGTAAGGTCGGCTGCAGGACAATCCTTTGATGCCTCCTGATCTCTGATATTATTTTAATCCAGCCTTTGCCCCGTAAACACAGCGTTGATTTCCATAACTGTTTGATCTGTTTCATCAAAGCCGTAAAGGCACGCTTCCACCGGCCGCATTGGTCTCGCTGCACATTGTTGATGGTTAGCTCTGGAAAAGCTTTATTCGAGAGGTGAGGTGTTTTCCCCCTTATTACAAGGAGGTATAATCAATTCACACCCCCGCAGTGTGCTCTGCTACGGGAGGACCGGGCTAGTGATGAGCGGAAAGGAAATACCTGCACTAGAGAAGCTGTAAACCTTTTGTTTTTAATGAAGTTCACTGATGTTTAAGTAGGTGATTCACCCATGACTGACTTCCTCGATGAAGCAAAGCTCTAAAAGCACCTTTGATTGCATGCCAGTCATTAACAGGTGTAACGTTTTCTCTAAAATGGGCTTTCTGCCTGCCTGTGTGTTTGTTTTCTGCAGTCGGGGAGGGAAAAAATCTGATCCCGATGGACCCCAACGGGCTGTCCGACCCCTACGTCAAACTGAAGCTCATCCCCGACCCAAAGAACGAGACCAAGCAGAAGACCAAGACCATCCGCTCCTCTCTGAACCCCATCTGGAACGAGTCCTTCACCTTGTGAGTCTGCGCGGCACCCGAAGCCGCCGGCAGCCCGTAGGTTCCGTGTGATCGTGTGCTTCACCAGCTCCCCGTGTGTCTCACAGCAAGCTGAAGCCCTCGGACAAGGACCGCCGGCTCTCCGTGGAGGTCTGGGACTGGGACCGCACCACCCGCAACGACTTCATGGGCTCCCTGTCTTTCGGCGTGTCGGAGCTGATGAAGTCTCCAGTTTGCGGCTGGTGAGGATGAACTTCCCCCAGAAGCACTGTAAATTGACATTGTCTTTGCCCTTTTGAAAACATGCAGATGTGCACAAGGCACCATGAGCAGCCTGCGGTGTCCTTAACAACGTCTGTGCGGTTTACATTCCCGTGTTTACAGTACTGAAATATCCGTGTTTTTCAAAAGAGAGCCGAGTTTGCACGACACAAGAGCTTTCAGCGCGGGGAGTCTGTTTGCTCATTTCTTATCTTCTCCTTCCACTTTTTAAATCGAACCCACCACATTTTTTTAAAAATTCGTTACAATTTTCCCTATTCCTATAGGTGGATTTGCTTGGCCTTTTTACTCCTTATAGGACAGTCATTTACATCACTAGGGGCCCTGCAAGTGGAGGCATACTAAAGATTTTGTATCGATTTGCATAAACTAGGCCTGAGAAGTTATTAACGCCCCGTCTACCTATTTCTCATCCTCTAATCGATTATATAGAAAAACCATTTATTGTGTTTATTTACGGTTATGACTTCATTTGTACTCTCAGAATGAATGTCTGCCTTGCAGTACTGTATCAATAAGTCTGATGTCAGTGCATATAAATCGTGTGTGAATGGAGTATCTCTGCCTTGCTCCCTTGTACCGTTGCAGCTGAGAGCTGGAGTCACGAAAGGTGATGTTCTTTACTGCTGGTAGAGGCTGAATGAAATGAAGTCACATGACCCCAGGCTTTAGACCAAAGTGGGCATCTGGACCTTGAGGCATTAATAATCTAGGCGGGCGGGGGGAGCCGTCCTCCCACGCTGGCCGAGACCTGTGTCCTTCTTCCATGATATGCTCTCCATGAAGTCATTCGCTTTGGTGCCGTGTGTGTGTGTGTGTGTGTGTGTGTGTGTGTGTGTGTAGGTTGCGGTAGGCTTACTGTGTGTCCCCGTACTGAATAAGGCTTATCGTGAAGCTGCCTACTTATAATTGAGACTTGATCACCGACGCCTGGCAGCACGATCACCAGCGGCCTCCCATGTCAGCCCACAGCTGTGCACAAGGGACACAGTGACAGTGTGGCCACACCATCCCACTTTCATACCACATTCCCAGGTTCATCTGGGGACAGAATGTCTTTGAAACCGATATAATCATAAATATTCTTTTTTGTTTCATATCTTAATCACACCTGCAGGCAATATAATTTTACCATTAACTCCCGTGTGTAGCAGCATAATGAGCTGTGCACCCTCTCCCATATCCTGCAACCCCCCCCCCTCCAGAAACTGCAGTGATGAACCTAAAAAGGGCATTAATAATGACGATGGTCTTTTCAGACCCCATCCTGATCCCTACCTCATCTCTGTGACCCAGGTACAAGATGCTGAACCAGGAAGAGGGAGAGTACTACAACGTACCCATTCCTGACGAGACTGACGGCAACCTGGAGCTCCGGCAAAAGTTCGAGGTGAGGCTGGCCGCTCAGGCCTCACCTGCAGACATGGTGTCAGCTGATGCTCAGAATCAGGACCCTGTCCCGGGGTGGGGGGGTTGCCATAGCGCTCCAAGAACCTGTGTCTGTTTTCATTTCCCTTGTCTTGATTATGGAATCTCTTATAGGTGATTTTACTGTTTTGTTGGGCCGTTTATAAATATTTGCTCTTCTCAGAGTAATATGGCCCTTGTATCTCCCTCTGGGTTCGTGTTATGGCTCACTTACTGTCCAGAATCCTGCATATGCATTAAGAGATAATGTGAGCTACAGGTCAGTCTCCTTCATATTGTGCTAAATTCTGCAGATATTCACAATAACTCGGTAAGCTCCCTCACAGACCTTATTATCTATTTGCTAAATTAATTGTTGGCCAGGGGCAATCGAAGACCTCCTTGCTAGAGTCATTTGCATTTGTACAGTAGATTGTTTGCCCTGAATTTAAATGGCGGCCTACTTGACATTGGAGCACCCAGCCATACCAGTTTAATTTTCTCGTCGATGTGCCTTGGCCACCCAGTTTCTGTGGCTTTTAGGACAGTGGTTCTCAACCTTTTTGCACTGCGACCCAATTTTTACCATGTCAACACAGTCGCGACCCTGTATCAATTATAGGTCTAAATTAACGCTATAATCAAGCATGCAGTGCACTCTGCAATTTATGCCAATCAGTGTCTATTGCACAAATCTGATTGGATGTGCCAGTGAATTTTAAATTAAGCATCTGTGGATTGGCAACCTGGATTGGTTGAGTGGTCACTAGTTTTGCGCTAAGCATTTACAGACCCAAGAGTCGTTTATATAGATTAATTCTAGAATTGGGGCTTGGAAATCTGATCGTGGATCAGCTGATGAGCTTGCTGTTTTTAAAATGCTTTACATTTCCAACTCTGCCTTGCCACCCTTTCAGAACTTGCCGCAACCCAAATTTGGGCGCGACCCATGGGTTGAAAATTGCTGTTTTAGGAGAACCTGGAGTCCAGCTTTGTGATGTTTCTTTGTGTACTGAAGAAGTTAAGGGGTTCAGGTGGGCAGCCCCCAGGTAAAAGGTGACTCATCCTATTGTCCACCCTGAGCCTTCAAGAAGAAGAGATGACCTCTTACAAACCAGCTGACGTTTTTACCCCAGCAGTCTATCTGCGATAAAGGTGGAATTCAAACCCCAGAAACCTCATGTGAGACTTTGCTGCACAATCAACTCATGGACACTTTGTTGCTCGATGATCTCATTAGGACACTTTGCTGCACGATGATCTCATTAGGACACTTTGCTGCACGATGATCTCAGTAGGACACTTTGCTGCACGATGGTCCAATTAGGACACTTTGCTGAAGACTCGATGCATCCAAAACACATAACATTTCAGTGATTTGGGATGAGTTTTATCCTGCAGTTCCCCTCCACGCTGAAATTTGAAAATTAATTTCTTTAATCTGAAAATTAATAGGTTCACAATTCAAGTATGTCTGGGAGGAGATGACTCAAAGCAAAGTCTGATTATTGTAGCGCAAAAACAGTGAGGAAAGAATAATCAGCCTCTGCGTTATTAGAATGTAGCCGGATTAGAGAGTGATAGGGAAGAACATTTCCATTGTTTGCAAAGCCTCTAAGTCTACAGGGAGGGGAAATTGAAGGGGTGGCCGAAGCCTGCTCCACAGGAGTCTAGGATAGAGAAACCCTGTCCTTATAGCACATGCATCATTATTCTCACCCTCCTCAGGGTTAGTCCCACTATTCATATTTTATTGTAACTTTGGAGATCACCAGTCACCCAATGTAATGTGTCTGCATACTTTAGCCCAGTGTTTCCCAACCTAGTCATCAGGGAACACTGGACAGTCCACGTTTTTGCTCCCTCCCAGCTCCCAGCCAATCAGGAACACCAAATACCTGATACAGGTACACTGGGAGCTGAGAGGAAGCAAAAACGTGGACTGTCCGGGGTTCCCCAAGGACTGGGTTTGGAAACACTGCTCTAGCCTGTCTTTTTAGTAAACAGAAAAACTGCATTGATAGATGCAGCATTTGTGCTTTTATGCATTAATCACCATCATCATTACAGCCCCGGTCCAAACACCAGCCGTTGCGTTGAGGCAGTTAGTAATTGCTTAACAACTCAAAGATTCCTGCCACAAGCGTAATCTCCGAGAGTGCAGATGTGGAGAGAGGTTGCCACTGTACATTCAGGCCCATAGAGAGGATGGATTTCTATGATCCAGAACATAAATATTAAAAATGAACATGGAGCCTTTGCCCTAAACAAAAAAAACCAGATTTCAGGAATGGAATGAACAGGCTTTGTCTTCTTGTGCTTCTCGCTGCTTCTGTTACAACGGTCCTCAGGAGTCTGGCCAGATAGATCCATTTTTGACACGGAACGGAACTTTGGCTGGTTGTACAGTAATTCAGCACTCAAGCTTCATGCTTTTGATTCACCTGTCGGCAGTTTACAGTATCAACAACATGCATCGATGTTGCAGTCGTGTTTTCATACCAGCCATGCAACCACAGGCGTCGGATCAGACTGAAAGACAGACCCCCTGCAGGATTAAAATGGGATTATTTAGATATCCTCTGTTCCTGCCTCCTCTGAGTCCTATAGTGCTATAATTTTTGTACAAGCATTAATGTCCTGTCATTTCTAATGCTGCGCATTGTGCATGACTGGCCGTAACGGGCAAGATTGAATGTGACTGCGTCTAGCTGAGTTTCACGCCAAGCCGGGTGAGGCATCGCATTTTAATGGTTCGGGCTGGATGCGAGCAGAGGTCCCCGGTGAGAGTGCCTCTCAGCCTTCCTCTGGCCCGTCTCACCGATCCTTCCGCAGGCTCTGGCGTCTCCTGCCAGCCCGTTAACATCGTGGGGGGGAGACACCTCCCGGGGACCCGGCCGCGGCCACCTGAGCCGTTGCCATGGCAACTGCCAGTCTCACTGACCCATGCTGACGCAGCGGCTCAGTGACAAGAACCGCCCGCCACCCAGCACCCTCCCGGGCAGCATTAGTCCCCTCCCTCCCTCCCTGCACATAACTGGGCCACAGCGGTTCCATTTTGTCCCTCCCCTCGAACATTCCACAGACACAGAGACAGGGGGCATAGACAGCTGCCATGCGGGCTGTTTTCTGACTGACACTACACTGGCACAGAGCAGCCAAGCAGGGTGTGGGTTTTACAGCACTGTAATTAGCGATTAAAGCCTGACCATATTCAAGGTAGTGAGAAGGTGAGCTGCTAATTCGCTAATAGGCTAACACACTGGTGTGCCTCAGAGGTGTACGGCTGGAGTGCATGGAGAAGGGGTGGTTAAGTATGTATTACGATAATGGCTAACCTAAACCCACCCATCGCAGTTGCCACACCTCCCCTCCCCTTTGGATTTTACCTTTAAGGAGGAAACGAGGGTGTAGATCATCATGTCCCCTTACGCAACACTCCTTCCCTCCCCCCATTTAAAATGGAAATGTAGTTGGTGATATCTGGAAGGATCACATGCATCTGTCGCGCTCTCTCAGGGTCCTACAGGCGAACGGCTGAGACACAGCCTGCTGTTACTCACGACATCGGGGCAGGTTAGCGGGACCCACCGTCATCCATAAATCTCTGATTGACATGTCCTAAGTGTCCGACTGGAGCATTGGGGCATACATTTCATTCCTATTCCCGCTGCATATGGAGTCAGGCTTTACAGAATTCTCTGTGTCCTTTGTGGCCCTCAGATAGACAGTTTTTAAAGTAGCTTTATGGTTATTTTGTTTAGTTTTACTGTAGTGACACTGCAGGCTGAGCGAATGTGTCATTAAGGTGTTTTTTATTATTATTATTATTATAGCATGTTATAGTTAATATTATATTACAAACATGATGGATGGATTTTTACTGTCATCATCAGTGTTTTTGAATTATCCTTGCATCATCGGGGCAGGCTTCAGTTACCATAGAAACAGGGCCCACAAACTAAGCAGTGTGAAGTCATCCACGACACCTTTCCAGGAATTCTCACCAGTCAGCAGACTTAGAAAAAGAAAGACTCGGACTGACTTTTATCCATGAAGTTGCTCTAATGTAATCATTGCATCCTCAAATGTTTATGAGAGCCAGTATAAGACTTTTTACACCTGTAATCCTCAATGCAATGATTACATTGAGTTTGGTGTAAAATTCAGGTTCTTCTTCCCACCACTGAGAAAAAGCTGTGCTTCCAGATTAATATAGATTCAAGAAAGTTAGAAAGTCAGCAGACCACAGAGCTATTCTGTCACGTCCCGTGTTTGCGTGTTTCCCTGTCTCTTGTCTGCGTGTTTCCCCGTCTCGTCTGCATGTTTCCTGGTCTCTTGTTCCCCCGACTCTTGTCTGCGTGTTTCCCTGTCTCATGTCTTCATGTTTCCCCGTCTCTTGTCTGCGTGTTTCCTCGTCTCTTGTCTGCACGTTTCTCTGTCTCTCGTCTGCGCGTTTCCCTGTCTCTCGTCTGCGTGTTTCCCTGTCTCTCGTCTGCGTGTTTCCCTGTCTCTCGTCTGCGCTTTTCTCTGTCTCTCGTCTGCGCGTTTCCCTGTCTCTCGTCTGCATATTTCCCTGTCTCTCGTCTGCGTGT
>JAODJW010000094.1:9981139-9997206 GCA_026777045.1 Hyperopisus bebe
GCTATAAACATGTACAGATTAATACTGAAATATTGATTCCTTCTAGAGGTTACATCAGGGATAAAGTAATAGAGAAATGATTTGCCTGAAAGGCAACACACAAGAGGAAAGCTGCCCACAAAAAATAAAAATGGGGTTTTGAAAAGTTTTGAGCTGGAAACATGGATGCCTATTAAGGCCCTGCAGAAAGAGAGAGCACCAGGTTAAGTGAATCTGGTGCTGGAGGGCACACCTTGCTGTGACTGACAGCTATTGTGGCCAATCCTCTGCCTCTCACTGGATATGGTATTGGAGGGCACACCTTGCTGTGACTGACAGCCATCGTGGCCAATCCTCTGCCCGTCACTGGATATGGTATTGGAGGGCATGCCTTGCTGTGACTGACAGCTATCGTGGCCAATCTTCTGTCTGTCATTGAATCTGGTGCTGGAGGGCACACCTTGCTGTGACTGACAGCCATCGTGGCTAATCCTCTGCCTGTCATTGCAGGTTCTATGCTGCAGAGATCGCTGTTGGGCTGTTCTTTCTGCACAGTAAGGGGATCATTTACCGGTGGGTGTATACTGTGGCGTGTTGTTATATATTACAACAAAAGTCACTCTGTTTACAATTTTATGTAATGATGAATCTCTAAGTAGTATATTGCTCAAAATGAAATGTGTGCCTTTTTATATATATAATTTGTATGAAATATATGGAGAATTTAGATGCATTAAGGAATGCATTAATTATTATTGCAGATTTGTCAAATCTTATAATTACTCAGTTATGCAAAACGTGTTTTGTAGAGTGATGAGTCACACTACTCACTCCCTTGCTATTCACACTACTCACTCCCTTGCTATTCACACTACTCACTCCCTTGTGTTAACTGGGTATTTTATTGCTACTTCTTTATCGTTGTGTCATTATTCAGTTCATTGATTGCATTCAAGTAAACCACACACTCCGTTCTCACATACTCTGTTTCCTGTAATTTTTTTCATTCACCTTAATTACCAGCCCGAACTACTGAGATATGTTTGTTGTGTGTGGCTGCTTTTCTTATGCAGAAACAGGACAAAAAGGAGTGCCATCTGAGAAGCCCAAAGTTTCAGATTATTTTTAAAAGTGAATGTGAAAACACTGTTAGATCCTCTCTTTGAGGCTGTCACGCTTTGCCAGTAGCAGTTCAGCCCAGTTATTCATGCTGGTTGAGAAGTGGCACGTATCAGTTACGCAGGGTTCCATGCATCCTGCCAAGTTTAAGCAAAAGTGCGCTGCGCTGTGCTAAATTTTGACTCTAAAGGCTGTGGTCAGTTGAAGAAGGTTATTAATATTACACCTAAATAAACTCAGCTTGTCCAGCACCAGCAAAGACTAAGACCCACATTCCTTGTTTTTGCAAGATCATTCAGTATGACCTTGCTAGCACAAATGGCACCACGTGTCGAGTGGTAGAAACATAACAGCTCTTCCTCAGTCCTCCTCCTCGATGGCCAGCCTTGGCTGAGATTTCTTTACAGGTTTGCCCTTCTGCCCCCGAGTCACTGTGTCCTGTGGGCATCTATTTTAGGGACCTGAAGTTGGACAACGTCATGCTGGACTCGGAGGGACACATTAAGATTGCAGACTTCGGCATGTGTAAAGAGAACATGGTGGAGGGGGTGGCGACCCGCACCTTCTGTGGTACCCCGGATTACATCGCCCCTGAGGTGAGGACAGGCGTGGCCTGTTTTGGGGAGGTGGGGGGAGACCCAAGCTGGCTACCTCACTTCACAGCAGTATCTTTTTTTTGACACTGAGCACTGCTGATATTCTGGACAGAGAGCAGCAATACCTGCACTCACGCCAGCACAAGGAAAATGGCCTATCAGTGAGGCTCACTGCCGTTACCCTTGGCAACAGAATTGCGTACCCGCTACGGGTTTATAACCATTCAGTGCATTTCATGCGTGGCTTTGTCATTTTTTCAGACTTTTAACCCTCACTTTTAAAGACAAAAGACAGGTTAGATACCACTGTCTGTGTCCTAAATTTCCTTCAGGATCAATAAAGTATCTGTCTCTCTCTTTATATGTTCTTATTATATTGCCCATAGGAAGGACAGTCAGAGAATGGAAAGGAAAAGATGATATTTTGGGTTAAAAGCAGACAGACTGAACAAACTGTGCACTGTGCTTCCTGTGATGTCATCATCCCGCTGTATCCAGGGTGTATCGATTCCCTTTAAAATGAGCTTTGAGGTTGATTGGTGTTGCTGTGAGAGGGACCGCACTCTCCAGAACCAGAACCTTGAATGCCATTTACCTCCTTCCTATGGGTCTAGTCGGTTCTCCGTCAAGCTGTGCCAGGTGTCTTACTGGGGACCTTCCTGTCACCCCCCCACCAGGGGGCAGAAACCCTCGGCCCTTTTTATTGCATGGGCAGGCAGCTCAGCACTGGGCCAAGGCACTCAGCTTTTTTGCTCTTTATTCTTAATTTGACCTATATAGCAGTTCACGGGGGGCATGCTGCAGTTTCTGTGCCTGCAGATTTGCAGCGGGCATCTGAGGCACGAGTAACCAGCTGAAAACACGGCCATCAGTTTCCGCTCCATGAATGAAATAGAGGAATAGAGGACACCTTACCCCCCCCGACCCCCGTCTGCCTGTTTTATCTTCATTTCTACTCAGTACAGCCGGCTGAATATTTGGGTTAATGCCTTTATCTTGTCTCTCCCTTTCTTTATAATTTCTTAAAGCACTTAAAAGCAGCTTTGAAATCGAGTCCAGTTGAAGGTTTTTTCTAATCTGGTGGCTGTGGCTCTGCGGTCCGCACGCTCCGAAGGGGGCAGCACACATTTTGGGTTTATCTGCTTTCTGTCCCATCTGGGCTCTTATAATTAGCTTTGGTGAACATGTAAAGTAAACCCCAACAACCATATTCTGAATTATCGACCCCAGCCATTCATCTCCTCACGTCGTTATATAAAACTTTCATCTGAATAAGGTATGAATTTGCAAGCAAATGTTGAGCCATTGTAAGTTTTACATCTAAAAGTTTTCTCCATGATGAATGCATTTAAAAAACATATTTAAGTTTTTAGTTCATATATCCCGTAACCCTGGAATGACATATTTTTGTCCCACAATGATTAAGAGAACGTGGGTTGAGCTGTAATCATTTAGAAGCCTTGATGTCACCTGCTTGTCCTGCAACCTTCTTTTTGCACTTGTCTATACTGGGAATATGGGGTATCCCCCCCCCCGGAAGCATGTATGGGAGGCCTGTACCCCCAGTGGTCATGAGGAAAACACCGAGTGTCTGCCAGCATGATCCCGATCTGTCATGCCGCATTCTCTAACGACACTCTGGAATACGAGGAAGATGCCGGACAAGAAGGAAGAAGGTCACACAGTGTCCGTCTCGATCACTGTCACCGTGGTGACGAAGGGGTGGGGGGCCGCACCCCCACGTGTGGACTGCCTCACACCTCTGGCTCCACGGTTCCTTAAGCTGTCAGCTTGAAGTCCACGCTTCTGCTGATGAAGCAGTGAACGTCCTTGAGGGGAATGTTCTGTCACCTGTGTCCCGCGGCCAGCCAGCGGTCCTGCTTTGGGTCTGAGGAAAACGGCACAAAGGCCGTTGGCGTCCCTCTCACGGCTTCCCCTCTCGTCTCGCTGCGTCGTTATTAACGCGATGTGCGAGCATGACGCATGCCGGCGGGAGCCTCTGAAATCCCGCTGCCATGCAGTTGCTATGCAGTTGCCACGGCCTGCCGTTGATATGAGAAATCCAGGTGAGATGAGGCCGGCGTTATGCCGGGAAGGACAGCCTTTACAGTATGTGCGTTAAGTTTTGTCTGTGCCCCCAATGGAATGATGGACAGGACGGCACCGGAAGAAAGAATATTCTCATAAATGATTTTCTACATACAGCGCTGGGGCAGCTGGCTTCAGCTTGGATGTTTGTCAGCCCCGAACGGCAGGAGATAGTGCTTCTCCAGCATTGTGGGCACAAGTTTAGTTTTTTCTTTGCACGATCTCTCTGATTTGACTTTAGTCTTTTCTGTTTTTGGCTCATTTCTTAATGGGCAGACAGCGACACACCAAGATTATTTTTGATTGTTTTCAGGGGGTGGGGGGGGGACAGAGCCTGTTCCCATTATGACCCTGCGAGGGTTGATCCTTATCTTGTGATTTATTCTCTCTTTGTTACAACCATCTGCTCCCTCTGCCCACACAGTCATTCTCTCCTTCTGCATGTCATTATGCAACATCTCCACTAGGTTTCTTGAATACACAGCGTGGCTCTGTTTGACTGATGCTGCTGCTGCATGATTTTCAGTGATTCTGGAATTGCCTGGGGGGGGGGGGGGTTAGTGTACTGGCTGTACTGTGGTGTGTACCTCACTCTGCCCCCCCCTTCTTGCCCGGTTCCCATGAGGTTTGCTTCATCACCACACCTGCCTGGGCATTTTTCTGAAGGTTGATTAAATAGGTCTTGTCAAGCAAGACGTTTTCCTTTTATTTAGTTACATTTAGGTGCCACTTCTACCCAAAGCTATACACCGTCGAGAATGCAGGGTCAGACAGTCCCTGGAGCACCAGGATATTAAGGGCCTCGCTCAAGGGCCCAACAATGAAATTCTGCCAACCATGGGATTTGAACCAGCAACCTTCTGATCACAAGCACAGAGTCCTGACCTCCTGAGCCACACACCGACCTTCGGTGGCTATGCCTGCCTTACTGCTGTGTGCTGTCAGTGGCCCTTTACACCTGGAAGTCTAATGCAAACTAAGTATTGTTCTTGCACACTGATGTACTACCACAGCACCAGGGCAGAGCTACAAAAGCACCAGGGAAGCATGACCTCAACTCCACCCCCTCCTGGATATCTTTCTTTAATGGGTTTGGCTTGGGAGCGTGGGTGCAGTAACACACTTGATATCCACTGGGGACAGAAAAGCCAGTGCATTTAGAGACTCATCACTTGGTGAGCCCTGGAAGCAGGTACACCACCAGTTAGCATGAGACAACAGGCAGGGGCCTTCTAACACATGCATACACACAGCGGACTACATGCACACACACAGCGGGCTACATGCACACACATATGCAGATGTAGGCGCATTTTATGTGGGTGAAGAATGACTTTGCTTTGCCCTCGTCGATGCGGCCTGCGCAGTTGTGGACACTCCCTGAATCTTAAGGGTCCCGCGAAGGATGTCTCCTGCCAGGTATCTAGTTGAACAAAGCCACTTAAACTCCATTTTTCCACTCACTGCTCTTCCATTGCATCATTACTCATATATAATTGATGACTTTCAGAGCTTCAATAGGCCACGTGAATGAGTTGTGTCGGAGGAAAACGTGTCTCATGGTTTTGACTGACAGTAACTTGATGTAACTCACTCGAGGGTCTTTTGCTGATGCCTGAAAGTGGGCCCATTCTGCACACTCCCGTATGCTCTCCTCCACACACAGGAAATGGATGCACGTCACTGCTTGGTGGAATGGTTGCTTCTTCTTATATTGTGCGTGTTTGAGGCTGTTCAAGTTTACAGTAGATCAGTCACGCATTGCATTGGTTTCACAAGGCATATAGGACATAAATAGTACAACAGTACAAAGGAAATGGATAAGAAAAAGAAGCAGTATTTGGCAGAGATCTTCAGTATAATTCCACAGAGGTGAATAAATGGGGAAATGGCAAGTAGTGGCTGTGTGAGTTTGTGCATGCGCTCCGCCTGCTGTAGGGGGGCTGGCACTGTGAGCCTTAAAAATAGATTCTGTGTAGATGGTAAAATCCTTCTTTATTAAGTTTTGTCAGTTCAACTTCTTTCTGTATCATTCCTTACCCTGTTTCCTCGGCCTATCTTGGCCGTTGACTCGTAAAAGGAGGTCTCTTCTTCAGAGTAAGAGCTAATTTTGCCCTGATAGGAAAATCGTTCTTACTACGGATACTTAATTACACACGTGCAGCCGAAAGCTGGTCCTTTCTTACAGCAGATGGTAAAAATAGTGCAGAGGAAGCTGTACTTTTCCCTATAATTGATGAGGGGTTGTAGACAGAAGAGGATGCTAATTGCTATCTGGGAGAGATTGACTGACTCTTTTAGCGCGGAGGGCATGTGTAGTAGTGCAGCGAGGGCACCGTTTTCGCTCGCTCTCCGCTTTATGACACCCTAACGGGAAGTTCCTTCACAGAGGTGCAGCGTTTAATGAATGCTTGTGTGTCTTGAGAATGGCGCGCTGAAGGTGCGCAGAGCATCGCTCACGCTGCTGTTTTCGTTCCCCTCTGCAGATTATCGCGTATCAGCCCTACAGCCGCTCAGTGGACTGGTGGGCGTACGGAGTCCTGCTCTACGAGATGTTGGCCGGCCAGGTTCGTCTCATACAGCCGTCATAATCTCCGCATCCTTTCATCCACCCTCCACATGTTCGACACCATTGTTCAGTGGAGGGTGGCTGTTCATTTGTTTATTGATTTTCTTAATAACCGTTTTTGTTTTGTTATTTCTGCATATGCATTCATGCACGCTGGCATGCAGTAGCTGTTGTACATATATGCGGCATGCTGTATGGGTTTTTTGAACAGCACTATCTTTCTGAGGATATATTTTTAAATCCAATAGTTACCAGCGTGGTAAACATAACCTTATGATACCACAATAGACCCTGCAGTAGACTAACAGCCCATCCAGGGAGTCCTTCACCTTGTTCCCTCTGCTTGCTGGAGGTGGATTCTGGGCTCACCATGACATTGTCCTGGATAAGTAGATGTTTGCTGGGATGGAGGCAGGGATGTTTGCTGAATAAGATTTTCTTTATGAAGAAGAATACATTCCCTTTGAGTGTTAATTTGGAGTTGCCATAATGAAATAATACCCCTCCAATGGACTGATATCCCATCCAGATTTGGTGAAGCACTGATCTATATTCTAATGGAAAAGACTGGGCTCAGGGTGGTAGGGGAGTCGGCCTTTTGGCCACCCCACCACAGTGACTCTCGCTCATTGAGTCTGCTGGACTGAATATGCTTCCACTGCCCCTGGATCTCCTGCTCCATCCTCCCTACTGCTCTCGAGCCCATAAACCATGGTGGTTCACATAGTGCTGGTGTGCTTTTCCCCTGTGCCCGCATGGCGCAGCACCGAAGGGCCTGCACTAATGGATTCTATAGTCAGAAGTGCACTCCGCACTCACCCAATGCCACACGCATTCAGGGAGCAGAGAGGACATTACGAGGGGGAAGATTCACCACCCAGCCCCCTCCGCCTGCGAACTAGCCATTTTCTGCCCATTATTGCTGCTCTCCAACCCTCCAATCAGCTTTCTACATCTTCATTAGGTCGCTGTAGCAAGCGCCACTCACCACCGGCGTCAACGTCAAGCTTTAAGTGGGCCACACAGTATCATGTGAAGGTGTGGAGTGGCAGCTGTTTCGCACGGCCAACTTCACGGTCCCTGTAGTGTCTCCGTTAGGCCGTCCGACCGCTGTCTCACCCTCCTTTGTGCTCTTACTGCCAACCCGTTAATCCTCGTGTGGCTGAACAGGCCTTTTCTTTCAGCCTGTCTAGGTTTTGGGGCTGTTGGTTGTTCCTGGGCACGGTGAAAGGGTTAAAGAGTGTACTGTGGTTACAAAGAAAGAATATATATGTGTAAATATATATAAATCCACCTCTCATGCGAAGGGCTGTTTTTGGCAGAGAGGGCTGTTAGCAGAAGGCTGCTTTTTATTCAGCTGCTCTTCACCAAACACCTTTGGAAAAAAAAACCTTGATATCTTAATCCAAATAATACAACAGATGAAACAATCACACATGACTCATTTCATGCAAAAAAAGTGAGCAGAGCATGTAGCTTGATTTTTTTTTTTATCTCCTCTAAGATATTTTTATTTTTCTATAAGATCGTTTAAGAAAACAGGCATGTAATTTTGGTGATTATAGACTAGCCGGTGTGACCCTGCTGTTTATTATGCATCTAACAATAAACTGAGCTTCGTTCCTGTTGTCCTGCGCATAATCAGCTGTACAATACAGGTCTCTGAAAGTCTGTTTTCCTGCTTTACATCACAACTGAATTGTTCCTGTGAAGTCCCCTCCACACACACACACACATACATATATACACCCACACACACACATATATACACCCATACACTTGCACTCACACACACCCATATATACACCCATACACATGCACACACACACACATATATACACACACACACACATATACACCCATACACTTGCACTCACACACACCCATATATACACACATGCACACACACACACATATATATATACACCCACACACACATACATATATACACCCATACACATGCACTCACACACACACACACACACACACTCACACTTGCCTATCATGCTTTAGCACTGAGCCAGGCACCATGATCAGTTCATTTGCATTTCCTTTTCCCTGGTATCTCACAGCCTCCTTTCGATGGAGAAGATGAGGATGAGCTCTTCCAATCCATCATGGAGCACAACGTGTCCTACCCCAAGGCCATGTCCAAAGAGGCCGTGTCCATCTGCAAAGGCGTAAGTCGGTCTGTCACTTTACTCCATCCCTTTGCACTCCTGAGGGCTGCAGTGCTCCCTCCTGCAGCCGTGTCCCACTTGCTCATGCGGGAAGGCTGCCCTCGGGGCGACGTTCCTCAGGGAGTGTGGCGCACACACCGATTGGTCACACATGCTTGTCACTTATAATATCTTCAGTAAATGTACATAGAGCCTTGAGTGTGCAAGGAAGACGTTTCCCGCAGATATTTTTTCTAATCCTTACAGGCAGCGGTTAATGAATAGCAACAATTAAATCCACTGATCTGAAGCCTTACTGAGCTATTAGCAGTGCAGGTAGCTCAATGCTGGTAGCGAGGGGAATCAAAGCAAAGGACCAGGCCCAGGGGACCTTCTGCAGCGGAAATATCCGTTAATTATGTAGCTGCTTATCTAAGGCTTTCGTACCCGCGGAGACCAGAGGCGGGATGGGAAGTTGAACTGTAAATCTAACGCCAAGCACCGAATTTATGTGATTTTCTTTGTTCGCAGATGCATTAATGCTGCTTGTGATATCATTATGGCCGCTGTTAGAGCGTAACCCGTACCTCTCCCAGATGATTAGTGCTTGGCGTACTGCGATATCTATCAACATACCGCTGCAGAAACCTGGCCTGGGGCCAAGCCCGATACTTACCCAGAGACAAAGCGTTTGATGCTGTATAAATACAGTTTGGCATTTTCATGGACCCATTTACGAGGGACAGGGGAGCAACTGCCGTGACTAGATTAGTGATGCTAATGCAGTGTCCCTTACTCAAAGCATTTAGGTATAAGCAGTAGATCCTGGCCGACATCCCCTTTCTGGTATCCCAAGATCTGCAGCCAGCTATGGCAGAGCATGGAAAAGCCCTTTTGAGAGATTAGGAGGCATTTACGCTGCCAAGATGAGATTTTTTCTGTATCATGACAAACAGAAAACAGGCTCTGAGGAATAAAGGTGGCAAGAGTGCTGGTGGGAGGAGCAGAGGTGTCCCCCGCGGGGGCACATGGGGGCATGTTTCTGTGCCATAGAGCACTCAGCAGCTTGACAGGTCTGCCCAGCGCCTGGGTGCGGAGGAACAGCAGCACAAGGGGCAGCTTGTGACACCGTGATCATGTGTGTCTGTAACAAGACGTCTCTGGTGACGAGATTTACACCATACCCGGGTGCAAAGAAAGCTTTTAACGACGTCTGTCCCCAAGGATTCCGCCCTGTATCTCAGAATGTGGATGTGAACCGTCTGCGACTGCAATCCCAAATACTTTGCACATCCGTGATGCCCACTTTCTCACAGGGGGGGTCTGTCCCAGAGAGCACAAGGCACAATGCAGGCAGGGTGACCCCTTAATCCATGTTAGAAGGGACACTGTGAGCCACTTCAGGTTTTACAAACTACTTTAAAGCTGAAAGGCTACCGCACTCGGGTAAATTATTTGGCTCGTCTTGTACTTTTACTGCTTTGTTTCCTTGATTGAAACACTCATCCAGCTGTTTCACATTAGCATTAGTGTTTTTTAGCATGATTATAGGAGACTGACCAATCAGCACATTGCAATACTAAAGTGAAATCCGGGTCCTTTTAATTGATACCGACCCAGTCCTAGTTCATATTGTCCCCTGACATGGACTAGGTGGTCACCCTAAATTCAGAGGACACCCTGTACAGGATGCCAGTCCATCGCAGGGTCAACACCCAGAATCACCCACTACTGGCAGTTGCAAGGCACCAGTTAGATGGTTAGCATGGATATACCCTGGCAGATTCAGGGGGGCCCAGAACTCTATAGGGGCCCTAAAGTATAATGTTGAGGGCCCCCTTCTCAGCAAAATGTACTCTACCATCATGGCACCCAAATTTCTTCATGGTAAACAGGTGGCATTTATATAGTGCATTTTTCCACTCCTTCAAGCACTCAAAGCACTTCACAGTTTACCTCACATTCACATACCAGTGGTAGAGGCAAAGCACCAGTCCACTCACTGGGAGCAAGTTGGGGTTCTGTGTCTTGCTCAAGGACACTTTAATGGGGTCAGGAGGAGCCATAGCTCAAACCTGCAACGCTCTGGTTGCAGGACAGTAGTACTACCTCCTGCGCCACAAATCGCCCTTCAGTCAGAAAGTGTCAGATCCCCACCCATTTAGGGGGCCCTGGACCATCACAGTTACGTCTGTACCTAAAGACGGATGTCCTGGCCCAGAAGAGAGTTTTTAGCCCCACTCCTGTAACTATCTACTAAACAGTAAAAAGAAGGGACAGAATGCATTAATTAAATTATAATTATTTAGTCAGGTACCAGATCTTGGATGTTTTGTTAAAAGTAGCTAAATTCAAAATGAATTCTCATTCCAAGCCCTTGCTGGCAAAACCCTGCAGTGGCTCAGTGGGTGTTGCTAAGACCTCGTGTCTCCTGAGTTGCTGTCTTGAATCCCACCCCTGGTGGGTGGGTGGAGTCTGCACGTTCTCTCCAGTTTCCTCCTGCGATCCTTCAGGCTGCACTTAGGTGGTTTATTTGGTAGCAGAATCGGTGTGCCTTACGGTGGACTGGCATCCCATCCAGGGTGTTGTTCTGCCTTGAACTCAGTGCCCCCTGGGATACGCTTCAGGCTCAGTGTGATTCTTACCCAGGATGTGTGTTTGGAAGGTAGTGCTAGTTAGTGTGCCTGTGTTCCAGGTCAGATATCTAGCTGTCTTCTCACAGCTCTGTGGGTTTACATGGCTGTCAGGCTATGCCTTCTTGTATCCTGGCCGCTTGACAAACTAAGCGAGAGACTGGGGTCAATGTGGCAAATAAGCTGCCCCCTGGAGGTGACACAGAAGAATGACAGTGCCTCCACGTGACTTTATGCCCTGTTGTGCAGCAGAACCTGTGACCTGACCATTAACGTATTAAGTGTTCCACACGTGCTCTTGCCCCTGCTTCGCCGGTCTCTCTCAGTCGGGCCCAGTCCAGAGGAACACTGAAGGGTTCATCTGTATTCATTTGTCAACCCGCTTCATTCATTTGGTACCAGACCAACACCCATTTAGGGAGCTCTGGTCCTAATGAAAATATACTGTCACTGCCTTGGCCCAGAAGACAACAAAAGCGAGACACATGGTTTGGTTTGCTGATATTTTGGCAGTGATTCAGGTCCTGACATCAGAATGGAGTTTTTGAGGTGATTTGGATGCATCTCGTTAATTAACATGCAGAAGCATTGGGGTTTGCACGCCGAATGAGGCGTTAATCAGCAGTCTAATCACTCCCCTTGTGATGCTGCGTATGTGTGAAAGGCGTATTTCCGAGCGAAAATGGAGCTGTCAGGAACGCAGGTTCTGCCTTGACCCGGTGACCTTTTAGCGCGGTGGCAGCACAATGTTGTGGCCGTTTAGATTTAGATGATTAGGTGACACATTCCATCAAAAGTGGCATTTTTCCCTCAGACCTAGACGTCCCCCAGCAACCGGCTGGCACAAAAGCAGAGCTCCAGCTAGGACTTAAACTAGCAACCTTCTGGCTGGATGTCCCTGTTTACCATGCTGCTGGCCCTCCTGACTCACATGCTGGATCTGTAGTGCTTGCATCCCATACGCTCTGCATTTCCTGCTGTGAAGAGGCTGGCGGATTCCCAGCGTGTCCCAGAGAGTTCACTACATCATGGCGCTGTCTAAGCACCACCCCGCCCCCAGAACGCATTGGTGCTGATTGGCATCCACCAACTCTGCGCAAGGGTGTTTGTTCTAACCTCCGATTCCCCAATGTACACCCTTATAGTTTCAGTCCTGGAAGGTTGAGTCTAAAACAGTATTTTACTTCTGATTACTTCATGGGTAAGAAGTGCTCTTTCTGTCTGGTTTAATAACCCACTAACAAGTTGCTCGTACATTTCGTACCTCATTATGCTTAGCATCGCAGTTTTCAGGAACACACCCCTGATTACCTAAATTAACGAAAATTTGTTACATTTTGTTGAGTTATTACATAATACGGTATTATGCAATGCCATGTCACATGACTGCAACGACAGCTCCGCCCTCTGCTTTCGTCCTGTTTGGAGTCAAGGGCCTGAGTGTCAGCAGAGTTCTTCTAAGTTTGCTGATGGCTTCTGTATGCCACCAGGCCCTGTGAAGGCTAGTGAATGCTCCTTGTCCAACAACAGTGAGGCAGGCTGCTTATGGACAAGGTCAAGCCAAGGTCAAGGACAAGGTTGCCGCGAGCCTAGAACCAATCTCAAGCAACCTAGGGCACCATGCAGGAGACACCTTTGATGGGATGCCAGTCCAAGGAACGCCTTATGATTTTGGACTGCCACCGGACACCGGTGTACCTGGGGGAAACCCAAGAGACAAAGATCATGAGAAAGTTCCACATCTGGAGCTGGAGTAGGGTTCGAAACTGCCCCCCTTACTTCCCTTTCGGTAATGTTTTCATCCCTTTCTTAAATATCTGCTTGCTACCAAAAAAAAAACCTCTTCAGAAAGCTGAGACAATGCAGAAATTAAACTATTTTATTCAAGGAAATCATTAAGAGAGAAGGACGGCAGCAAAGTTGCTGGGGCATTGCAGAGCCGCTTCCTTAATGAGGGAACTTTCCTCAAAGCGACCTGTTTGCCGCGCTTCAGCAGGCAGAATTTCTTATTTATTAGATGCATCACGCCCATTTTCAGCTTTGGGTTTTCAGCCAGCGAGGGCGCACAGGCCTATGAAAATAGCTGTGAATTGTGTTTTCATCTCTGGCAGCTGTGGCCACGAGGACACCAGCGTCTGGCACAACTCTGGTTCAGTTCTGCCGCCGTTTGTGGCCAATGGGGGTGATGCCTCTCAACCAATACTCTCTCCGCAGTGCGGAAACTGACACTGAGCTTCCATCGCCTCGTGAATCTCATCCAGAAAGTGCACCTTGAGTTTTATTTCCAAACAATGCATTCATTTTCCTGTCATGTTACATTTGTGGTCTGGAAAGAAGGAGGCGGCAATAGACTTAGGTAACTTGGTTATATATTTATATGCAGTACTGTGCAAAATTCTTAGCCAGCAAGTGTATCTTGGCAGTCAGTGTATATTTGCGCAGAAAAAAACAACATATGCAAATTAAAAGTCGCACAGTAAAATCTAAGAATTTCTTCTGTTCTCCAAAAAGTTACTGGTATCTTATTGATTGCCTA
The DNA here is from genome assembly GCA_026777045.1 of Hyperopisus bebe. Classification (NCBI taxonomy): domain Eukaryota; kingdom Metazoa; phylum Chordata; class Actinopteri; order Osteoglossiformes; family Mormyridae; genus Hyperopisus; species Hyperopisus bebe. The sequence continues at coordinate 9,994,819 of JAODJW010000094.1, forward strand.
GATTAGGGGTCTCCAACTCCGGTCCTGGAGAGCTACCATCCAGTAGGTTGTCTGTCCCACCTGGCTTCTGATGAGCCACACCTGCTCTTGGGATTTACCTGAGAAGAGGTGTGGCTCATCAGAAGCCAGGTAGGATAGAAAACCTACTGGATGGTAGCTCTCCAGAACCGGATGAACACCGCTTTGGTTCCCAACCCTCTCCTCAGGGGCTCCCCAGCCATTCCATGAATTAGATATTGATTAGCCAAACATGATATTCCAATGGTCCAGTCAAAAAATACATTGCTGTGAAAGCCTAGAATCCGCTGGCACACACAGGCTGTTGTTGTCGACTCCAGCCCGTGCAGCATGTTCGACTGGGGGTGTCCGCATCTCGTTGGGTTCGAGGCGGAGGGGCTTCGCAGCGTAGCAGGGGGTGGCCACTCCGCAGTCAGTCAGTCTCCCTCAGCAGGCCCATGTGACCTGGGGTCATTTAGAACCCCGTGCCTGACACATGCCAGGATGGCGTGTGATCTCCAGAAGAATGAATTATTAATGCCATCAGTTATTAATATATAACTCAGCCTGTCAGGGGTTAGAACTAGATTTACTGATGCATTTTAATCTCGCTGAAATCATTCTGCATGCCTTAAGCATTGTGACATGTGGAGAGATGCAAAGTTTGGCACCTGTATCACCTAAGTCAGGCACCTTCCCAGCTTATGCGGTCCCTGAAGGGCCTTCCTTGGACTCCGCGGTAACCATGGTTGCATGCCTGCACTGGTGCTCAGTGTCCCACAGCCCTAACCTTGCTGACGTCACTGCTTCCTGCCCCTGTCCTCCCAGCTGATGACCAAGCACCCTTCCAAACGGCTGGGCTGCGGCCTGGAGGGCGAGCGGGACATCAAGGAGCACGCCTTCTTCCGGCGCATCGACTGGGAGCGGCTGGAAAACCGTGAGATCCAGCCGCCCTTTAAGCCCAAAGTGGTGAGTGCTGCCCTGGGCCTGGCCCTCGGTCCTCCTCCGCTTCATTCCCAAAGTAGCTCTACCTGCCACTGCAGGAGCATTATCACAAATATGGCTGGGGATGACTCTGTCTACAGGGGTGCTCAACATGTGATTTTCTTGCTAAATAAACACACCCCTCAATGCATTTCATATTACATTTTTGTTGTTTGGGGTGGCGCAGTGGCATCACCGCAATGGGACTGGGATTTGAGTCTCTTGGTGTGTGGATTTTGCATGTTCTCCTCGTGTCATCCTGGGGTTTCCTCCACGTTCTCTAGCTTCTAGGATGGGCTCCCGTGACCCTGAAAAGGACACGCAAGTACAGGACATGGATGGATGGATGGATGCATGGATGGATGGAACTTTAGTATGTTTTCTGCCTGTAGACACATTTGCCGAGCTCGCGCTCTCTCCAACCTGATTAGGCTGCCCCCGCTGATGCCATATGTGCCCCCCTAGCAGGTTAAAGGTCACATGCTCAGCACACAGCTGTCTCTGCTCTAACATCTGCTCTCCCCTGAGTGATAACAAAGCACAGCCGAGTCAGTGTCGAACCTCCAGAAGACAGATTTTAATCGACAGACAGGCTAAGTGCTTATGCTGTCCCTTGTTGCTGTCATGTTCTTCGTCAGTCGTGTCCCAGTAATGCTTCTGTGAGCCCATAGGAATACGCCCCCTGGTTTTAACGATTCTCAGATTTCCATCTCGCCACTCTGGCGCTCCTGCATTTTTCAGATTGGATTTTGAATGGATTGTTCCCCCCCCCAAATCAAGAAAATTAGTGTTGAAAATTGTGAATTTATGCATTACTCCTTACTCAGAATACAGTGACTCAGAGCTCAAGGTTCCACTTTCTTACTCGTTTAAACAGGTGGGTATAAACAGTGAGTGGTTTAATCGAAAGCTACATAAACACCTTGGTAGAATACAATCTGTGCTCTTTTTGTAGAACTAGAATCCATGATGTCCATGTGAAGGTCAGTATGGCACCCGTGTTCCTAAACTGATGCTGTACTATCAGCTGCCTACAAATGTCCCCAAGGCCACCACGCAGAGTGTGTCACCCGTCCATTCTTCACTTGTCCCAGTTTCACACCCACAGCGCACCTCTCAAAAACTGCTGTTGCCCGGATTGGATTTTGTTTCGTGGCGCTTACTTCTGTGCCAGCTGTCCCCCGCTACGTCCGCCGCTTCGCGTGACGTGCGTCGTACCTCTGTCCCGAGAGAAGTAGCCGATCGCCTTCATTCTGAAAGCTCTAACGTGCTGTTAAAGGCGACGCGTCGAAGTCACTAGCATCAGGTTCTCAACATAAAAACAGCCCGTGGCCTCGGAACGTCATAAGGGACATTCAGATGGTTCCATTTTTTCGAAATAAATTTAACACAGCTTGTGATTCAAAA
>JAODJW010000094.1:9997306-10018963 GCA_026777045.1 Hyperopisus bebe
CACTGGTCTTGGCCTCTGCTCTCCTGGTGTCTGCTCCACTTCACCAGGCCATCTCGCGTGCTCTGTGCGTGCACCCATCCTCCGGCTTTCGTGCCCCCCAGCCCTCCCGTGACGCAGGAGTCTGCCCACAAGCAACACTGGCAGCACCGCGCTCATTTACAGCGCCAGTTGTCAAAATGCCGCCGAATAATTGCTTTCCTGGCAGATGCCGCTCGATTCAATTAGCCTGCTTATTCTGCATGCGATCCACGGTTATTCCCTGCATTTGATGCTTGACGGCCCTTAGAATGCTGCAGCCCGATTTCACAAAGATGGGAAACTTTAATGTCAGAAGCATTCAGTGTGGGAAATCTGTTATAAGCTGGGTGCAGGGAATGTTTTGTGGAAAGAGTGAGTGTATAAAATAAACCGCTATAAAAAATTGTTCCATAAAATAATAGTTAGTGCACAAAAATTAAATAGAGCAGTAAGAAGTTAATGACTGAAGGCACAGATTGCACGGCAGAGCCCTCTGCATCCTGGGATATAGGCTCCGGGTTCACTATCATCCTGCTTTGGGTAAGTGGTTATGGAAGATGTATGTATGGAAATCTTAGCAAAACATGTACTTATTAACTTTAAATAAGTTAAAATTAAATAATGCGTATGGATGCAGTGTGGATGCCCACCTCTGGTATGATCCAGTAGCCGTGCTAATGATTTCCATTTTCATCAGACAGGGCTTTAATATAGAGGCAGGTCTCTCTGTATGAGTAATGTAGTACTCAGATTCACCTCCATACTCACCACAATACTCGATGCAATACTCACCGCAACACCCCTGACTTCTTCACCACGCCCGGCCCGGATCGATTAATCTTCAGTCTCCAAGCTCACAGTTCTCAGGAGGACGCAGTTTAGCGGTCTGACAGCTAGAAAATTGCAATCGATGGACTGGCCCAGGTGCTGAGGGCGTGTTTATCGATTGGCAGGTTATCACCGGCGGCTGGGGATCCGCGCACACATGTGCTGCTTTAGCAAGGTCACAGGGCACCCGTGTATCATCAGGACTGTCTGGGTCGACGCGCCACTCAGACTGTCCCACGGTCGTTTCTCGGCTTGGTATAAACAGCCTAGAGTCAGGATAAATGGACTGCCATCTTGGCGTGCAATGGGGCAACACTGCAGGCTGCGGTGAGCAAGAAAGGGCCTTGATCCAAGGGCTTTTATTCACTGTGTTGGGTTGCCATGTCAGGTGAGGCCCAGTGTACGGTGGAGAATGCTTTTATCTTAAAGATACATTCATTCAACTTCCATGGCCATTAGCCCAGTAAATGATCTGAGTAATGTTACAGATACAGTTATATTAGATGGTGTTTGATGGTGTTTTATACAGGACAGAGCCCTGTCTATCTCTCAGCTCTAGATCTATGCCTTGTGTGTACCTGCATGCTGGGCTTTTAATGGAAATAAGAGCTCAGAGACAGTCATGGGAACAGAGTTTAGGACTCCGCCTGCGGTACGAGGGTCTGGCAACCCATGGTGTTTCTATATTCACGTGACACGTCAGGAGTCCCTTGAAAGAAAGCGTCGGTTTGCATCTGGAGCCCATTTATCTCTCCCAGCACATCACTGGAGTCTCCTTCACAGCGCCAGTCAGAGCTCCAAAACCAGACGGATTCGACCCAGCCTCCAACGTTCATGGCCAGACACGGGCGATCGGCGTGCCTTTCCGTGAACCCAAAGAAAGGCTCGTGTACTGTGAGCGCACTAAATAGGGCTATTTTTAAGCTCCACCGCAAAGCTGAACAAGCTTCCTGCTGCACTTAGAGCAAACAGCAGACATGTTCCTTTCCACGTCATGCATTTTTCAAAGGATGTGTGTATCTGTGCTAATTTAGAACCACACAGCCAGTGAGTAAGCATCGCTGAGGAGCCACTGGAGGAGAAGGTGGTTGTGGACGTTTTGGAGAGGTTGAGGCATATGTACTGTGAGTCAGTCTTTCCTGTATACACTGCTTTTAATTGATTAGCTACAAAAAGTGATGGGTGAAGTATGGCTAACGTTTTAGGTGTCTGCAATGCACCCTGGGGAATCTGGACATGACCATGTAATCAGAAGTGCCGAGTGCTCTAACTAGTCTTAGGAAAACTTCAACAGTGTTGACATTTTATATGTCAGTGTTTTCTTGACAGGATTTTTGGTAAGGTCGCTGGCATCACTGGTAGTTTGGTTGTGGTTGTTTTGTCTTGCTTAGTTCAGTTCCAAAGTCGGTGTTCAATACCATATACAGTTATGTGCAAAATAATAGCAGTCTAACATTACTAATGTGTTTAAGTACTGATTTTGGCAGAAATGATGATACAACATGGGAACAAATTCATGACTAGGTGTAGCAGAGTAATGGCCAACCAACAGACTTAACAGACATGACATGCATGCTGCTAATTGGGGGTAATTGACTCATTTAATGAAAGGGGTGTGTTCAAATTAATAGCAGTGTGGAGATCAGGTAGGGAGGTCATTCAATCTGTGAAGGAATGGGTGTCAATTATGGCAATTAGTTAAGGAAGGAAGGCAGCAGATGTTGTACCTGCTGGTTTTAGCCCTTGCTCAGTGAGTAAAATGGGTCATTCCAGACATTGCACTGAGGGAGAACTTTGATCAAAAAGTTTATTGGAGAGGGGAAAACATACAAAGAAGTGCAGAAAATAATTGGCTGCTCAGCTAAAAAGATCTCAAATGCTTTGAAATGGGAAAGACAACCTGAAACACGTGGTAGAAAAAGGAATACTACCATCCGCCTAGATCATAGAATAACAAGAATGGCAAAGAAGCATCCAATGATCAACTCCAGAGAGATCAAAGAAGATCTCCATTTACCTGTGAGTACTTCAGCAATCAGAAGATGCCTATGTGAAGCCAAACTATTTGCAAGAAACCCTCGTAAAGTACCACTGCTGAAAAAAAGACGTATTGAAAAGGTTACAGTTTGCCACAGAACGCATTGACTGGCCTAAAGAGAAGTGGCGCCATATTCTATGGACAGATGAGAGCAAGATTGTTCTTATTGTGTCTAAAGGCCGCAGACAGTTTGTGAGACGACCCCCAAACACTGAATACAAGCCACAGTACACTGTGAAACCGTAAAACATGGAGGTGCAAGCATAATGGTTTGGGGATGTTCCTCATACTTTGGAGTGGGGCCCATTTATCACATAACAGGCACCATGGACCAGTTTCAGTACCTAAAAATACTGGAAGAGGTCATGTTGCCTTATGCTGAGGAAGAAATGCCCTTAAAATGGGTGTTTCAACAGGACAACAACCCCAAACACACCAACAAGCGGGCAACATCCTGCTTGCAAACCAAAAAGATTGATGTCATGAAGTGGCCAGCCCAATCCCCGGACCTCAATCTGATTGAGAATTTGTGGAGTGAGCTCAAAAATTCTGTTTTTGATGCAAAACCCAAGAATGCAGAAGATCTGTGGAATGTACTCCAGTCAGTTTGGGCTGCAATTTCTGTTTGCAGGTGTCAAATGTTAGTTGACTCCATGCCACGCAGACGTAAAGCAGTGATCAGAAATAATGAAATTATGATTATTAACTAATTAAATATTAGTTCAGTGCTTGAAGGAAAAGCTAAATCTTCATTTCATTTTCAGTTTATACTGTAGTCAGGATGGCCGAGCGGTCTAAGGGGATGCGTGCAGGTCGCAGTCTCTCCGGGAGGCGTGGGTTTGAATCCCACTTCTGACATTTCTTTGGGAGCAGCGTGTGGCTCAGTGGGCTAAGTCTCTGTGCCTATAATCACAAGGTTGCCCGTTCAAACCCAGCCTCAGCATATCTGTGGGTCCTTGAGCAAGGCCTTTAACCCCCAGCTCCCTGGGTGCCCCAACAGGTGCCTGCTCTTCACGGACAGCTTGCTCTACTAAGAGAAAGTTCAGGGAGGCATAAAAAGAATTTCCCCATGAGGGACAATAAAGGATGATTCAATTTCAATTTCATTCCAGTTTGTAAATGAAAATGCAGACCCTGCTCCTTATTTTGAACAACCTAATATTCTTTTTCTTCATTTTCAGTAAAAAAAGAAAAGAAAAAATTGTTCATGTTTTCATTTGGAATTGAATGTGCACGGCTCCCGGTGCCTTTGTATATAAATGCTATTAGGAACATGGAACTTTTCCTCTGTTTTTTTAAACACAGTGCTATTATATTGCACATAACCGTATATCATGAACGAATGAACAAATGTAATATATTTATATAGTGCTTTTCGAAACACCCAAAGCCCTTTAGAGAACCAATGGGGAGCCACTTCAACCACCACTACTGTGTGGCACCCATTCGGAGGACGTAATGGCAGCCATTCTGCACCAGTACGCTCACCACACAGTAGCTAAGGTGGTGAAGGGGCAGGAGAGAATTCACCAGTTAGATACAGGGGATGATTAGAAGGCCAGTTTTAAAGGGCCACAGTGGGCAATTTTAGCCATGACATCTGAGTACCACCCCTACTCTTGAAAGATACCTTAATTCTTAATGGATCACTTAAAATTATTGCCCTATTATTGGTAGAGTTGATGCAACATAATATTAAGCTCTTGTCTAAGAAAAATAAAGGCATAACTGTTCAGAAGTACTGTGGTCAGTGCATTTCGAACACCCTTCAGGGTCTGCTGAAGGCGGTGTGATATCATTTAGCAAAGTGCTGTTCTTCACAGTACTTATTTGATTTCAATGGGAATAGTTTTTCTCAGCTGTGACACTGCTTTTAAAGCAGAGGGCGATTACATTTCATCCAGACTAAATTTATGCGGAGCCTGAAATCCGATATTTGTTTTGTTCGACGGTTGACGCTGTGAGAGAAGTACCAAGTGAGCTTTGTGCGGACGCTCATGCTGTCTCACGTCAGTGAATCCTTCGGGCATTTTGTAGATCATTAGAGGCTGCTCCCGTAAGCGTTGTCCATGCGTGAACATCGATCTTCGGTAACTAGAAAACCATCTTCCATAATTGCTTGTCCCATGCAAGGTCACGCGAGAGTAGAACACCAAGAATGAGGCCGTAGAGACACACAGACACACACACATACAGTACAGACACACAGACACACACACATATACAATGAAGATGAAAACCCTTTCACCTAAACTGCATGTCTTTTTTTCTGGGAGGAAAAATATTAACGAAGTAAATTGCAGGCAGAGAGGGAATCGAAAAGAAGGCACTGGGTTTGAAATGTGAGGTTTGTGGGGCCCGCAGTGGCTGGCACCTGCGCTGTGTTGCGTGAGTTTCCTCCAGATACCCCAGGCACTTCCTGGGGTCTGAAAACATACGTTTCCTAGTTGCCCATACTATGAGTGGCCTCCCATCCAGGGCATTCCCCCTCCCTGTGCTTCCGTTGATAGCCCCCCAAGCTCCCCATGACCCTGAGCTGGATGAAGGCTTGGATGGATTTCTGATTTGATTGTGGGCCTGTTAGCCTTTCCTCTGAATTCCTTCTCACATTTGTCATTGTTGAAAGTGTAGAGTGTCAGGTGAAGTTCTGCCCCATTTGTCACACACCTGTGCTCGTTCGTTTCTCAGGCAGAGTTGCCCATGTGACAGAGAGGGTCTCGTTTTAAATTGTGTTTGGTTGCTCTTCTCAAAATCCACGTCTCCTCGCCTTTTGCAGTGCGGCAAGGGGGCGGAAAACTTCGACAAGTTCTTCACCCGCAACCAGCCGATGCTGACGCCCCCAGATCACCTCGTCATCGCCAACATCGACCAGGCCGAGTTCAACGGCTTCTCCTTCATCAATGACCAGTTCATCCACCCCTCCCGGCAAAGTGTGGTATGAAGGGGAGAGATGGGAAGGACATGGGCGCTAGAACACACGCCAACTGAATAAACGACCCGCTGTTCTCCCTCCAAGTGAAATGCGACGTGTTTTTGTTTTTGTTTGTTTGTTTTATTTTTCCGGAGTTTAGCATTTACCTGTAAATGGTAGAACATATCCAAATGAGGAAAATCCAAAGTTTGTATACCCACATTATATATAGGACAGGTTACAAAATCTATATTGTAGATTGAGTTTATGCAGATAATCTACCTGAATTTTGTATCATTTCTGGGTGGACATATTTCAAAACTAGCCACTGTGAGAACCGCTCGAGATTACTGGGTTATGATTTCAATGCTTTCTGTGTACTGAAAACAACAGTAGCCATGACAACGCAGCACCAATGCAGAAACGTGTCATTCCCTGTGTCCGCCCTGCACTGGTGGGTTCCGGCCTCGCCTCCTGCCGAGCGGTCGGAGACGACTGAGTGCGATGTCTGTTTCAGCATCCACAGCTCGGTCTCACATGGAGGCTTCTTGGACGCGGCACAAGTCGTCGAGCCTGTCTGTTTGCGGTGGCAAGTTGTCAGGCTTTGTGTAACAGGCATGACAGAAATTTGGCACTCGCTGCAGAGGCTTCCTAGTGTCCCCTGTGTCCCTGTCTCCTGGCGGCGGAGAGGATCCCAGGAACCCCCCCACGCAGTACCTCACACGTCAGCGCTCGTGGCGCCGAAGGTTCTGTCTGCCTTCCCTCCTTCCCCTAGTCCACTGTCAATCTGAATTACCCATCTATCTGTGGTGGACAACCACAAGAATCTGTCAAACTGACTGTCAGCTGCCCATCCCCAAGACTACAATCCATAGAAGGGTTTCAGGGTTGCCAGATTATCTAAGATGTCTTTGTGTCAAATGATACAATAATGCCCTGACACTGCACTTTTTTACAGCTTGAGGCCACATCTTGCTCTCCCAGCAAAGGGATGTTCAACCTAACGCGACTCCCTGCCATATATTTACTGAGCTCCACTCTTCATAAACCCCTGTTTCCTGAAGGCCCGAGCTCTTAGACACGTCTCTGCTAAGATCGCCCACTGAGGCAGGAGATATCGTCAATCCATCCAGCAATTTTTCATCCTAAATTAGAAAACGGCACCTGAGTACTACCACACAATCGTATTTGTCATTTTAAAAAAAAACTCCTTGTTTGAGGCTGAAAATACCTAATCAAGCCGAGAATTTGATTAGGAAGGTGGTGTTTGACTAATCAGAGGCTTAGTTGTTTGCAAATGCACAATGGCAGTGTTTGGCTTCTTAGTCATTGATTTAGCTCAATTCTGTGCTAATCGGAGTATCATTAAATCCTGTGTGCTATAAATGTTCAGGTCACTTGATCTGATACGCCATTAGATTTATACATTTTAAGGTTTCATTAATTGCTTTTATTTTCAACGTCCTGTCACATTTTCAAGCACTATTAATCAGACGTCTGCTGCAACATGGTGCGTTTACTATTTTGTAAATACTAAAAAATTATTTGAAAGAAAAAAAAAAAACTGCGGTTTTTATACCAAAAAAACTGAATGTGCTTTTATTACATGACATAGTTGAACATTTCTATGTAAACAAATTACACAAAAAAGAAGTGTCTTTGTTATGACTTGGGGAAAATCCTTTATTAGCTTTGGTATCGTTATCAGTGAGCTGTATGGAATATGTGCGACTTTTGAAAAATGCATTGGATATTTTTCCATGTGTTTTTGGACATATCTGGATTTGATAGCGAAGCGTGGTTGAATGCACGGGCGACTTGATCCCCTTGATACAGTATGCTTCACTTTCCTTATCTGCATGTAGTGGCAGGAGAATCGTGCATGCAAAATCAAAAAGAAAAAAAAAAATTTTACTTATCGCATGAAATACAGTGAGGAGGCCTGGTCTTATGGCATGAAATTAATGTATCACATCAAATCAGAAGCTCATCATAGCATTTTATCCTGATCTCTGTGTTTGCTTAGTCTTGGTTTGATTTCACTCTCTTTTATTGTTGAAAGGCAGGCTTAAGCACACTTTGAGCCTGCATCTGCTTCCCGTTGCTTTTCTCCTCGCCCCTGCTCCCCTTCATCCTGCACCCGTGCCAATTCCCCAACGGGCAGGACCTTTAAGAGCAGTCTTGCACTGAACGTAGAGAACCGAAGCGACTGCTCCACCAAGCTCCGTCGCCTGGGTGAATGTCGGAACCTCGCTCGCCTCCTCGTTGAGCACCCCCAGATTTCCTAGCAACGCAGCAGCATAATGGCAGCCCCCGCTGCACCGTGTGATGTCAGCGCTCAGCGCTGCCCGGGTCCTGCGTCATGCACACACCAGTGCCCTCCCCCCCCCCCCACGTTTGCCACGTTCGTGGCAACACCACCTCTCCTGAAATTTAGAGTGACCGATGGAATGAATCCCCCTCCCCAACACCTACAAACCCAAATTATAGTACATCTGCCTCCCCTCCATAAGACCTCAGTGCCTGTGAAGCTGAACCCTTCACATAACCCCCCCCCCCCCATTGGCCCTGTCTGTTCAGCCAAAATCTGTTTCCGGGGGGTGTGTATGGTCACATGCTCCCCTTTTTGACCCTCTTATAGTGAGCTGAATGACTGGATCTGTCCTTTTTAGGTGTATATTTTTAAATGAATAATTACTTTCTAGATTAAAAAAAAAGTAAGAACAGTTGGTTCTGGTTATTAACTTTCAGATTTATGGGTTTGTTTTAGCCTAAACAGCTATGTTTGTATGATCTAATCCTTTTTTCTGGAGGATTTCCTATTGAGAGTAAAGAATAAAAAAAAATGTACTGATCTGCATCTTACCGGTTTGTCTGTGCTCACCTACAGGATTGACCATGTGCAGATTGCCTTACTGCATCCTATCTAATCACCCGTTTACATTAGTGATACGCATGAAGCATTTAGCTCGTGTACATACTGTTTTTTGTTCATAGACTACAAAGAAGATAATATGATGTATTTGGCTTGGGTGTGTCTTAGTTGTTAAACCTCAAGCAAATCAGAAATACATGCAGCGTAATCAGTGATGTCATATGTACCCACTGTATTATACCGGAAATAAAGAATTAAGTCAGGTCCTAATCTAAATGTCATTTACCTCTGTGTATCGAGGTTGTGTTATCAAGAAATGGTCTTTACTTTTTTCTCGTCTTTAATTTTTGTGAAATCACGTTATCTGTTTACGGTAATAGGAAGAGTGTTTCTGTCCACGTGTAACCCTCCAGCCTGGTCTCTGGTCTTGTCCTCCATGGGGGGTTTATCATTTTCACCAGGAATGAGACAGGTTTGCTTTTCTTTCATGTATAGAGGCACAACCTTCACCATGCTTTGCTGAACCAATCAGGCGTCATCTAAATACCATGTCTGCCATGTTGGTAATATAATTATGGGCGCCATCCTGAGAATCTAATTGTTTTCACAAATGTTATCCACGACTTAAAAATTACATAGATTAAATATATTACTACTTTGTACTATTTTTATGTTTGTTAAAGTTGCAGGCGAAGACATTATAATTCTCCATTTGTCTTCAGATTTGTTTAATTCAGCTTGCTTGAGGATAGAATGTTGTGATCAGGGTGCATTGCAGCCTGCAGGTCTACCAGTTCCCCCAGTGTATTTTAAGGCATGTGGGCATAAACTGGGGTGGCTGGGATGGATCTACCCCTCCCCTCCACCCCCCCCCCCCCCCACCCCACCAACTATACTCAGTCACATAGAGACCCTTCACTCCCCCCACCCCGCTAGACCACCCCGAGGGGAAGCAGTCACCACCCTCCAGGCGTCCGTTTCTTTGCAAACGCGACAGAGTCTTGCCACCACCAGCAGCAGGAGGGAATTGTGGGAGAGTGTCTCTCACCATGAACTATTCCCGGGGAAAATATCTTACGGAGTCCCAGTACTCTTGGGAGACAGAGTTCTTGAATTTTTCAGCCAAGAAAAATGCAGGTTTGCAGTGCATGTTGCCCAACTAATACCACCGACAGATACTAAATCAGTTCTTCATCACGTTATCTCAATCCTCTACGTATTATCATTCTACTTATTAATATTATAGTTATTATTACCATTTACTTCTGTTTTGTCCTTCGTCTTGCATGTTATGCTGTTTCCTGTTAACTGTAGTATGAAGGATACTGTTTACAAATAAAGGTATGACGTCTAAATCTTCAGTAAAGTGTCTCTTGATTGAATTGTGTTTAAAAATGCCAGCTAATCTGAAAATGCACGTGAACAGTCGGCCAGCTGCACAGAATGATAAAAATTTAATAGCAGGACTGCTCAAAAGAAGCGTGAAATTAGAGTACTCAATATTTTATTGCTGAAGTTTGAGCTAAGTTGGGAATTTGATGTTTTGGGCGTACTCTCATTTTAATTTAATCCTCGCATAGTGACATTGCCTAGCTTCATCCTCAAAACCATTTTGTTGGCAGTCAGTTTCAGGACCATTTTTTAAAACCGAAAACGCTTTTGGAGACTCTGAGTGGCTATTTTAAAATTAAATTGCATTAAATTAATTTTACTCCCTGCCAGATGATGACCTATGTTGTTGACCTCTAATGTCAATGGTGGGCATTTTTGGTCTGTTTCACTGTGCTTTATTTGTGTGTAACCTTTATTTACACACTTTATTTTATTTAACTCAATGATCACAGGTCCTGCACACATTCCTGGTTGTTCTCTGTCAGTTAATGTTTCCAGTTTTGACAGACTACACTCACTAAGCACTTCATTAGGAACACTATATTTGGTGGGGCCTCCCTTTGCTCTCAAAACAGCCTCAGTTCTTCATGAGAATTGAGATTCTATAGGATTCAGATTCACTGACTGGGATGTCATGTTCATGAAACCAGTTTGAGACAACTTTTGCTTTGTGACATGTGTGCATTATCATGTTGGGAGTAGCTGTGACAAGACTGGTAAATCGTAGCCATGAAGGGATACACCAGAAGTATGCCAAGAAGACGTTCCCCAAACCATCACACCACCAGCAGCCTGAACTGTTGACACTGTTGACAAGGCATGTTGGGTCCCTGGATTCATGCTGTTGACACCAAATTCTCACCATTCTCCGCGGATCTCTCTCATTAACAAGGCATTTCCGTCTGCAGTACTGCCACTCACTGAATGTTTTTTTGTTTTTTGCACCATTCCAATTAAACTCTAGAGACTGTTGTGCGTGAAAATCCCAGGGTTCCGACAGTTACTGAAATACTTAAACCAGCCTGTCTGGCACCAACAATCATGCCACGGTCAAAATGACTGAGATCAGATTTTTTTTCCCCATTCCTGTGATTGATGCAAACAGTAACTGAACCTCCTGACCTGCATCTACATGCGTTTATGCACTGTGCTGCTGCCACATGACTGGCTGATTAGATAACGGCATGATTAAGCAGGTGTATTAGTGTTCCTAATAAATTGCTCAGTGAGTTAATATTCCCGGATGGAAGCATTTACATAAGCATTTACAGTGCTGAAACATGGTCTAGTGATGGCACACCTTCCACAGGAATTTTATGCAGCCATACATTTCCAGCTGTTATACACAAAACTTATTATAATACTCTTTCATTAGTTCACATTTCTACAGTAGACAAGACATGCAACATGATCCAATTTCAGACAGAATTCCCTGTAAAGGGCATTAAGCTTTAATATGTGATGGTCCCGACGCATTATGTGAAGTCGCACATTCTTCTTACGTTCTTGGCCAGTCTTTCTCAACCTGGTCCTTGGGGACCCCCAGACAGTTCATATTTTTGAGGGAGCAAAATGCAGACTGCCTGGCAGAGAGCTAGGAGGGAGTAAAAACCTGGATTGTCTGGCAGGGAGCAAAAATCTGGGCTGCCTGCAGGGACATGGGAGGGAGTAAAAACCTGGATTGTCTGGAAGGGAGCAAAAACCTGGACTGTCTAGCAGGGAGCAAAAACCTGGGCTGCCTGGCAGGGACCTGGGAGGGAGGAAAAACCTGGGCTGCCTGACAAGGAGCTGGAAGAGAGTAAAAACCTGGGCTGTCTGAGAGGGAGTAAAAACCTGGGCTGCCTGGCAGGGAGCTGGGAGGGAGCAAAAACCTGGAGTGTCTGGCAGGGAACTGAAAGGGAGGAAAAACCGGGACTGTCTGGAAGGGAGCAAAAACCTGGACTGTCTAGCAGGGAGCAAAAACCTGGAGTGTCTGGCAGGGAGCTGGGAGGGAGCAAAAACCTGGACTGTCTGGGGGTCCCTGAGGACTGGGTTAGGAAACACTGTTCTAAGTCACATAAATTCACATGTCTTTGCATGCATGTGTTCATCAGGCGGCTCTGCTGTGTGCGTTATCTGGGAGAGGCTGACATCGTTTGAATCTGCAGGTGCAATGGCAGCAGCTATCTGACTAGGTTACAATCTCCATGGACCCGAATCCCCCATCAGTGTTAGCCTGCAACCTCTCAGAGAGTACAGGAACTGTCACGTTCCCTGCTTAATCTGAAATGTGTTTTCTCCCTCCTCTTCCTTCCAGTGTGGTCCAAAAGATCCCCCCCCTCCACCCACCCACCCCCGCTTAAGGACGCTAGCTATGCAGTAAGTCATTTTGATTGACTCTTCGATCCCTGCTGTTTTGGCAAAAAAAAGGAGAAAAAATCTGAAAGCACAAGCTGAATAGGTACCAAAAGCCAAGTCTGAAAATGGAAGTTGGCACATTCTCAATAAAATCACCCATGGATTCCCAGCCAGTAAGACTGCGACTGAGCGTAGCCAAGAGATTCAAAAGATGATTTCTGTTTTTTCCCACTGATCCTCTAGGGGATCTGCGTTTAGCTCTGTCCCTCTGATATCAAGGATGCCCCAGAACTTATCAGCATTAATTACACGTATTAATAGAAATAAAGGAGAACTGAAGTAAGCAGAAGTTGGGGAAAAAAACTGCTTACAATATTTTGTACTGCATCCTGGTTGGGGACTGGCATCAGGTCTTGGTGTGGATATCTGTGCCAGGTATGTGGGATTGTATATATTTTTTATGTTTACACCAGGAATGGAACCAGTAATGACTATTTCTCACTTGGAGATAAGATAAGGCAAGGTGAGATAAGATAAAAAAATAGTCCAGTAGCAAGGAAATAAAGTTAAGAAGATCAGAAATAAAGCAGATTAAATAAATAAATATGAAACAGAATGTATAAAATATTGCAACGGCATAAAAAATACTAAGACAGAACTGAATATAGTAAGAGTAGGTAAGTAATGTAGGACTAGAATGAAAATAAGTGAAATTATTATGAAGGAGGGCAATTTCGGATTTACTGGACAGGCTGGCACATCTGGTTCCATCTTGGATCACCTTGTCAGTTGAAGGAGAGGACAGATTATAATGGTAAATAGCTTCTTCCCTCTTCAGTTTGTCTCCATTGTGCAGGCTGCACTGCTGCCCGTCCCAGGCGTAATCTCCTCAAGGCCCGCTAATCTCATTTGGGCCACATTGCTTTGAAACCCGTGAAAATTTCTATGCCGAAATTTGATCCCATTACCCCCTCCGACCTTGACGGCTATTGTCATAGCCAGTTTAATCCAATTGAAAGTGTAGGAAATGCTCTCATTAAGATTTCACAGCAATTAGCAGCGGTAGGTCCCTGCAAACATGCCGCGTGTGGTCTGGTCCGTTATTAATGCCCCAAATATTGGGCATCAACACAGGTCTGTGAACCGGAAATCTACATCAGGAATTGTGTAGTGTTCCAAATCTCCGAATTCCAAGCAGGTTTGTATCTATGGTTACTTGCCCCTGGCTGCTTCTTAAGACGTCACCTAGACATAATACCAACCACAGGGGGCGGTATGTCAGTCTGTTTCTTCTGGGTCTGAGCTTGTGATCAGAAGGTTGCTGGTTCAAATCCTGTGGCTTGCAGAGTGATGTCACCATGTAAGGCACTGAACCTCAATTGTGTATTAAATGAACAAATACAATGTGAATAGCAATTAAAGCACAGAAATGCTCTTCATTCCAAAGGTTGTTCCCCTCTTGTCACACTTCCTTTGCAGACTCTTTTTATGCCTCTCAATCGCATAATGTGGTTCCTACTACAACAATTGCTTCTGTGATAGGTTGGACCTTCTACCGCTCTTCCTGATAGAGCAGTTCATCTCTTCCGGTTTTGCCCACTGTCCTCTTAGCTCAACTGCTTAAGTGGACATTTTCCGCTTAATTTGACCAGTCACTATAATTATTGTACAAGTATTTGTAAATAACACACACGACAAGAATTTAAATCCCCCTAAATGTCAGGTTGTTTGGCTAGTAAAATTAAATATAATTAGTGAAGAATTTACTATTATTACCACACTTTTCCATGCCATCAGTTACAGTGGTCTGGCAAATGTGTCAAACTTTAATTAATTAGTACTGCTAGCAACAGGAAAATGTCTCAGAAAAAACTGTCAGTCTGTCTTGTCTGAATGAATCCATGCAGCACGAGTATGAGCAAAGCTCCATAGAGTATTGGTGGATGCAGCACGAGTATGAGCAAAGCTCCATAGAGTATTGGTGGGTGTCCCCCATCAGGGAGGAGTTAAAGTTCAAATTTGCAAATATGGCTTTTGTTGCCATAGCTGCTGTAGTAGAACAGAAGGAAGCACCCTGCCTGTGATTTTTGTTCATTTTGTTTTGCTTTTCATGACATTATCTTTGAAGTGACAATTTATCCCGGCATGTTGGGTTTATAATTAATGAAGTATCCGGTCTGCCGGAGGCACATTCTATATAATGTGAGATGATATGCCCTTGGCTGGGGGGCTGAAGGACCTGCCCCTTTTGCCTGAAGTATTAGACTTGTTTCCCTTGATTCCCTGAGTGCTGCTATTTTGTTTTGTTGTTTCATCAACAACGTCAACCACCTAGCCATCAAAAAGTGTCTGCAAGGCCCTAAGACACCCCATCATTCCCAATGTCTACAAGGCCCTGAGTCACCCCATCATTCCTAGTGTCTCAGAATTGGGAAAACTGGTAGAGACACACATATAACACTTGGTGCTGGGAGCCCAAAGAGTATGTAACAGTGCATGTCTGAGCTAATTCTAGGCTGTCCTTTAACTTTAAATGCACTAGTCAACTGTGTCATCCCACGAAACAGAGCAGCATTTAACGTCCTTTTTAATGTCCATTTAATTCCTTGTATTTTCTGTTAGCTGTTACAACTGCTAGAGGAGGTTACTTTGATGAGTGAAAAATATGACATTTTCTTGCTAATGAAGGTACTCAGATGGTGATCATACTGTAATTTTATTAGTTAGCAAACAATACTTGAGTGTATTTTTAAGGGAGTGACATGCAAATGCAGAAAATCTGTGTGTGTGCAAAAACTTTTGACTGGTAATGTATATTCATTTATAAAGTCCTTGGTCCCTGTAAGTCATACCCAGTTACACACAGAGTCCACAAACAGCAGCATGATCTTCATACACTTTGTGAAAATTTATGAATCTGTGAAAAGCCGCTGCCCAAGGTCCTGAAACTGTCCAGTTCTTACAAAACACACGGTTTAATACTCAATGTATGGAACGCTATTACGCATGTTAAATTTTCCATCGGCATGTCTTATATTACAATAATCCATCACCACTAACGACCTGGACGACAGCATGCAGTGCTGTATCTAGGACGTGCGATAATTTCACTGCACCGCTGCTGAATGTGCAGCTGAGACAATTCGTTATGCTGCCAATGTGCAGATACATGATAGCGCAAAATGTTGTGGGGACTCATCTGATTCGCACATCTGAATCATCTAAGCCTCCAAAAAATAAACTTTTGCTAGCTGGGTTCCCAGCAAGCCAGATTAGTTTAGCGTCATCAAATTGTAGAATTATTTCCAGAATTTCATTTCAATAGCATAATGGCACTAATACACTATATGGACGAAAGTATTGGGACACACCTCCTAATCATTGAATTCATGTTTTATTCAGACCCATTGCCACTGGTGTGTAAAATCAAGCACCCAGCCATGCAGTCAATTGAAAGAATGGGCTGTTCTGAAGAGCTCAGTAGATTCACATGTAGTACTGTCATAGGATGCCACCTTTGAAGTCAATTTGTGAAATCTCTTCCCTGCTAGATATTCCACAGTCAACAGTAAGTGGTATTATTGCAAAGTGGAAGCGTTTAGGAGCAACAGGAACTCAGCCACAAAGTGGCAGATCATGTAAAGTAACAGGATAGGAATACCGAGTGCTGAGGCGCACAGTGTGTAAAAGTCCCCAGCGCTCTGTTGACTCGATAACTGCAGACATCTGAACTTCCCCTAGGACAAAAACTGTGCACTGGGAGCTTCATGGAATGGGCTTCCATGGCCGAGCAGCTGCATGCAAGCCTCACATCACCAAGCACAGTGCCAAGCGTCAGACGGAATGCTGTAAAGCACGCTGCCACTGGACTCTGGAGCAGTGGAAACGCGTTCCGTGCAGTGACGAATCACACTTCTCTGTCTGGCAGTCTGATGGATGAGTCTGGGTTTGGCGGATGCCAGGAGAACGTTACCTGCCTGACTGCATTGTGCCGACTGTAAAGTTTGGTGGAGGA
The DNA here is from genome assembly GCA_026777045.1 of Hyperopisus bebe. Taxonomy (NCBI): domain Eukaryota; kingdom Metazoa; phylum Chordata; class Actinopteri; order Osteoglossiformes; family Mormyridae; genus Hyperopisus; species Hyperopisus bebe. The sequence goes on from JAODJW010000094.1 coordinate 10,013,721, forward strand.
GGGATAATGGTATGGGGTTGTTTTTCAAGGGTTGATCTAGGTCCCTTAATTCCTGTGAAGGGAACTCTTAAAGCTTCAGCATACCAAGACATTTTGGACAACTCTATGCTTCCAACTTTGTAGAAACAGCTTTGGGAAGGCCCTTTTCTGTTCCAGCATGACTGTGCCCCAATGCACAAAGCAAGGTCCATAAAGACATGGTTGATGAATTATGTTTGGTGTGGAAGAACTTGACTGGCCCACACAGAGCCCTGACCCTCAACCCCATCAAACACCTTTGGGATGAACTAGAACAGAGATTGCGAGCCAAGCCTTCAAGTCCAACATCAGTACCTGACCTCACAAATGCGCTTCTGGATGAATGAGTGGAAGCTGTTTACAGCTGAAAGGGGGGGGGGGGCAACTCCATATTAATTCCTATGGATTTAGAACAGGATGTCACAAAAGTTCCTGTGGGTGTAATGACCAGGTGTCCCAATACTTTTGTCCATACTGTAGTACCATCAACATCATCATCATCATCATCGATAATGTTGGTATGGTTATAGTTTTTTAGAAGATATATAGGCGTATTGTAATATGGTATTGAAGGGTATTTATGGTAAAATTCATGATTACATATCTGACTCAATCTTGACCAAGTTAAAGAAGATCCACCCTGGACAGCTGCCGAAGTGGCAGTGAAGATTAATTATAAATGACATGTATTAACCATAACTGGTAGGAAACAAGAATGAATCAATCATTAAAACTGAGGTCTGATCACATGTCCAGTTCAGTCTATTAATTTGATTTACAAACGGAAACGAACATATCTGTTATGTTCTGATAGCAAGGAGCCCTATTTGACCACAAACCGTATCTCTAGCACCTTTTTTGTATTTCACGAATACGCCTAAACGTAACTGGCAATCATCAACAACGTGTAGCGTAGGTCTAATATCTAAGTTAAACTAATTATATAGACACAAAAAATGTTATTACTACGTGTCGGATATTGTAAAATGAGGGTCAAAGGGCTTAATCATATATTGCTTTTTCTCATCCTATAGTCACGTGAAAATGCTATATCTTGTGACTAGTATTTAGTTGTTTGTGCAGCCTCCTCCATGCATGCAGTCAGAGTGTGGATGGTGCTGATGATTTAAAAAGGCGGATCTACGGCGTGCGCGGCTCCCCGAAGGCGCTGTCTTAGCGGTGGGACCTGTCTGCATCCTCGCAAATTCCCACGGGCGTCCGACCTGCGTGCGGGCAGCGTCAGGCAGCTAGCGGTCAGAAAGCGCTTCACGGTGCGGCAGCGATCCCGCCGAAGACACTGGGACGCGGGACAGGGGTACCGAACGTCCGCGGACCCGCGGGAGACTGCGCGCTTACGGTAAAGGCAGCCACATGTGATACTATTCAGCGGGGAAACGCTGGATTTAGGGGAAATCTTGTTGCAGACGTGAGTTTGTGTGACTTGCTGATACTTGGTAATCAATGAATAATCGTTTTATATAGTAGTATTTTGACATTGTTCATATTTTTGTTTTTCTCTTCCAGTGTGGCCAGTTCTTACGTTTTTAGCGATTTCTCTCCGTATGTTTCAGTGCTATAGCCGAGTGCGACACCGAGTTGAATTTGTGCGAATATTTTAAAACCCTTTCTGGCTGTGCTGCTTCCCTGTACCATTAAATACTTTTTTTTCTTGCGTAATTTTTGGTTATTTAGGAATGTATTAATGCGTTTGTAATTTTAATTAAAGCAAAGCAGCCGACGAGATTAACAGTATATTGGATTATTCAGACGTTTTTTTATTCCCTTTAGTGAATTGATTAACACTTTGTTTAAAAATGAATGTATATTGGAGTAGCCACTGTTCTGACTGCAATTAACTTCTGAGGTAACATGGACTTATTGCATTGTACTGTGTGGAGTTTTTGTAAGAGTCGTTTTTGCATTTTAATAGAGAATTAGTCGTGCAGTAGTTCGTCCAGCAATATTGATTAAATTTGATCGATTCTCTTTAATGTCGGTTTACTTTCCTGATCTTGTAATTCACCGCATGTATTGTAAATTATAATCATTTAAGTATCCTGTAAATATCGGACACGGGGTTTTCACGGCCACTTGCGGAATCGCGTGTAATACCCGCGGATTTCTCCTCCATCATCCGTTTTACACTGTTTTTACTCTGGCTTTGGACCTGCTTGCTGTCATGTGGAGGTGTTCGTCTCCCGCACGGTTCTGCTTCTCATTACGCGAATAAACCTGATTTCTGTGCTCCCTCCGCGGCGTCTCTGTCTCCCGTACTGCTGCATTATTTGCTAAATCTTAGTCTCCCAATTTCTGTTTTTATTCGAACCTTCTTAAAAACTTAAGAACCATTAACACTGCACGTATAATGACGATTTAAGGCGTTTTCACAGTGCATTTAATCTCTATATACCCTGCGCTGGATGAAACGATGGATGGATGGATTTATTTTTGTATATTCTCAGAATATATGCAGACGTACATACCTTTTGATTTACTAAACTGCCGTAGTTTTATCTTGTTTTATGTGTATTTATCTTCGTACCTACTGCTGTTTTCTGCCTGCCAGTTGCCACAAAACATTTTGTTGTAGACATACAATGACAATGAAGCCCTTGTCTTATCTTACGTGTGGCACATGCGTGTGTGGCGTATATTTGTACGTTTCTGTTTAACAGAATCCATTGACACACTGTAAAATTCCTACCAAGATGCGTTCCAGAACATAATGTATTTTTTGTGTGTCACATTTAGTGAAAACTTCTTCACTTTTCTTGGCAAACCCACACCAGTTGTACACAGATACGGACCTCGGTGTACAGTACCTGCATGGCTACCAGCCATATGCTATCTTCCGGAGTAATCGTGGTATTTTAAAAGACTCATATCTCTGAAATGCATCCAAAGATATTTCTCAGGTGCTGCCTCCCATATAACCTAGCTCTGACTGTTAAAGTGTTTGATCGTAAGCTGTAGCACCCAGGCTATTCTTGGCAAAATGCTTGATCCGGACCTGCATATATCTAGCGGCGACATCCACCAGAATATCCGTGCTAATGCTCGGTAATGTAAACTTTTTGGAAATCTTAAGCAGGTCAGTGACTGGTTACTTGAAGTAAAGCAGCTCTGCCAGTTCATGCACGACATACAGTATATTTAATAAGCAAAAGTACCCGATTTTCTAAGCCAAGTGATGTACCAAAAGATACAATTGAAATAGGCAGTAGCTAGGAGTTAGGTCGCTAACACATATGCACCGCTTCTGGGTTGACATTAGCGATGATACTGTTCTCAATATGGGGGCGGCACCAGAGGTTTTGGGCCCCATGAAATTTCATTTCATATTGGGTCCAAAACCAATCTAGTCATGTTCCAAATTTTTTTAAGGCTCCGCTTGCATCCCTTACAATCATAATAACTTTTCACCCCCTTTGTAGTGCCCCATCTGTATATGACCACACAAAATAGCTTTAACTTATTGAGGAAGTTCAGCATGCACAACGGATGGATGGATGGATGGATGGAGGTATTGCTCATGGACCTAAAGAGGACCTCTACATTTTTGACAGCCCAAAATATAATGATAAAATGGTCCCTAATGGGTGTATTATCCATTATCATCTACAGTGATATGACAAAATCATTTTGTTATTTCTTAGACAAGTAATTAAATGTGTTCCCATATGTTCAAGCCAGCACAAAACGAAGATGCTTTTTATTTAAAGGAAGGTTTTTGACCTTTCTGAGGGCTGATGGCATGCAACGGAAATATTACTCATAGAGATTTACAATTGGGGAGGAAAGAAATCTGTGCAAATCTGTTTTACATTTGTAGAGTCTGCAGTGAGTAAGCGATTTGCCGCTATAGAGAAAAGCCCAGACGTGAGGCTGCAAAGAACACGTTTAAAATAAAGTCTAAGAATAAAAACAGGAATTGCAGACTTCCAGTCCCTGTTTATCTGTCTATCCATAGCTGTAGCTAATTGCACATTTTTGTAGTGTTAGCTGTGGAAATCCTTGTTCCTCGCTGCTGTAGTATAAGTCCTATAATTAGCAGCACTTCGGGGTCGGCATTACATCACACCTGTACAATAGACTGCCCTGCATTAAACGAGGAGCCTGCGTTTGTTTGGGTTAACGGCGCCAACCATGCAGCCATGTTTTAAAAACCGACCTCGTGTAGCGACGGCCGACCGCTCACGGCCGCATTAAATCGTTGACAAAAAAAAAAAAAACACTGAAAAACAAACGCACACATACAGTATGTGCATGCGAGAGAGGGGGAGAGCCAGGCAAACAGGATATTAGCGAAATGCTGCTCTTTCAGCTATTTGGGAGCTCACCTGTCAGGAGCTGAATTGGAATAAAACCCTTTCCTGCAGCTGCCTGTCTGTCAGTTTGCATCTCACTCCTGCCGAAAGCGGGACTGTGTGCCTCTGGAACACTGCATGCCTTGCGCTGGCCTTCCAGCCCTTTTTAAAAACTTACTTATGCCTTTCTTCCCCTTCTGTTTTTTTCTTTTTCGCATGATCACTCGGTGTTTTAAATTATTTTTCTTAAAATACCCTGGTATAAGTGCTAACAGGATGCCGGGGAGGGGTGTAAAACGGCGGAGTGAGCTGAGTGACAGCAGAGAGGTGGCGGTAGTTATGGGGCTGCCGGCTGGAAGGCCCCCCTGTCTCCTCCTCGGCGGAGTCGTCTTGCACACAGCTGTCTCACCTCCCCCACCGCAGCCCCCGTAATCCCACAGAGCCGCAAAATGCGATCCGGTGCCATCGGTGGAGAAAACTACCTCTCACCTCTATAGTATTGCTGGTAAAAATAACAATGGCAGCTGTGCTGGATCAACAAATTCAGCTACGTGCCGCCGTGCATGTAGACACTTGACCTGTGTTGCAGTTGACTGTTTGGCTGTTTGATGCATTGAGGCAGAGCGCAGTGGAGAAACGGCTCACTGGAACATCCTCCCTGTCAATGTGGGGTTACGCAGAATAGGCCCACGTCAAGGGGACGTACTGTAGGTACCTGGACAGGTGTGGTTTGGGAGAAGTCCCCACTGAATCTCTTGTATATACACCTCTGATTTTATGCATTATAAGTATTACCATTCTGGAGGAATGCCTTTAATATACTTGATGGAATACTTAATAATAATAATAATAATAATAATAATAATATAAGAAAAATAATAAGATGATGATGATGACAATAATAAATTAATTAGGTAA
>JAODJW010000094.1:10019063-10043710 GCA_026777045.1 Hyperopisus bebe
TAATAATAATAATAATAATAATAATATAAGAAAAATAATAAGATGATGATGATGACAATAATAAATTAATTAGGTAACTGCTGTTTTTTCTGACATACGGTAAACGTGTGTGCAGTTTTGGCATCAAGCCAAAAGCCGAATGCAGGACCTGACCGGCAAGCTGTCTATAGCCAACGGCGGCCGAAACGCTACTGAAGCGTGATAGAACGGCGAGGGCTGTTAGGGGAGTCCCTTTTGGATCAATGCGCTGGATGCGCGCCAGGTCGACCTAGACTGATAACCGAGACCTGCTGACCTAGAGAAGCGGATTCCTAGTTGCCTACAGGCCAAGAGCTGGCTGTCTCATACACCCTCTGCAGATCTAGAGCAAGCCTTGAGAGACCAGCCACAGCCTTGCAAGATCAAGCACTGCTGAAATCCCTTTAATGGCAATTAACGTGTCTCCCTGCAGTGGTGACATCATTGCGGACCTGTGCTTACCACTAATCAGAGACCCCTAGGCTGTATGTCGACAGCACCAAAGGTGGGGTGACTAATGCAAGTGTCCCATGCGCCTTGCCATGGCTCTGCGCTACTATTGCTTGTGGAGGAGACCAGGAGTAGAACAGGAGGGCCAGAAGTGCTGCAGCTATGAGAGACATCCAACCTCTTGCCATTCTCCCATCCACTCTGTCCTCTTCACATGGTCATTGTCCCCAGGCCCTCAGTGTTCTCATCTGCTTTGATGGCATGGATGTGGCATAGATGTGGCATGGATGTGGCATAGATGTGGCATGGACTTGACGACACCCCAAAACCGTAGGCAAACCAGAAGGGTCCATAACTCCCACACGCCATTTTTTCTTCCTAATGATAAGAATAATCATAAAGGCATAAGGATAATGTGACAACAAAAATGGCAGTAGGGTTGGCTTTGAAATATGAAATCAAGTTGCACGACGTCATGAAGCAAGGCCACTGATTCTCAGAGGAATGAAGCGGGGGGGCTGCTTCGTCGCTCTTTTCCCTCCAGATCTGCCCAGAAGAGTTGAATTCCCTTCATATCTAGTGATCAGGGAGACCGTGGAAGTTATCGAACTTCATCCTGGTTTTCATGAATACACTTATGAATCTGTTTCTCTCTGTTTATGGGGGTATTTTCTAGGAATATGGGCGCATCCTGAGCAAACGGTGTTTGTGCCATTGGATGCACCTGGTCCTGTTACCTGGCTGCATATTCCTTGGTTGTTGTACTAACATGCGGAGCGACCAGGAGGCTGCATATTCCTTGGTTGTTATACCAACATGCGGAGCGACCAGGAGGCTGCATATTCCTTGGTTGTTATACCAACATGTGGAGCGACCAGGAGGCTGCATATTCCTTGGTTGTTATACCAACATGCGGCGCGACCAGACCTAATGACTCCCACAAGATGGCTGCACATACCTTGTTCAACAGTTAACTTTCAAGTGTACATGATCTAGATGCAGAGAAAAAGGATGACAGATAACTCATTAGACCAGGGGTGGTCAATCTTATCCACAAAGAGCCGGTGTGTGTGCAGGTTTTTGGGGAAACCTTTTGGTCAGTTGTTCAAACCCAGGTGTGAGGACTCTTCAGCCAATCAGTCCTCTAATTAGGGAGGTGCAGTAAAAACCCGCATACCCAACGGCCATTTGCGGATAAAATTGGCCACCCCTGCATTAGACTATTACTTTTCTTCAATACTCAGAGGCTCAGATCTTGTGCTACTGTACTTACACAAGGTTATGTGTCTTTGCACATAACATCAACCAAACAAACATCAGCTCTGTCATAAATTCCAGCTCTGATTCAGTGTATAGTAACTTTTTTAAGTTTTACTTTTGTGGTGTTTTTTGTAACCGATTGTTCCTGTAAATTCAGCCATCGCCTCTTTGGTGTCTCTGGAACTCTGTTAGGTACCTCATGTTTCTTTGAAGTCTCCCACATCAAAATGCTGCTTTTTGGACCTCTTTTATAGCTGACGCATACTGCTAATTGGAACTCAGCCTAATATGCTAGTCATTGTTAGCCTTTTGTCATGCGGTGTTTTCTCTCATTTGTCCACCCTCTGTGTGTATCAGAATCAGAAGAATCAGAAAGATCTTTATTGGCTAAGTATATTAAACATACAAGGAATGTCCCTGGTATAAGATGCAACATGCCAGAAAATTCAAGACAATGCCACATGAATTTTTACACATATTTTTAACACTACACTGTTTGCCTCCAGTCAGAAGCAGCATGGGATGCAACGAAGAGTGAAATAAATAAATAAACAAACATAAATTGAGTTTTGGGTTATAAGTAAACAGTGGTGACATAAGGAGAAGTTACAGGATCGCAGCTGACGCAATGCAAAGTATCTGTTATAAGAAGGCTGTACAGACACACATAGATGTATGTATATGTGTCTGTACAGGGGGAGAGGAAGAGACCATTGAGGCTAATGGAACTGGATGTCCATTAAGTGCATTAATTGAACAAGCAGCAAACTGACCTAATTTCATTGACGGTGATGCATTCCAGGAGACAACTGATCCCAGACTCAGTCCTTCAGCGAATCAGCTTGACTTTATGTGGGTTTTTTATGCTCCAGGTCAACAGGATTTTAACAGGGAAAAACAGGCTTGAGACTGATTTGTTCTTGCGAGCAATTTTTCATTATAATGGGAAATGGAGTCATCAGACCTTTCTGCTCTTTAACTTTTATTGACTACCTTCTGCCCTGTGACGCCATGTGTAGTTTCTCTTCATTTTTTATAATAAGGACTTTATACTTCCAGTGACTGATGCAAACGGCTTAGGGCCATTTAAAACATGCGGCACGTAGACGGGGCCAAGAGGATCACTTACCGTTCAGCTGGGCTTTAGAACATTGTATGATTGTTAAGGTTTCAGCAATTGTTCTAGCATCTTCCCCACAATTTTTCAGTCTAGGAATGTTTACCGAATGTTACAATTAAGAATTAATGGAAATGTCTCCAGTTTTCCTGATGGTCCCAGAACTTTATCCCACTGGTACAACCAAGACTAATAAAAAGAAAACAGAGGAAAGGCATGGTAGAGAACCCAGTAGCTTTGGTTCTTTGCCCTTTGAAGGTCATGGGTTCAGCACTGGGTGATGTGTTCACAATGCATATTGTGGTTTTATATAAAATACTTATAAAATTATATATTTTCAGCATTAATTGCAGTTGTTCAGGTAATAATATTATCGTACTAACATTGACAGAACCTTTGTAAAATGTAAAACCTGGAAATAACGTTCTATTAATGTTACAGTAAGAACATTCTCTGCAAACTTTGAGAGGACCTTCATATGACATTGGCTGAAGTTTCCTGACCGTTAGAACGTTCCCTGTGAACTGGGCCAGAAACAGCCAACATTCTGAGATCATCGGGCTCTACAGCATCTACACTTTACACAGAAAGGTGCGGTGAACAAAAATCACCCAGTCAATTGCAATTCTGTGGCTGAAAACACCTTGTTTATGAGCCAGGTCACAGGAGAAAGGCCAGGCTCTTTGAAGCGAACAGGAATCCACAGGTGCAAAAATAACAGCTCAGTACAGCAGTGTTGGGCAGCACACAACTCATGTACCTCTGAAGTGGTTCTGGAATCAAAGTGGGTCCTACCCAGTACTAGGTAGGCGTCCCTAATGAAACAGTCATTGATTGCAGTGCTATACACCAGTTTTTTTGTAGTACTGTTTGTTGAGAAGACAATCAGAGCATCATACAGGCATCATTACCTGATGTTTCTTTTTTTCCAAGGCATAGAGTAATCAAAAGATTGCTGGTTCGAATTCCCAACCAGCAAGTCACCACTGAGGTACCCCGAGCAAGGTACCGCCCCCAAGCACTGCTCCCCGGGCGCTGAATTACCTGCCCCCTGCTCTGTCATGATGTCACTTATGGTTTAAATCCAGAAGACACATTTCGTTGTTGTGCGCTTCGGTGTATCAACAATGACAATTAATCACTTCATTTCACAGAGAAGCAGTGTGACTCAATGTACTTATAGCATATCATGGATTTGCATAATTGACTTGATTTATTGGAAAGCTTTGAGTTCTAAGTGTTCCTGTGCTCTTCCCTTTTCATTGCCTCCCCTCGTTTAGTTTGCTGAGCTCATCACATACTGTATAGGTCAGGCTTTGCCCTTACTTGACCTAAATCTAAGATGGCTACCGGATTTTGTCCTTTGTCCCAGTCAAGCTGCGCTAGTCCCACAGCCTGACCTATTTCTTACATAAGACATAGTGACAGGTTGCCCCAAAGCTACATCCTGCATGGGGAAGCACAGCTGCACTGGATTGGATTGGCTGTGTAATACGGCCCCATTGAGTCTTTGATCACGGCCTCATTGCTCTGTGTCTGTGTGCTTTGTTTGTGTTACCCGTGGGTGTACAAGACTACAAGGCTTTTTCTCCACCTCATCCTTTTGTATTTACTGTGTATATAAGTACACTGTGTGTTATGCTATACAGTATAATGAGTAAACATACCCAGATGCTGATGGCTGAACCTGCTTCCACTTCCACTAGACAAAGGCCCTCCTCGCTCTTGTGTGTCTCTTTTCAGCAATCACTGAAGATGAAATCTCTTGAATGAGAGGCACGATCCTCAGATAAAGTCCTAATTCCCCCCTCCTGTCCCCTTGTGACATGGCCTTGTTCGGCGTCACATCTGGAGAAAGTCTTAGGCTGTGTTATCCTTGAGCTCCCGATTGTCGGCCTGAAGTTGATGCTGGTTTTTCTGGGAGTGTTTTTGTTGTGTGCATACGTGTGTTAGCTTATACACAAGGCTTTCGCACATTGGCAGATGCATGGTCTCATATCACGCAGGAAGATACACATTTTGGGGTATGAGTCTTCATCGACGTGAAAGAGGAGAACACTGTGTGTGTGTGTGTGTGTGTGTGTGTGTGTGTGTGTGAGAGAGAGAGAGAGAGAGAACCCAGTCACATTTTGATAAAAACTCAGTCCATTCTATGTTCGGTCTTCTCCATACCACAGCAGTCGGTTATTTCTGAATTTTCTAGAAGCAAGGTCAATATCTGCCCTGGCCCCAGGGGAAATGGGACCACTGGGCTAATGAAACATCGTGGAATCAGAGTGCAGTGGCAAAAAGATGAATCATTGATGGCCTATATTTTGAAGATTAAATAATAATAAAAACATTTGCTGGCATGCAAAGAATGAACTAAAGCACAGGGAGAGAAGCTTTTCGAGGCGGCAGAGAGTAACAGCTCCTCTCCTGATGAGAGTTAGACGTGTGTCTCATACAGGGAAATCACATATTACCTAAACAGACCAAAGCTGAAGGTAAAGGTCTGCAAGGCGGATGTCCTTGGTCTCCATGAGGTGTGTTATATGTGGGTTGGATCATTGTACCATGCAAATAGATACCTTCTGTTTTATAGATAAATTATCCATCCATCCACTTAACTGCTTATCCAATACAGGAGCTTCTCCTAGGAAAGGAGGCATGAGAACATCCTGGAGAGGATGCAAGTATCTAGAATCTATCCATCCCTTCATCCACCCATCCATCTCTTACTTGTTTTCCTAGGAAAAATCAGGGTCGGGCCTGGAACCCAGCCATAAAATATTTGCCCCAGCCAAATCTATTTATACTTTGGCTCTATTATTAATGGCAAATAACTTTACATTATTTATGAAGTTCAGCATGGTATATTCAAATTCCATAACTACCATATCTCCCTAGCCTAAAACTTTTTGCAGAACATTATTTCGAATAATTATGCAACACAAAGTTTTAATGGCTTCATGGTTTACCTTTCACAGCAAACCATCCATCTTGTTTGGGGGACCTTGCTAGTCGGTTTCCAGATGCCCAAGAAATGGTTCTGATGTTTCTCCAGAGCCTGTCCACCATGGAGACGACAGGTCTCTCCAGTTGGTGACGGAGGCTGATGGTGGTAAACTGCTCTTTACTGAAGTGTGCAGGGCAAATGCACGTAGAACACTTATTGACTGACCTGTTAGCGAGAGGACTGCTTTTTGCTTAATTATAATATATATTATAATAAATATTATAATTTCAGCTTCTACAGTTGAAGGTTCTCTCTTTGTACCCTTTATGGGCTCGTGGCCTTGTGTTCATGCTTTACTAGCAAAGTTGACGAAGTTTTCGAGGGCAAATCCTTCCTGTTCCTGCCGTCTGCAGACAGTAAGCGCTCTGACTGTTAATAGCGACGAGCAAGAGAGATGCCAACTGTTTTCCCGTCCCGACTCCGTTCCTTTCCATCTGGCTCCCCCCGATTTTCCAGATCCTTCCATCTGTGGGGCTTTGTTCTTCCAGCGTGGAGAGTGGCTGCAGTCCATGGGAAGAGTCACATTGCGTTTAGACAGAGGGCCTGAAAGAAAACCTTTTTCTTTGACTCCATCACCCGCCTTCATCCACACGCTCTTTTGTCTGTGCTGCTATTTTGGTCTGATTGCTGGAAAGCCCATTATATGAAGAAAGAGCAGCCAGCAGCAACAGCTTGACCCCTATTGGCCGGCACTGATGACTGCTAAGGTTCCTGGGAGGATTTCAGTATACAGGAAGTATTAAGAACCACTAAGGAAGTAAGAAAGTACCAACACCGTGATTCATTACTTCCATTTACTTCTCGATGAAGCCTCTGGTATGCTGGCATGGGTGCCACCTCACGCTGCCCCTTCACCAGGACCTCTGGACCTACATCCGTCTTACGGGACGGATCAGAGATGTTCCTTAATACCCAACAGGCATCTTTATGTTTTTCCCACGTAATGCCGCACAGCAGTGCAGTCATGTGCTTTCTCCACGTCCTTCATTATGTCTTTTATGAATTCCAGAGTGCTCCCTCAAAGTCTCATAATAGCTTGAGTATTAAAACGTGCGGCTCCATATAGTTGTCCGCTTGGGCACGGAGCGGCTGGAAGTCGACACACGAGTCATTTTGATTCCCAGAACCGGGACCAGGCCCTGGGGGCGGCAGGCACGGCCCGTAATGAGGCCTTTGCAGCCTACTTGTCCCAAAAGAAGCACCCCTGGTGTTAAGAAGACGAACGGCAGCCTGGGGAGGTGTGTTACGCCCCCCCCCCCGCAGGCCTGGGCATTCAGCCCCACAAAAACCCTCAGGATGGAGCCGCGTGCCATGGCAGAATTCCGCTGATTGGTCCCTTTCTTCCCTCTCCGAGTCTCAGCCGAGGCACGCGTTGCTCCTGTTCTTCGCTAATTCGGCTCCCATTGGGCAGCTCTGTGCAGCTTTTCTCGCTCCATTATGATCCGATCGGGTCGCTCGTATCAGGCTTGTGGTTCCGTCAGAGTCACACGCGATAATAGCAGCAATTTGGCAGTGAATGAGTGAGTGAATAAAAGTGTGTTGCAGAGCAGCCTGCCTCTCCATCAAAGACGAATGTGAAGGTGAGGAAAAAGAACAGGCAGGGGCTTATCCCATTGGCTGCGGTCTCGCCTCCCCTTTGGCCAGAAGTTTCTCATATACTTTTTTCAGTTTTGGCCCTGCTGTTATTCTCTGGTCTCCGTTTTTCAACCATAACCCCAACAGAGTGCAGCAGCCTCATTCAAAGCAGTGGTTCCTAACGTTTCCCTTTTTTTTTTTTACAATTGCAGAAAATTCTCTTCCTCCCAGATATCTGTAATCCACAGATTGGTGTAATGGTCTTAGAAATTAGTTCATGGAACTCATTTAATTTATTTTGGGGATTGTAACTAGGATAGAGCATTTACAGATTGGAGAGTGTATGTTTCCGTGCATCAGGAATACCTAGAAATAAAGCAGTTGGTAGCTGTGAAATTCATTCCTGCTTTCACACCCCAAATTTGAGGTCCTCCTTCCCCTGAGGGTCTTTCTGTGAAATTGCTCTTCTTCGGTATCAGCTGTTGAAGGAACTAATTCTCACCCCACTTGGACAATAAATAAAAATAACAGAGTAACTGTAGCTGCAGGTGATTCCAAACCCCCAGTGTGTCCACATCACATCGCTGTGGTGCCTGAAGCACGCATGGATAGATATGCACACGTTGTCTGTTCGCATGTGGAAACACGTGACGGCATGCAGTCAAAAGCACTTGAAGCAAACCACCACAAAGTAATCCAATTTCGCAGTGCTAACATGCTCACGGGATGCTAACCCATACACAATGAAGGGCGGTTAATGGTGCCCTCTGAATCATTTAACCCTCGAATGTCTGAAACGTCTCGGTGCTTGAAGCAGGTGTGGGTGTGGCATCCTTGGCAGACTAGAACTAAAGCACGGTTTGAGATGCCGGACAATCAAGGCCATAGATCTGGGTATGGATGGTAAGGATGTGACCCTACCAATACTGTGAGAGCACCGTGTGTTTAGATGGGGCGGGAGGATTGGGGCTAATTTAGTCCCAACCAATGTTGAAAACAAACCTACTGCCTTGCAGACAATCAAAAGCGGGAATCTGGGAGGGATGTTGGGTAAATATAGCCATACCGTTCTGCTTCCAGGTGGAAAGCTTAAATACCCCATGGCACTTTTCCATATCTTGTCAGCAGCCATGGCATCAAGCTACCCTCCCCCATCTATCACATCTCCCCCATCCCCATCTCTGTTCGTGGTCTGCAGTCTTAGTGGGAGGGGTCATTGACCTCACACCAGCAGCACAAGTGATTCATCAAGTCACTGACGGTCTCCCCTAGAGTCCGTGTCACTAACAGTGCACCTGCAGCGTTGGTGCAACACCTTGTAGTAAACAGCGTAAGACCCGCTTCGGTCAGAAGCAGACAGGAGAGCGGAGATGGGAGTTGGAATGAGGACTTCATTAAGCTTTTAGGAGTGAAACGAGAAGAGTTAGCGGAAGGGAAAGACAAGGAATCAGCTGATGTAGAGTTTGAGAAAATGCAATAAGGTCTGCTTGTCAGGATGAGTGAACACAGTTGGCTGCCAAACTCTCATTTCATCTCACATGCAGATTGGGAATGGTAGTAGACATTTGTAAGATCAATGAAAGAATAAAGGGTTTATTAAAGATTGTGCACATCCCTGTGTAATTAAGGTAATTTAATTCTTTGTTGGGTGATAACACACTAAGATAAAACTTCATTTACGTCTTATCATAATAAACAACAATTTCTTATCACAACGTTGCTTAATGTGATTGTAATTCTGTTGGGTACACTATTGACACACTAGTGATGTCCCAAGAGTTCCCGTCTCGTTCTGTTACCCCAGCAACCGAAGTCTTTTAGCTCATATGTCCGTACTGTGACCTTATCCAGAGCTGTGTGCTGAAGACTCAGCCTGGCACAGTATGTACAATATGCTTGCAAGACAGCAATCCTCTGTATCACTCTGTGCAATGTGTCCTAGTCGTGTCATTGAACTTCATCAGTTATTTTTTTCATGGACTCTTAGATCTCACATTTATTTGTATCTCTTAACACTTCGATGGTTGATACGTAATTACATTGTGCATCGCCGGTCACATTCGTTTCTCTGATGTGGACTTTCATCTTGCTGATGCAGAGCTTGATTTGGTTCAGCTGTGTAAATCCTTTGTATCCTGTCAGCTCTTTGAACTTTTAAATAACGGAATGAAGCTTGGTCGAGGCCGCCCGTGTCCACACACGTGACCGGAGTCTTCCATTCACCCCACCTCTGTGCAGCCTTCCCTATTTCACTGCCGGCGCCCCCTGCTGGAGAGTCTGTGGAATGAGCATATGCGGCAGGAAAGCGTTGACGTTGCTGAGCAGCGTGTTCGCCGTCTGCGGCCTGGGGCTGCTGGGCATCGCCGTCAGCACCGACTACTGGCTCTACCTGGAGGAGGGGGTCATCCTGCCCCTGAACCAGAGCACTGAGATCAAGATGTCTCTGCACTCGGGCCTCTGGAGGGTCTGCTTCCAGGCAGGTGAGTCTCGGCGCCCCCTTTCGGCCCTTCCAAAGAATGACAGGGTTACTTGACTACCAGAATTGAACACAAAGAAAACCTGAAGTCTAAATGAATTAATTTGATTTGCTGGAATTTACACTGAAAAACAATGAAGTCATGTAGGTCAGATTGCTGGGATATGCACGGTTGATATTTAGATAACAGGTTATGCGTAATTATTCTAGGTTTGACATTGTTAACTACAATAGACCAGTGTAACACATATTGTCGCACAATTAATTCATTGAGCAATTAACAACAAGACCAGTTTCTGTACTGTAGGTCTGCTATTTGTATAATGAACATGGTACATCTACCCTACCCAATATTACTTATTGGTTTAGCTGTTAAGGTACAATCTTCAAGTTACCCCAGAGTTCCCACGTTCATTCCATCTCGATCTTAATGGTGTCAGTTGTGTATCCTGACGACTTTCCAAGGTTCACTTGCTGATGAGTAGCACCGCATCTGCCTGTCCGCGGCGCGCCTCTTGTGCCTCGTATGCAGCGCTCCACAGTGACCCCTGCTGGGGATAGGGAGCCTTGTAACCCAATCGCACGACGTGCCGCACGCCGCCGAGTCTGGCTCACATCATAGCCGTGTGCCTCTTGATTAATTAGCAGACTTACAGATCATGCTGCACTGTGACAGGGGCATCAGTCTAGAAGTCTTTGCGCCTCCCACCTCTCTGTTTGCACACACCAAAGGGGGCATGTGGATCCCTGAATATCGTACCTTTTTCCATCTGTGACCAGCATTTCTAAAAGATCACGGCACCCATAAGCTGAAACCCAGCAGCGACGCCCTCAGCATGTTGGGACACTCTTACCTGGGGCCCCAACCTTCCCCAGCTACCTCATACTTCTTCCAGGCTGCAGTGTTGCATGGTGGAGGTCACCACACCTCCCTAAGGTTTAAACTATCCGCCGCCTCCTCTGTACCAGAGTCACCCAACCCAGCGTAGCCAAAAACCACTGACTGATCTTGTGGACCTCTGATTTACAGGTGACATCATTTTTAGTGAATTGTCTCCATCCATAGGAGGTCTGACCGCACATGCCTCACTTGGACCTGACATAACGGACACAGCTCTTTAGCCGTCACACAGAAGCAGCTGTAGAAATTGAGTGACCCTGTTGTTGAGTGGGCAGGCCTCCCTGACCCAGACTGAGCTCTCTGCTGCCAACAAACAATCAATCCACTTAATCTCACCGCTGGGTCAGGACTCACCAAGCAGAGGGAATCCTTTCGTTATCAACCTGAGATGTTCGAAGGTGGGCGGGATCTGTTGGCCCGGAGACCGTAATGCATGATGATTCCTGAAGCAGCATTGGTACTCTCTTGGTGTTTCCTGCCATGATGAGAACAGTCTGCCATTACAATAGCGTGCAGAAGATTTGTTAAATAATGTGCCACCGCTCTCATTTTACTGATAATTTCATGGAAGTTGATAAAAAAGAAAGTTTATTAAAACAGTTATAAATAGTGCAAGTTGATATTCAATTCTGATATAATTGAGAAAACGATTCGATCAAACTCAGAAAAACAGCTGTTTAACATAATCCACTGGACCACAAAATCTTGATGCATCTCTCAGTAAAATATAAGCCATAACAGAGAGACTGTATCATTCTTTATCTTACATGTCAAATATGTATATATTTTTTTTCAAAGTAAATGTGAAAGTGTAATAGTACAATGATTATTGTGATATCAAGCTTTTTCATTTTCATATTTTACTGACTGCTGGTACTATATGATAAATGACGATAAACCTTGCAATTCACAATGCCTTTTGTCAGTCAGTCTTTAGCATATCGGAAATGTCTGACATCGAATTTAACTGCACTGTTAACCTTTAAATCTGAAACACGATTCAGTGATTATGCCAATCTATTTAATGTATGACACCATTTTGGGTCTTTCAGCTTTAGTGAATACATCCGTCTGGGGTATCGCTTCCGTGTTTATTGAGAAATCCAGGGTTGCTGGCATTCAGAATTAGACATGGCTTCAATGCAGAAAAGGACTTTACTTTTTATTTTTCAGCTGCCAGTTAAAGAATGTGGGTGGGCTGTGGTATCTCCACATCCTGTCGTGTTTATAAAGCCTGCTTTCCTTTTTGTAAATGAAAAACCCCTCTGAAATTTATCACATTTGATGGGTAGATTAAATAGCAACTGCAATATCTGCTTTTCTTCACGGAAATAATCATATTGAGAGGAGTTCTAAAGACCAGCGGCAAATTGGCTTTTTATAAGTACTGTTTGGGCTAATTTTATCGAAGAAACTCGTCAGGACCTTTAAATGATGAGGCCTGCACAACTGGAGATTCCCATCATTGGTGGGATCGGTAATTAAGTGGACACAACTCAGAAGGACATAATGATGTAGGTTACAGATCCCCAGCGATTCAGCCTGAATTAGAACTCTTTTTTGTGTGCGAGTGTCAGCCAGGGGCAGGATTCCACAGCTGTGAATTTGCACCATCTCTTCACACCCGTGGGGGGCCCCGGGTGTAGCGTGAACAGCCGGCCAGTGCTCCCCCGCTGGCTCATGTCGAGCAGCCGTGGCAAATGTCATCAGCGGTACGGGCGGAAGCTCGGCGAGCGACCTGCCAGCCTCCAATCAAACGCTCAGCGAGGGCCTCCATCGCCACGTCTCCCGGCGTGGAACACGTCTGTTACAGCAGCTCTGCTGCCTGCCGCAAACGTAACTAGTGACAGGCCAGGTGGCTTCAGGGCATTCTGGGAAGGGTGCAGCCAGCGTTGGCGAATATTGGCTTGACATTTCTCACACAGTTGTTTACATGTTGTCTTGCCTTAGAATAGAAAACCCTTTATTGTTATTGAACACATCACAAGCACAAGGAAATCCAATCATAAAATTCCTCATAGTACTCTCCTGTGAGTCTCTCTCACACAGACACACACACACACACACACACACACACATACAGACCTGTACTGATATCTTTGTGGGGACCATCCATTCATTTCTATGGGCAAAACCCTTATCCCAACAATGACAACCTTATCCCCTACCCAACCCTAACCTTAACCATAAGTAACCAAACACCAGTACCAGTACCAAAGTACCAGTCTTTTGGCATTTTCAGTTTTTTGATTGCAGTCATTTTTATAGAACTGAATTTCTCCTAGCGGGGACCGAAAAAATGGTCCCTACAACATCAAAATAACAGGTTTTCATGTCCCCACAATATATTGTATACCTGGACCACACACACACACTCAGGACAAGTATGAAGGTCAACCATTTATCTAGCGCCCCTCCAGAGTAATTGGGGTTAAGGGTCTTGCTGTAGGGCTCAATGGTGGTATGACTTCTTGGTGGTCATGGGATATGAACCAGCAACCTTCTGGACACAGACTCTTAATCTGTGAAAACACCTGTGAAACACCTGTGAAAGCTTAGAGCATGGCTCATTCCCGGGGGGTCTCCCACCCAAGTACTGAGCTGGCTGAAACGTGCTTTCCTGCTGAGATCGGCCTTGCACAGCATGGTACCATAAGCACTGGAAGCCACTGCAGAGTGAAACCTGCTACAACACGTGTTTGTTTCCAGGGGATAAAACACGTCCTGAACATTACAAATCACTTCCTCTGGGTTTGATGATACACTTCAGACAAGCCTAGAGGATTGAATTCAGCCTGTCCATATTTATTTTTTTTTTACAAATCGGAATCTTTCACAGTATCCAGGGATTGAAAGGATTTATTTTTGTGTCTGTGGGGGGTCAGACTGCTATTTTTCAGAAGAATGACCACCCCTGCATCCGCTGCAAGCATAATGACAGCTGTGAGGTTTCAAAAATCCCCCATATTTTCAGATTGCACAGTTGGACGGAAAGGGGGAAACGGAGGAATATTCTAGCAGCTCTCCCACGAAAAACACATTAGGGCTTCACAATCACGCCAGAGCTCGTGATTCATCAAACCACGTCATACTTGCTTGGGTCTAAACATGACTGGGTGCCATATGCTTTTCAGTCTTTCCGCCTTTATTTCCCCTCCCCCCTCTGCCATAAAAAAAGAAGAATTCGAGGAGTATTAATCCTTGCTTGCTGCGCTGGTGTCGTCCAGGCACTGATGTCAGCGTTGTCACACTGTTGCCCTGAGTGATGAGAACCCGCCGTTGTGTCCACGCCATTGCAGGTGAGGAGACAGGCCGCTGCTTCACCATCGAGTACGTCATGCCCATGAATGTGCAGATGACCTCGGAGTCCACCGTCAGCGTGCTCAGTGAGTGCTGCATCCTGTTTATCTACTCCTTACACATGCTGCATGCTGACTGCAAGCTAAGATAACCTTCAGCGCTGTTCAGTCGTGCTTAAAACAGATGTTATTAACGCCTAAGCCCATGCAGCCTCCGATTGTGTAACAGCAGCGTTACAAGCTTAGTTCCTTATAAAAATGACACCTTTCTGATTACATAAATGCCCAGCACAGTGCCAATGCGCCTTGGAGAGTCTCTGGGTGGTAAAGTGACTGAATCTTTAATCAGAATGATCAATAGGCTAGAACCTTTAGGGTCATTAAAGATAAATCCTTGAATGTTTTTACCTGCATGTGAGAAGTGAAGTGTGACATGGTGGTTAACTGAAGGAAAATTTCCAGAAGTTTTAATAAAGAAGGCGCATTTGAAGGTGAGAAGGGGAAATCAATTCGGTACTGAGGCGGACTTTGAAGCCCTCAAAGATCTTGACGTGCTGCTTCGGCCAGCAGGGGCAAAAGTGAGCTTCCGGGGAGAGAGGGAGAATTCAGGGCACGTGAAAACAACGGTCTGTCCCAAAACGATCAACCTGCTTAGTGAACCAAACGAAACAAAACTCTGATTTCTGATTCCTGGCACTCTGGAGAACGTCAGTGGTATATTTTAAATGCAAAATCTGTGGCACAGTCACAAGCAGGTGAGAAGGGTGACATCATCATTATGGTGAGTACATGACTCCCAGAGCATTGTGGGTACATCTAGACATGCAAAAAATATGCCAGTTGGAAGCAGTGGAGCGTTTCTGTTTTGTTGTGAGGGAAGCCTTTTTATGAGGTTGTATAACAACAAACAGGAGCAATGGTCTGCCCGCCTTCCGGTTTACCATGTTGTCTGTGTGATTCTGCCCCTGTGATGTGAGATTTTGCACACCGTGAGTAGTCCATGAGGTGCTTAGGGTCTGGCCCGCTCTCTGCCTTTCCTACAGAGATGATCCGCTCGGCGACGCCGTTCCCCCTGGTCAGCCTCTTCTTCATGTTCATCGGCTTCGTGCTCAGCAACATTGGGCACATCCGCCCGCACCGCACCATCCTCGCCTTCGTGTCTGGCATCTTCTTCATCCTCTCGGGTACCTTTTCCGGAGGTGTTGGGGGCGGGGGGTTGCAGTTCTCTTACGCCAAGCTAGGCTTTATACAACTCCCAGAAACTTCGAAGGGTGTCAGATGTTATAAGGGAGGGAAACAAAAACAGAGAAATAAACAAAGTAAGGAAAGAACAATTTCATCCAATTCCTGGCAGAGCCGGTGGGAATGAGTGCTAAAAATGAAGCAAAATGAAAGCAGTCCTTTTGTGTTCGATGTCCATTGTGACTTGTAGGACTAATTTGCTGACGCGGCTGTGGCATCCTGGGTAGCTGTCCTGCATGCTCCCAGGAAGCACTGACCTCTTTTTCGCCCTTTGCTCTCAGGCTTGTCACTCGTCGTGGGCCTGGTGCTATACATATCCAGCATCAACGACGAGATGCTGAACCGGACCAAGAACAACGAAGCCTACTTCAGCTACAAATACGGCTGGTCCTTCGCTTTCGCTGCCATTTCCTTCCTGTTGACAGAGGTGAGCCTCTCAACGTAAGAAATAAACAAGATGACATTTAGTAAATATACATGATAAGATGTGAGATCAGTGTTAAGATGTTTGTATCACAATTAGCTAATTTCAAGGAATCAAACCCTCATATACTTTTTGAGTAAAGACATTTCTGATCTATTCTGTGCCTTAGAATGGGTCATTTTCACGTTTTCTGTAAGACAGGTCTTCCCTAAATAGATATATGTGACATGTCAACGTCAGATAGAAGTTTCCAGACCAAGCAGGCAGGTGGTTATGTGGAAGGCACTTTGGTGCGTATTTGTCTTAGGGTAACAGACCAGTGAACTGATCAAACCCTTCTGCTGAGACAGAATGAGGATCAGGGAGATGGATGGAGATCTGGTTGAGGTTGCAGGGGTGAAGAGATCCCCCTTGATAAATGGAGGGAGGGGGTTGTTTTGTTTTTTGCTGAAGGTGAAAGTCTGATGAATCTCTTTTACCTTCACAAACTGATTTTTACCATACAGGCTTTTTTGAGATGTTCATTGCTCAAGTGGTTTATTTATTCATGGTGGGCTAAATTTTTTTATTTAGACTTTACATGGGTGTGTATCGGTTTGTGTTTTTTGGGTAGAATTATTATAGGTTAATAGGTCAGTAAGGGGCAGCACTGTGATATGGTGGTTAGCACTGGTGCCTCACACCTCTGGGACATGGGTTCGAGTCTCCGCCATGGATCCATGTGTGTGGAGTTTGCATGTTCTCCCCGTGTCATCATGGGGTTTTTTCCCCCTAGAGTCTAAAAAAAACGATGAGGTTAAATTGCCAAATTGCCCGTTGGTGGGTGTGTTCTGCAGTTTCTTGGCACCCCGTCCTGGGTTGTTCCCTGCCTTGCATCTGTAGCCCCCAGGACAGGCTGATGACCCCTGCATCATACAAGCGGGTATAGAAGATAGATAGATGTCAATACGCCATATTTGTCGTATGGCTGAGCTTCCAGTTGCAGGACACTGATGTAAGATGGGTGGACCTGCAGGTTTTTGTTCTGTAACACACGAGGGAAATCACCATGGTGGAACGACTGTCCATCGCCCGTCGGCTTCATTACCTTGAGGGTACATCCCCCGTACACGTGCTCCACCACGCCCACTCTTCACTCCTGCTCACTGCTCTCCCCCCATGCCTCTATCCACGCAGACTGCAGGCGTGATGTCAGTCTACCTCTTCATGAAGAGGTACACGGCAGAGGAGATGTACCGGCCGCACCCAGGCTTCTACCGACCCCGGCTCAGCAACTGCTCCGACTACTCGGGCCAGTTCCTGCACCCAGACGCCTGGGTACGTGGTCGCAGCCCCTCGGACATCTCCAGCGAGGCCTCCCTGCAGATGAACTCCAACTATCCGGCTCTCCTCAAGTGTCCCGACTACGACCAGATGTCCTCCTCCCCCTGTTGAGACCCACGGCCTGACCATGGAGGGGGCAAACACACCCCCAGCCAAAAGAATGAGTGATGGTGGGTCCCCAGCAGCCCGTTAGATTAGAACCCCAGAAGCTTTCCCTTGCCTTGTAACAGTCAGACTCAGCTAAGTCAATGTGTCAGATAGCAAGGAGCCTTGTCAAGCACACATACCCTGCTTGTCTTAGTAAAAGCGATTTAGCAGTGGCTGCGTTCCTTCCCTATTTCACAGGGCTTCATTTCATTAATAAACAGGCAAAATATCTCATTGGATTAAGCAACTGTGTGAAATGATCAGAAAATACGGCCACACGCTTTGTCTGTGCTCCTTCAATAGAGACTTCAGCCATCTTGGGTCAATATCCGACTGAATTTACTGTGCTGCGTAAGGTGATGCAAAACGTAATGCTTTCCTGTTATTTTATTTCTTCAAACCATGAAAATAAGGGCATCAGATGTTTCTTAGATGTAAAGGTTATACGGAAACAAACAGTACAAAGACTTACGTGAACATTAATCACCGGACATGGAATCACCGTCTTATGGTCCGCCCACAGACATCCTCCACAACCAATCCGCTGAGACTAAACCCATCCAATCAGGGTGCAGTGGAAGGCCAAGGTTATGATGCACTCACATTAGACACACCCACCTCTCACTCCAATTTCCATTTTTTGCCTTTAACAGCAGAAATCATCATAATTCTCACGTGACAAAGACCAGCAGAACAGTTCATACGTATGTGAAATGTTGTGTTGCTCAAAAAGACTGTTCTTACAAGACACACAAGGGGTGGACATTACTTATCAAAGACAAATAATTTAAATTATACTAAGCTGTACTTCAACGTGTAAACTGCAGCGCAGCCTGTAGACCTGAGACTTCAAAGTGTTACAGTAAATTTGCCGTAGAATTCCAGTTTATCCACTCTGCCAATTTTCCAGATTAGTAATTGTCATTTTAATTCTGTCTGACTTTTTTCAAGCTGTGCACTTTAAATTTTAAAATCTTAATCCATATATATGAATTTGAATTTTTAATGTGAAAAACCATGTTTGCTTTTATCACAAAAGTATTTACTGAAAACTGTACCTAAAATGTAGTTTAAAAATTAATTTTAAATTGTTAGAGAAAGCCATACATTTATAAAAATACAAACTGTATATACTGAAAATCATTAATATAGCATAACGTTATGTAAATACGTAATATTAAAACTATATAACAATCAAGATAAAAATATTTTAAATAAACAATTTGCCAAATGTTAGACAAGTGTCATATATTCAATACTTCATCGATTATTGTCAAGAGGTCTTTTAAAGGAATATTAGTACAATAAGTTCCGCAGCTTTACATTTTTACAGTGCTGACATGTTCACTGAAAAAAAGAAATGTACAGGAAAAAAAAATTAAACGTAAAGGATAAGAATGTGAAATAATTTTACACAATTTCTTTGGCAGTGGGCTTACACGTGTTGGACAGATCTCGCTGTTACATAAATGTATGTTTCGATAAAATAAGGTTTCCACGTGTACATTGCTGTAACAGGTGTAGTTATAAGCTGTCGGTGTGACGCAAAGCCTTTACTTTAGCAGCCTGTCTGCTGTTGTCTGAGATGTACCGCCTCGCTTGCCAGTGGCTCATCTGCCCGCATCTGGCAGCTCTTCGTCTCCTGCCACTCAAGGCTGGTATTCAGGGGACAACAAGGGGGCTTCATTCAGATACTGCCGTGGCTCCGTATTCCACTTGGCTTCGTTTCTGTATTAAGTATACATTTCCTTAAGCGTATCAAGACTTGTCTTGTCCTGTTGTTTAATTTGTTTTTTTTTAACAATGTACATATTCAGTTACAATACATGTATATACGTTACAAGAGCGTTTTATATAGGCTTATAACCGTTCTAAATGTCTATTTTGTAAGCATTGTACGCATACTGAAAGTTACGACAGTATATAAGGCAGTGCTAAGACTGCCTTTGTGCACCTTCTGCAATGCATAATCCTGATGTGAGCTTTTGCATATGTTGTAATTACACATTTTACAACTTATACATTAATTTTGGAAGTACTTTTTCGAAAGTTATTATAATTTTATAAGCGATCGTTCCAGTAATTGTGTTGTACTGTATGCACACAATCATTCTGTTCAGAAATAAAGCAGCACTGCCGTACGTATTCACTGTATTACATCCCGAGTTATTACAGTATATAGACCATAATCCGGATGTCTGTAAAGCAGAAGGCTTTATATGCACCCCTCAACACACAGTTTTACTCCTCTGCTAGCGAAACAAAACTTTTGAAAGGATTACTCCACATCCCAAGGGAAAAAAACCTAAATAATCCAATTTGCCTTCCGCTATTTCGACACAACCCACGGCAATCCATGGTTTTCATACCCAATGCCATATTTTATGGTAGGCTACAATTTATTATTAATCCAATTAATAATCGGGAATGCTGCATGTCGGTGACTCACTGGGCGTGGGGCTCGCATGATCTCCCCGTGTCGTTATAATTTCCTCCAGGTACTCCGGCTTCCTGGCATCTCCTACTGAATGCAACCCCAACTTGTTCCCCGTGCTGCCTTGAAATGGCCTCCACCCCCCCCAGTCTAGTTTGGACAAGAATATGTGATTGTGAGATGAAAAACCAAGTCAGTTTAAACAAAAAGATCCAACCCCCCCAAAAAAAACTCGGTATGTGCATAGTGATGATGATGATGATAATTATAATAAGAAAATGGTCAATACGTTTATATGTTACGTCAGGACCGTATTGGGTTTTCCACTGAATATAGTAATATGGCATCCCATCCAGGGTGTACCCAGGCTTGTGCCCTATGCTGATCAGGATAAACGATTGGAAGATGGATGTACAGTATGAATGGCTAAATGTCACACTTCTCGGTTATGTTGCCAAACGAAACCGTTAGTTTGATGTACATTGTGGCTCCCCCTGCTGGATATGGAAATTAAAGTATCCTAACAGTTTAGGATAACAATCCTAACAATCCTAAAGCCTTGAATAAATTTTTTAATTAGATATTTAAGAATTTAAATTAAATAATAAGTTGAGAATTCCAATAAAAGGCATAAATAATGTATCTTTATGCTTCTGGAACCGCCACAATTTGGTTTTTAATAATATTTTTAATTACATATCCTGTTCTCGTTAACATTAAACAACAGCCGTATGGATGGAATTTTCAAGCACATCATTTCGCTAACAGACATTTTACCCATAATGACCTAAAGTATAAGTCAAAGGTCTAAACACACCCACTGAAAAATCATTCGTTTTTTCAACAGCAGTGGGCTAAGTCACTGTATCTGTGACCGGAAGGTCCCCGGATCAAACCCGGCCTCTGCAGAATAATCACCTGTCCGTGGGCCTTGATTGGCCCTTAATTAACCCCAAGCTCCCTGGGTGCTGAATGTAACTACCCTTGGCTGTGACCCCAAAGCTTATCCTCGTCCTAGTGGGTCTCATGGAGTGCAGGATGGGGGAGGCAAAAAAGAGAATTTCCCCACAGGGATCAATGAGGCATTATTCTTTTTCCAAACACACCTCGAGGTTATGCAAGTACTCTTATTTGGTGAACATGGAAGGAAGCGAGTGCTGTGACAGGTGACCTGGCCCCCACAATCCCCCCCGACCAAAACCCCACAGAGCTGGTTTGAGATGAGCTGGATAGAAGAGTAAGAGCAAGGTGTCCAACCTGAGCCCAGAACTTGTGGAAACTCCTTCAGGACTGTTGGAGAAGCGTTCCAGGTACCTACATCTGGAAGCTGGTTGAAAGAATGCCAAGATACTGCAATGCTGTCTTCAAACCAAAAGGACCTTTTTGGAGAATCTAAAATTTCAGAAAAATGTGAGATGTTGAACACTTCTCTTGGTAGATGCAATGTTTGATATACATGTATTACTTAATTGCCTTGAGGGCTTTTACTGTAAGATGAACAGCATAGCTAAAAGAGACAAATGCATTAAAGGCAGGTTTGTCCGAACTATTGACTGGTCCTGCATATATGATATATTTTATATTAGTCTCACTGCAGAATAAATTCACCCTAAATACCTGGTTCAACACAACATTTCAGATTTCCATATGGTCAGTTCAGTAGATACTGTACCAGCTGCAGCTAATATTTCTGTTGCACAAAAAGAAGATCCACGCAGGTAACATGAACCCTGTATTTCAACTCTAAAAACATACTTCACTGTACAAGTATGATATACAAGCATGCCGTCTGCACACTTTATTATGTCCTCTGTATGGTGACAAAAATTTTTATGATTACAGATGCCACAGAGTGAGCACCTGTGACATTAAAAGACATTTTCATTTTTATAACAGCTAATTATAAGTATCCTCCCTTACTTTGTAAAAAACAAATCCAAATCTTAGAGGTTCATATGAAGCTTTTATACTGAGACATACTCTTGGTCAAACTGTGACCCAAAAAATGCATTGGAAGCACCTTTTCCAAAAGGGGCGCAAAAACAGACAATGCCTTCAGTCTAGTGTGTGACAATAAATAAAGACTGTGACAACAAGGCGGATTAGGTATGACTACGACTTCCCACGTGCAAACCCTCGCTAAAGGGCCTTCACGAACGTATCTTGCATACGTTTATGCAAAATAATGCATTTTATTTAATACCACAAGGTGGCATTACATCCTTATTTTTTTGGTGAACTTTTTCACAGTTGCCTCAACAGATCCTTTTTCTCCTGGACTATAAATTGAAAAACTACATAACCAACGTGTTCGCGGTAAGTTATACACTCCTTAAACATTTGTTGAGATGAACAATCTTTTTCCTTCAAATAAGTACCCACAGTTTGGTCACAATAAAACATTTAAGAATCTTAAATTCAACCTAAGGGCACATTTCTTTGTAAGTAGTTTCGCGAAAACGCGGAGAACTGGTGTATTGCCAATGCATTTATATTGGGCACAGTGAACATAAATCAATATACAACGATCAAGATAGACGTATTCAGAATAAATTATACTTAAAATAGCTGCCCGCTGATTTCACGACGGTATGTCACTTGCTGTGTCAACAGATGCATTTCCATTTTAACACTTGTGCGCTAAACACTTTCCACTGCATAATCCAAAAGGTTTCGGAAGCTGATCTCACTGTTTATGGAGAGCCAGGATTTGCAATGACGAGCGACACGGTGTAAGTTGGACATCGCCCAAAGTACCAATTTTTAGCCTTCGATCTTTATTCCTTAAATGTCAGCGCAGCCTTCTGCATAATGAATGTAACACAACGGTGGCAGGCAGTCACGTTTCCTGAAAATAATATTTAAATTTCTGCAACCCCATTAACATGCTAAATTCTGCAGCTGAATCATTTAATTGCTAATTGCACTAATGAGTATCTGAAGCACTCCGTTGAGCCCCGAGGCGTACCAGGATTTCTACTGAAGTAACCGAAACGTTGTATTAGTGCTATGGCAAAAAAAAGTCATAACATTATCTTAGCAGATCGGGCACAACTGAATAAGTACGAACTTAGTCTGAAAATGTAATTTAATCATACACAAATTGGGAATGTCGTCCCAGTTAATTGCGTATCGTTTACTTTGCTGCACAAAACTACCCGACAGTATAGAGCGGAATATCTTGGATGCAGTGACACCTAGTGTCAGGAATGAAATAGCGATAAGAATTCTCTCGAGAGCATGGTGTCGAAGTAAATTCGACTTCTCAGCTGTGTAAGCATCTGGAGCGTAGCTAGACATTCCCCTGTGCGGTGCTGGCAAAGCCGATTTAGATAATAAAGGCACCGAAACGTATTAATCAAAGCTTAAGCCAATGGGCATGGGTAAAATCTGATTTCTCTAATCATAAGCTTATCTCATGCCAAGAACACAATATATGAGAATCCAAATATAAAATAAATTCTGTTCCCATCTATATTTCTCACAGTAAATTGGAATATGTATATGAAAAACCTTTTGCAGAAATTCAGATGAAATCTTTTAGTAGACTTTATACTGGCAACTACAGTACCAAACAAGAGCCAGCATCAACACTATTAATCTCAATAGGTTAATAGGTCATTGCAAGTTGACAGAATTTGTATATGTGACAGCATACATTCTGTACGTCAGTGGAATTATTCCGGAAGGGTGAAACACTATAATTCCGCAAGAAATATCATTATTTTGTTGAAGCTCATGGAAAACAGGGTTGCTGCCGATCCATAAACATTAAATTCGGATGAGATTATAAGGGAAGGGATGGTCATGAAACGTAGTTTTATTTTATTTATTTTTTTGCGGGATTGGCATCCCATTACCATCGGGAGAGAATTGCTTCATCATAGGATGAATGTTATACCTCTGAATGGCTTTGTTTTTATGGGAAGTTATATTGGCCTCCGAAGGACTGAGAGAACCTCCATCTCCACAGGAACATACATCTTGCTCCATAGCAGAGTTGCCAGGACCCTTAGGCCCTTGAGTCTTCAGAGGCTACAGACTCGCATTTGTATTGATTGTTGCGGATGGAGTAACGGTTATGCTTTATCTGCACGTGTGACTGTCCCAACCGTTCATTACGCTGCTGTCTGCGTACTTCACTCCATCTAAAGCTGTGTCGTTAGGTGAGATGAGGGGTTTGTGCACTGCAATCAAAAACCGTCAAGCACCCCCCCTTTAAAACTCCAAACAAACTTAAATCTGCATTGTCAATTATCTAAATGACAGTCGCTGGTATATTTTACATTGACTCGCGATGTGTTGACATTGTGGTTAAAGAGCATCATATACAGATGTGCCTAGTTGATAATATCACTTCCTAAATGTTTAACGGCAAGATCATTTTAGCCGGTATTATCTGATTTAGGTCTCAACTTCACAGTCCATTGGGGAATTTAAATCTGACCGTTGATATGAGAATAATGGGTTCTGGAAGTCATGGTTCTTGGTTCTGCCATGAACCTGAACCTGAACTTGAACATGAACTTGAAGCTTCGGCCTGTCAGCTGGAATGTCTGTGAGGCCTCTCTAACTGTCAAAGGGGCTTTCAGTGGATAAAGGGACTCCTTTTAACTGTGAATCACTCGTCTTTCGTCTCCATTCATATCATATAGTTCATGCCATTTGTAGATAACGTTATCTAAAAATTAATATATTCCTGCACACCACTGTCATTGAAATATAACTGAAATTAATAAAAATTGAAATTCCCCCAAACCAGATGGTGCCATTGAACAATGTCAGTTTAGGTTTTTTGATATTTTTGATATGTTTTCATACTGTTTTTTTTATCAGCAGGTTTTATGATTTTGGGCAGAAACATCGTCTTTTCTAACCTGTCCACATTAAAACAGATGTCAATATGAATGAATTAATGAGAAATTAATTGTTTTCAATATTGGATGTTGCGAATATTACCTTGTGGTAATTTGGAACAGGAGT
>JAODJW010000094.1:10050290-10061933 GCA_026777045.1 Hyperopisus bebe
GGATTTAGGATGATTCCAAGCGCAACTGAGTGACTGGGGCCCTAAAAAATCTGGAAAATAATTGGATTGGTCTGGGTTGGCAGCCCAGTATAATATGCTTTCATTGGGCCCCAAATCCCTAGCAGCGCCCCTGGAAATTGGCATCTGTAAACCTGTGTTATTAGCTTTATTGAAAAGTAGAACTTTTAAATAAAAAAACATTTTAATAAACTGAAATAAAATGACATCAACAACTAAATTAAATTATCAATATTGTTTCCAAAACTAACTGAAATAAAAACAATTTTTTTTTTCCCGTTAAAGCTAATTGGATTTCAAATGAAAATTGACAATAATAAAAAAACTAAATTAAAAATTAGAAAGTATTATAGGACTGCTCTGAACTGTCCGTAGTGTGCAATTCTCTGTCCTGTTATGAACCGGCATCCCATCCAGAATGTTCCCTGGCTGACATTGACCTTGTGCTAGATAAGTGACATAGAAAATGAATGGATGTATACATTCGGTAATGTTTTGCAGGTAAAATGGTGGATATATTATGAACCCTCAGCTGTTAGTATTGCCTGACTTGTATTAAAGAACAAAGCACAGGTTGTTATTAGTGATGGGTGATACCTCTGATTTTCTTTTCAATTCACTTTGATCCAGTACCAAGTTGGTATCACCGAAACTGATCTCAATACAGATATTTGATGCTTGCCCAACCCCACATGACAGTAAAAATGGGGGGTGGGGAGGATTGGAGGGGTGTGCCAGTGAGCCCCTGAAATTCCTCCCCTTCCCCCTTATGGGCCAAGTAGTAGTTCATGTCCTGCCCCCTGTAACAATATAAACATTTAAATGACCAGGTTAAAAATCTGTATGTTAATGTTAGAATTGATTCTCAAAATGAAACAGTCAATATTGGAAAAATAGATATTTTAGTATCAGTCAGCACAGCGTTACAGTAGTTGTTACTGATTACATGGGACCCCAGTGTTATGCATATTTAAAAGTGATCAATTATTATCGTTAGGAGGAGTTGACAAGCACAATTTGTGTTTGATATACTTATAAACACTCATTTGTGGAAAATGCTACAAAGTAACGACAGGCATCTGGTTAACCACTCGTGATTTATTTATTTAGCTACAGATGCTTTCCTCCAAACAGACTTAATTAATTTACGATATTATGTACCTTGGGCCGCTGGATGTCTGCCGGTGCAGTTCGGGTTTGGTGCTTAAGGGTAATAATACCACTCATGCTGTCGGAATCTGCGACCTTTCAGCTCCACCTTTGTTTGAGCCGGCACTTTAACACCTGTTTGCCATGTTTCAGCAGTGCTGCTGTACGCCGCCGCCTCCCCAGGCTGCTAACCCAGCCCTGGTTGTTAATTTGCCAATCATAGCTGCACTGTATGCCCTTCAGGGCTCTGACGTGAGCTCAGGTTCCAGAAGAGGGCTCCTCTCTACTGGGTGCAGCGTGGTGCAGGAGCGTTGGGGAATGTGAAGCTGGCACCGGCCCGAATCAGCCCACTCCTCTTTTTTGTCCGCATAACCTCCACCCCCCCCCCCAAGTGAGCATTCATGTGAGTCAACAAAGCCCATTCCAATCACAGTCCAGCCTGATGCTTCTATTTCCACACAATTGCTGAGGCACACATGTGACGGCTGACTGACAGGAAGCAATTCTGCCAGAGGGGAACCAAGGGTTGGTATGCAGATCAACTGAGATGCAAGCCTATCTATAGTTTCTTGGCTTAAATGTGACCTTATTTATATATTACATTCCATTGAGAGGAAAGGCAGAGAAAGCAGGGTTAGATGGTTCCTGGAGCAACTGGGACTTAAGGCCCAGTCAGTTCATAGGTGGGATCACTCGCGTTCTCTGGGGATTTGAACCTGCAACATTTTTATCACAGGCATAGTATTGTAACCCACTGAGCAACACCCCACCTCCTTGTTAGTTATGAAATATTTATCAGAATTAGTAATTACACACAAACCTCATTCTTAATGGGTGAATGAACTGCTGTGTTCTGAAATAAACTGGTGTGTCTCCTAGTTTCCCAGTCAAGAGTGTTAGAACTTATTCCCTAACCTAGTGCAACAAGGTTTGTTTGGTTTTCCCTTATCAAGTGACACTAAGTCCTGTTTAATTTCTCAGCCAAAGCCCCAGTAACAATTTGGGTCCAGCGTGAGTGATCTACCCTCAGCTGAAACCCACGCGTGTTCAGATTCAGCATCCAGCTGTCAGCTCTTAAACGGACTGTGCTGAACACCGTCTGACTCTGGCTGAACATCAGAAGTTCTTGGCTTTCCATGGTTTCAGGGGTTGTCACAGACGAGTCTTGCTGTGTGTAATGCCATCATCAGAGCCAGACTAGTCCATGATGTTGGGTCAATGTCATGTTTGGTGTGTCTTTTATCTCAACCCTCCAGAATGCTCAAAGTGCCGTCTAGACAGGCTTATCTCCTCTAGCATCAGGGTACGTCCGTATTTTTCACCGTTCCCTCTTTCTACACCGGCAGGCAATGGCTTGTTTACTCCAACTTGGTTAAATTATTATCAAACATTTTCTTCCTTGAATATATCTTCTAATTTTCCTCTAAGCACATTTTTCTGTCACTTGATATGTCATAAAGTATCTTCACATGTCCAGGTTGAAAGTCCCAGTGTGACTACGTGAATATTACAGATTACATCACACCAAAAGATGCACCAGTACACAGGCAAGGCTGCCGAAACCGGGTAACACACATGGCTGGTGATATCCAGGAAGTGACACTGGGGGAGACACCTTTCGGGGGTGTCAGAATAAAAGTCAAAGGGTATTTGGTTTCATTATGTCAGCAGCAGCCCCTCAGTAAGATCCCTGCATCTTGATACCTGAGATATGCTTTGCGGCACTGAATAAGACTCTTATGCAGCTGTGGTGGTGAGGGGCTGTCAGAGCCATATGATCTGTGGCCAGGAGTCACTGCTGAATCAAATGGCTTCAGTAGACTTGTAAGGGGCTCACACAGCAATTGTGCCTCAGCATGGCTAATTAAAGGGCAGATACTGTACATGTCTGGCTACATTTATAAAGGCTGTTTTAGTTTGAGGTGGCAGGAGCTGAGCTCCTGGGAGTTTTACGTACACAAAAATGTCTTGAGGGCTGAGCAAAAAATGATTGGTTCAGAAAGATAACCAATCAGATTGTAGAGAAGGTGGGTCCAAGCAGCTAGAGGAGGTGGGACCAGCCAATCAGATGTCTTAGTCCCACCTCCTCTAGTTGCTTAGACCTACCTCTTCTACAATCTGATTGGTAACCTCTCTGAACCAATCATTTTTCATTCTAGCCTCAGAACATTTTTGTTTGAGTTAAACTCCCCAAGCAGGGAGCTGAGTGAGAATATCCCTCTTGTTCATTAAGCCCCAGGACAAGTGTGACAAGAGAAAAACATTCCTAGACTGCCTATCACGAATGGACAGATTTATGTGCTAGCTGGATTCTGTAGATTCTATGCAACTGCCTTGTCTGGGAATATGTGGGGGAGGATGAAGATGTAATGGACTAAAACCGGAGCACCAGGTGTCAGACAGAAGGTGTTTAGGTTGAGAACAAAACATGTGAAACAAGAGCCCAACTTGACCTTCGTCTAACCTTCTGTATGCAGAGCCTTCGGAAAGGGTACCCTACTCTGATATGTGGTGGTATAGTAATCCCTCGCTAGAAGAGCATGTGTAGAAAAATGCAATATCTGTTATATACTGTAAAATAGACATGAAAAAATCTCACTGTAAGCTCTTTGCATCACTGAATTGCTTCATTTAATCACTGTAATCAGAATTTGTGCAAGGGAAATGTTTAACCAGAGGAAGCCACAGCGAGCCTGAGGGATTCTTTCTGCATGAGAATATTTCCAGCAACCCCGAGCAGAGCGCTGCTGCTTATATCCTGGAGAAAAGGCCCGTCTGCCTGATTTCTCAGAGAGAGAAGGCCCATCAGGATTCTGCTCCGAAGGCCTGACTTCATAGAAACGCCATTATGGGGGATGAGTTCACGAAAACGTGCAAATAAGCGAAGTAGGTAGGGTCTCGCGTAAAACACGGGTTGCCGTTCAGGGTGCGACTGAGCACAGCGTGTGGCACCTCACCAGCTGGAAAGAGGGGCTCTGTGGGGATCCCCGTTCATACCTCAGACCCGGAACTGACTCCCTTCACGCCTGGGGCAGAGACAGGGGACATCCTACGGCCGTGGCGCTAGGTTTTAAGAGTCTAACCTCTTTGCTTTGTGTGTGATTCAGAATGTCGTCGTGTACAAAGACACTGATTTACACGTAAACTGCATTTGGATGTCTTGCATGTTTCCATAAACATCTAATCCAGGGTGTCCGTTGTCTTGTCCTGTGCTTGCTGGGTAGGTTCCAGGCTGAAATGGATCCTATATTGGATATTATAGAAGAGAAATGGATGGATGCAAATGTCACATATCCAGGTGCAACTGTAAGACAGGGAATTTTGAACAGGAGTCGCATCTTCCAAGTTACACAGCATTTATCTTCTATGTGATGGAATACCATGGAGCTTCCAAGTTCACATCTACCAAAGATACCAGGAGATGGTGGGGAAGGCAGCACGGCCCTCATTGTGTCTGAGCGACACGTCACCCTGCGGCTTCCCTGTTCAGAACCTGTCCTGCGTTCCATATGGCCTTGGGCAGGACTTTGCAGTTGGTCAGTTGTGCTGACAGGTCTTGTACAGTCGAGCACACGAGCAGTTATGTGCAATGCCTGCTCAACATCACACAGAGCCAGTAGGACTCAATTACACCCCCTGCCCTGTTATCAGACCCCTGGAATCTTAGCCTGGTGTTACACCTTGAGAAATCCCAGCCGGGTGCCAGACACAAGGACCATAAAGCAGTCGGTAGTACATCACTGGCTAAACATTTCCCGTCAGAGGACATCACTGGCTAAACATTTCCCGTCAGAGAACACATTAATTGCCTTTTACATGTCAGTGCGGTTCTGTAGCCTGAAATCGAGGTGCAGATACAGGACAGATAAGACACGGCACTAGCTTTGTGTGATGAACTGCACCCAAAAAAATAATGAAATGCGAAAGAGGAGCCGCTGCTGCAGCTTCAGGTGCTGATGTTTTACTTTGTAATAAATTTACCTCTGTTAATGAGCCGGAATGGGGACCCGTGACGCGTTCTGTAATTTCCAGGAAAGCTCCCTACGTGCTGCATAAATGCTGCCCTTCTCTTCCATCTGGGGCTCGTTCTCCGTGTGAGTGCCCCCCCCCCCACCCATGTCATTCAGTGTGAAATTCATTAGTGATACTTCATCTCTATTCACATGCTGCTGGTGGGGAGTGGCCGGCTGAATTAAAAACCCCCAGAATGTTGCATTATATCGCTACATTGGACAATGAAATAAAGTCCGGTACATTGCTGTAGCCGGCGACACACAAAGACACGGCAGGGTCCCTGAAAAATTTTATTGAATCTGCCCTCCCCCCTTTCACACCAAAGCTCCCATTGTCCATGCTCATACTCACGGCTCCCCCTAGTGTCTGGGCCCCTGAAAGTCTTCCCCTTTCCCCCCCTTATGGGTGGCCCAGGGTTTAGTGGGTGGTGCCCAGTGATGGATAAAACGGCACCAGACGTTGCATCCTGGTTTAAAAGGTGACTGTCTACTTCCCCTAAATATTACCGTAATGTATCTAAAACAAGTTTAAAAACATCAGGATTTTCTTTTATAGCTTTTGGAAAAAAAGGGGGGCGACATACTTCCTGTTGACAGACAGGCCAAATGCTAAGATTCCACTGAAGCTCAGAGCTGTTTATGTATTTAAATATGTAACCTGTGGGTTACATCTAATGTAAATGAGGAAATGTGAAAAAATACCAAACTACCCTAAATCAAATGTGCTTACTTAGATGCAGGAAGTGAGGATGGACTGTATTGATAAATAGAAATGGTACAAATGTGGTTTTATGTCCTTGACCATTGTAAGATGTTAACATTACAGATCTGATGAAAAAAGAACTGATAACCCATTTAATAATTATTTTGTACTAAAGTGGTTTGACATTAATTTAATTCTCAATAGGCTTTATTCTTATGCAAAAAACGAGATCTCAGAATTAGAAAAATAAAAAAGCACTTACATATGAAACCTGCTGGATCCAATTTTGATTAATTTCAGTTGTGCAAATACTGGAACAACCATTTTATATTGACCAAAGAGCCATAAGCATTCTTTGACATGCGTTTTTTTTAACTCACTTTGGTAAATGAGGCCGCTAATACTCTCTCTTTAAAAATCTTTGTGTACCATTATGTTTCCAGGAGGGAAAAAAGGTGTAAATAATCACTGTTGTGAATATCAATCTCTGAAGACCATGACTGGACACCTGGGGCCGAGCATCTTGTTAATTTTTATTGCACATAGGTGCATTTTGTGGAAACAGTAACCGAAATGGAGACACCCTGAGGTGTCTTAGACAAAGACGCCTCCTGGTTGTGTCAGTCAGAGGGTCCCTATTCCTCACTGTTAAATGTGCCTCATTTTTAATGAATTTTCTTGTCCCATGGGGCTTTTTTCCTCTAGGTGGTTTTTGCTTTCTTCCCTTAATCGCCATGACAACAAAAACCTTTTAGACCAGGGGCCGATGTCATACTCCTGGGGACCCAGTGCATGTGTTGCTTTGCATTCTGCACTTAAACACTTAAGTTCTTAATTATTAATTGCCTAAATGATCTCATTCTGCCTTTTCTATAAAAACTGAAGTTCAACATAAAAAGGAAAAACAAAGAACATTATCTGTGTTCTAAGATTTGCAAAAGTTTTTATGCATTCATACATAATAATTTGGTTTTCTAGTTAAGCCTACATTTTTGATCATATAATAGGCGTGTAATAACAAGTGAGTATAGGGCGAAAAGGAAAAGCCTATTAATCAGTTCTTACTGATTTTAGTTTGTGTGTGTGTGTGGGGGGGGGGGGTGTTATGTATATATTACATTGTTGGCACTAGATTTCCCCACAACATGGTAAAAACCTGTTAGTTTGACATTGTGGGGACCATTTTTTTCAGTCCCCAAAAGGGGAAGCTCAGTTTTATAAATATCTCTGAATGCAATCAAAAACTGGTTACTTATGGTTAAGGTTAGGGCTGGGTAGGGGTTAAGGTCGTCATGTTGGGATTAGGAATGAATGGACAGTCCCCATAAATATAATACAAAGGTGTGTGTGTGTGTGTGTGTGTGTGTGTGACTGGGGCCCTAAAATCTGTAGCACAATATGATTGTTCTGGGCTGGGGGCCCATATGCTTTCATGGGGCCCAGAATCTCTATCAGCACTGTGGATATAGGTGATTAGACAAATACAGGACAGTGGGACTTTTCAAAACACAGTTTAAATGACCTAGTCATGGAAAGAATGAGATACAAAACCAATGCATTTTCAAAGAAAACAATGCAAATCGAGTACTGGTGAGTGCAAAAAGTAATTAATGGTAATTAACAGGTTTATAATCTCCTACTCAAATGATTTACTCTGATGCAGAGTTGAGCCCTCTAGGTACCGCTGGTTTAGCCCATCCTGTGTGATTCATGCTGCCAGATAACAATTCCAGGGTCTATTCTTGAGAAATGAGATGCACAATATGCAATGATGGGTCCAAGAGTAGGTCTTATACTCCCAAATGCCT
Source organism: Hyperopisus bebe (assembly GCA_026777045.1). NCBI lineage: Eukaryota > Metazoa > Chordata > Actinopteri > Osteoglossiformes > Mormyridae > Hyperopisus > Hyperopisus bebe. Next base: position 10,057,982 of record JAODJW010000094.1, read on the forward strand.
GAAAAGACGGTTCTATCTATGAAAATAGAGTAATAAGCATAGCCATAAGAATAATGGAAAACATAAATTTTCCTAAAGCAAATGGCTTTTTGTGTTATTGTTTTGCTGTTAAATCTGGAGCTATGAGTTATTTTACTAATTCCCTACCTTGTAATGTGTCTTTGAAGTTCAACTCGTACATTACTTTTAATATTACAGATTAATATTTTTCAGAGGTGCCGTTGTAATTAAAATGTATTTTAATATTGAATGGAGGTGTATTTCAGAATCTGTTTCTTTCTCTGGGTGCATGAAAAGAAGTCTTAATCCATAGCTGCAAAAGACAAATCCTACATTCCCTGTGCACTGTTCTTATAAGACGCTTTATGAATGCACACACAACACATTACAACACATAAGGACACACAAGTATAAGCTGTATAATGAATTATAACGCAATGTTGTTAAAAATGTGCATTCTGGAGCAGAGAAACGAATTCTATGAAGCACGCGCACAGCAATAGTCTATAAAGTGTTAATACGTATACCCCTAAGCATATCATATTGTTGTACATGAATACACTTTGCATATATTATTCATAGTAAATGTTTCTAAATATTCTTAGTTATTCAGTGATCTGGCGCAGCTTATAATTTCATTTAAGTATAAACACAGAATCCATTTAGACATAATAGACAGCTTGTTTAATTGACTGATGGTTAACTTCAATCGTGTTCGTGGAAAACGAGCAACGGAATCAATGCAAACGTATTCAAGTATAACTTTAAGGGTATTACAAGAGAGCAATTTTGCTGAAAACCGCGTTTTGATGTCGATTTTTGCGATAGCCCAGTTGATCCTAAAAATCCACATAAGACATTATTATACCTTCTGCAGCTATCGCGCACTGCTGACCCCCTTCTCCGCGAGCCTGGAGCGTCCTCCCTTCTAGCGCGTTTGTTTTATTTCCTTCCAGACATTTACATGCTTGTGTCCCATTGGTCGGTGGCGGTGAAGGTGGGGTTTGGGTGGAGGCTGTCGAAGCGCTTTCTGAATCAAATCGTCCGAGTTTGTGAAAGCTGATCTGGGCTTGCTGGAGATAAGTGGACATCTCAATGAATGGTCAATCAAGGAAGCGGACGCGCAGAAATACGCGCAAAAGTGCTTCCAAGAGCGCAGGGGACTGAACCGCCCCGCATCTGCACTGGGCGAACCAAGCAGAATCTGAAAGTTTTACCATGCAAAACAAGTGATGATATTCTAATTGTTTTTTTTAAAACCCAGGATGATAAAGCCATGTTAGAAGGGGCTTGTCAGTAACTAGGGGTAGGAGATAACGGGCGATGAGTTTTAGTGTCTAGACCAGGCGGGGATTATTATGAGGCGCCATGGCGTGGTGTGAACGTGGGGTTCAGATGCTACTCACCACCGTAGGAGCTTTTGCGGCATTCAGCCTTATGACCATCGCTATTGGCACGGACTACTGGCTTTATTCACGGGCGTATATATGTAACGCCACTAATACCACGACGGACGAGACCCAAGCCCAACCGAAGAAAACTAAAGGCGATCTCACGCACTCCGGACTCTGGAGGATCTGCTGTATTGAAGGTACCTTGCCGGATGTCTTTCGTTCTTTCTTTGCTGATAACGACCAGTCAATGTACATGCAAAAATTGTTGCAAAAGTGCATAAATGACAAGAAAACTAAATGCCAGCTTACCTGAAAGGCACCATATTTAAAACAGACTGATCTAGACATAGGAGACCAGTGTGTGACGTATAACATTTATAAATGATCAGTATTATGAGCTTTGTGTACTAAAATGTTGTGCATCTCCAGCTGAAACGACATCAGTGTATTGTTCTTATTACATGCTGTTATGTGGATGGGACAATGAAAAGACAGTAAAGAACAGGGGTGAAAAAAATCTGTTTTCTTTGCTGTTGCGGCTTACTTTGAAGAGCTCGGTGAGAAGCAAAAGTTAACAGCAAGAAGCATTATACTTGAGTGAATCTAACAAGCTGAAACGCTGGCAAACAAGTAAAGGAAGAAACCCATCTGGAATTAACTATAACCATGTACAATGGCGAATGGCGTGCAGTACACCATGAGAAAGGCTGTATTACGTATTTATTTGCGCAAAGTGCATACAGTAGTTATTACTATCGATTACAACTTATAATGCTACTCCCCCGGGAGGGTATTTCTGCTGTTATTGACCAAAATACCCTTTACAGAATGCCATACGCTCATACGTCAAGTCTAATTTTATTTTAATTTTCTAAAGCTCGGCTATTACAGACTTCACAAAGTCGCCTTCATTCAGCTCTTTATTGTAACCTATTTGATGTTGTTGCTTGGCAACTACAATTTTTGAAATTGCTATGGAAACAATAAATGTTCAATTAATCCAGTTCTGTACAAGATTTTTGCAATTTTTCTAATCTTTTAAACGATAAATGCTGCTGCTATTAGCATGAAGTGTGAGGTGCGCGTTTTCTTAGTGTTTTACCGTAACGGACATTGTCTTTGTTCTGTGTTGCCTATGAGGTTCACCCAAGACATCAAGGCAGGTAGCTACACTGAAGGATGAAACAAATGATACTGAATGCATGTGTTTTGCAGCGAATAACCAATACCAAAAAGATACGTATTTCTATAAGGTCTCCATTTGTCACTTTATTATTATTATTTATTATTGTGATTTATCTTAACAGAGAATGCAGAAGATAAATGGATTAATCAAATAAATTGATGAAACGGTTCCTGACTTCTTCATTTCTATTATACATTATGTTTTACTCCTTAAACGTTTCAGTAGCCTAAGTTTCGGTGGAAATAAGCAGCTCTGAGCGGCTCATTTTTGGTGAGGGCGAGGATTTGGTTAAATAATTGTTAAACAAGTGCAGTGTACTGTGTGATTTTGGGTAATATTGTTCTTCGGGTTTTTTTTTTTTTTTTTAAACAGATTATGTTACTGTCACGTCCATATCGCTCAGAGTGCAATAAATTAATTTGTGGTTACGGTCGGGGTAAAATTGTAGAAAAGGAAGCCCTGAGCTTTTCGGGAAAAATGAGTATATGCCGTCCACAGGCTTGCCTTTCTAACGTGCCTCTGTGCTGGACTCAGACAGCCGGAATTATAATGACCTGACGTGGCCCTCTTTCTAACAATGCGTTATTCCAGCGACAAGAAGTAAAACTGTAATTACCGATGTATAGAAATACAGCATGTAGAAATACGGTTTAAAGAAATTACCTGGTATTAATACACCTAGATCGGCGTCTGAAACGCTGTCGACGCTCACTGGGTTTTCATGTAAACAGGCAGCAGCAACAAACTGCTGAAAAGCGCTACATCTTCCCCGAGGGATCGGTGGATGGGTGGGTGGGTGGATGGATGGATGGGCGCGCGGGCTCTGTTCACGCCCTGAACCACATGGACTGTGTCTGATGTGAATCATAGCAAGTTCCGCTTGGTTAGCTAGACAACGTCACGTTTACGATGTTTATTTCCTTGAAATGTCCCTTGAAATCACAGTGAATTGATAGACTGTCATCACTCATTGGTGTTCTTGACACCTGGAGTGCAGCATAGCTAAAGTATAAAAATAAACACTTCCTTACTGTCGATAAAAATACTTCCAAGTTCAACATCACTCGAATGGCTTTATAAGGTGAAGACAATTGCCACAAAGACTAGGCTACTTAAATAATTACTACAGTGGGGAAAATGAACACTTCCCATTTCTCCTGCTTTAAAAGCAGTTGGTTTTTGTGACGCATGTGTTAGATTTTTGGATTATCCAATGTATCAAAAGAGCTACTTTTCATAAACATGGGAATCCATGGTTTGCCTATAAACAGGAACGGATTTGCAATAAATGTCCGTCCATCCATCCATCCATCCATTAACTTCCGCTTATCCGAGGTCGGGTCGCGGGGGCAGCAGTCTCAGCAGGGAAACC
>JAODJW010000094.1:10074573-10115692 GCA_026777045.1 Hyperopisus bebe
GGGGGGGGGGGGAGGGGTCATTTAATAACATTTAATGGAATATTATTGGGCAGGGCTATTTCAATGATGGGCCTGGCTCTCCTTCCCAAAGGAACATGCTCAGTCAGTGTGACCCATGGAGGATGGACTTCCAGTCCAGGGGAATGCATCCTGATTAGCACTTATGTTGATTTAACGGAGAGTTTGCAGTGAGGGGGAGGGTTCATAAATACAAAGCATGCATGTCCCTAGTCCCTCACTGTAGTGTCACAGCAACATAATTCAACAGTACATAACATAGATAAGTAGAGGGAGTAGAGTATAATACAGTGTTACAACTGATGTATATAAACATGCATGTGAATTTGGAAGATCCAGGTGCAGGTGGAAGGTGATGTTATTAGACAGGCAGCTACAAACATCCATCCATCCAGGGCAGAAGGGAGAGAGCTACCCTGTCCATCACATGAGGCACACACACACTATGAGCATTTCAAATGCAACGCATGGGGAAACATGCAAACTCCATGCACAGAGATGAACCAGCAACCCTGGGCTGTGAGACAACAGACCCACAAAGTCACTGCGCTGCTGTAAATGATGCAAGTGAAATGAATTCAGTCACACAAAACAAACAGTAATTTTAAATAGCCACAGTCTCTACTGGAAAAAAGTACATTGATGCTTACATGACTTAAATGAGTCCTCGGCATAAAATAATATGAGAGACTAATCCAGTGCTGGTGTATTGCATAAGAACACAATTTACCTCACATCATAAATGAACTGAAAATAATCACCTGACTATGTGACTATGGACAGATCTGCTGTAAAACGTGGCAGACAGAAGAAGCACCTCAAAGTGAAACCTTGCTGTGTGTCTGCCTTTGGTCCCACCTACACAAGCCAGCGGATTTCCACATCAGAAAGTCGAGTGGCAGACTCACTGACAGGGATGTCAGTGGTGAACTGAGACATATATGCACACCCCTGGCACCAGCACTGCTAACAGTGTGGAGGAGACGCAGGTACAGACACCATAACAACCACCACTTGCACCTGATCTCTTTCTGTTGCTACTGTTTTGCATTTACATGCAATGCCTTGTTTTACCAGGCATTCTGATCTATTAATTAGAATTAATAGATTTTCAGTGTGTGAATTACAGTAATTAGTGACAGGAAGTTTACGGACAAAGTTTGGATACCTCAGCTTTAGAGGGTGAACCACTGCTTCAAACCTCTGCAAGTTCATGTTTAACCCTTTATCAATTTTGTCTGTTATGGGGTTTATCTTGAGTAAAACTTACTGTTGTCTCAATCATGAAAGTACAGACACTCCTCTACTTACGAATGAGTTACGTTCCGAACGGCCGTTCGTAACTTGAAATGTTTTTAAATCGTTATTCAACATCATTTTAAGGGTATATGCAAGTACAAAGAACTAGGATGCTGGGAGTATGTACGCTACACTGCTGTGCGGCGGGAGTAGCTGGCAGAAGTCGTGCCAGGCAGAATTGGCGCACAGAAAAAAAAATTGATGTTGCGGACAGGAAATGGGAGCCCGAGGAGCACAATTTGGACTTATAGTCATATTTGTTCGTATGTCTGAAAATTCGTAAGTTGAAAGTTTGTAAGTAGAGGAGCATCTGTATACTTAAAAGAGAGGAATACAGACACACAATACAGCGGAATATAGGCAGAGATACTTTTTGGTATCTTCTACTGTTAGTTTATCAAGAGAAAATATATTTGGAATTCTCCAAATGTAGATGAAATTTCAAACTGTTTGTGTCATGTTAAAATTTGACACAAAAAAATTAAACAAATAAAATTGCTATCTCTGGGCATCTATGAAAACGTCTAAAACCTCTACAGACTTTGAAAGGTATGTAACCTGTTTGGTCTATTTTAAGAGGCGTAGTTCATCAGGTTTTTATGCTACTGCAATATCAATTGTCTAATATGTCATCTTCATGAGCTGACATTCAGTTCTAAGTTGTGTTCTCTAGGGAAAATGTTTTTCCCCACATCTGTTCAGCATCAATAACAAATTTAGTAATCACTAGAAAAGAGCCATCAGAGGACATAGATATATAGATACTAGTGCATCCACGTGAATGAAGCAATTAGCAGTTAGTCCCAGTCATGTAAAAATCAATCATCAAACACAGTTTTGGCCAGATTTAGGAGGGTGGTTCAGACAGATTTAGCAGTGAAAAGGCCAAGCAACCACAAATGTAGGCAGTTCTATGTGGAAGGAACATAAGGAGACAGAGTAGGGTGCCACCAGATGTGTGTTTGTATACCAACTTAGTGCAGACATAAAAATGTAAAGTACACATAGACTGAATTCAATTTCATCAAATTACTTTCACTCTGTTCTTGTCCATTTAAGTGTTAAGTCTCACAGAAGAGAAAGGTTGTATGAACACAAGATCAGGCTCATGAATCAAAATAACAGTTAAAAAACTGTTTTCATGTGTACCATATTCAGGGCTGTCACTTTCGATTATATTAATAATCGAGTAATCTACAGATTAATCTGACGATTCACCAGGGAATTGTTTATAGAATAGGATAGAATATATACATTGCAACTGGCGTAAGGCAGGAGCCAACCACACATTGCAGGGTGCATACTCAGTCACGCATACGGTCAATTTAGGCATTGCAATTCACTTAAATTAAATGTGTTTCAGACAGTATAAGCAAATCGGTCGATCTGCTGAAAATGCACCCACATACAGGGTGAACATGCAAAATCCACTCACACAAGGCGGCGTTGTGTGACGGCAACGTTACCCACTGTACTAGTGATGGGAAGTTTGATTCAATTCACAGAACCGATTCTGTCGAACTGTTCGTTTAAATTAATCAAACGTTCGCTTCAAGGACTTGGTGGGGGCACATGATTTCATCCTTGTGGTTTGAAATGCTGATTAAATCACTTCTAGATGGGTTTGTGAGAAATGTATTAACTCCTTTTAGCTTTATAAATGCCCCAATATTTTAACAAAATATCATCGCTAGGACAGCTTACTAGGCCTAAATACTCGCTGTCCTAGTATATTAAACAAAAAACGTTTAAAACTTCTTATCATGCCATTCTGTTGTTTTTGGTGTATCTGTCCTTCCAACCAGATCCCAATTCTTTTCTTCTTTTTACTACATTTGTCGTTGTTTTGCGAGTTCGTGACTGATTTCAAGGCCGCGTTTGTATTTTGTTTCAGAGGCATTTGCATAACCAATCGACAAAGAAAGCTCCTGCAAGTCCCACTGCAAGTACCGAAGTACCGAAGTACCCCAGCTGGTTTGCATTTTTGGTACCGCATCTTTTGGTGTCTGTTGGCACAACTCTCGGCAACATCAAGTTATTCGACAGACTTTGTTGATAGAGTTAAATTAAAGGTTAATAAGTTAAAGGCAAATAAGTTCTACATTAGGCTATATGGGTAATTTTCAACTCCTAAATATGGCAAACTGTTCTTTTTCTAGTCTCAGCCATACAAACACACAATACGTTAACAAAAATAATTAAGGTTAATTAGTTACTATGTACCTTTCTCTGTCTGTGTCAAATCAAATCAAATAATCACTATCACTTGAATCTCAGAAAATAAAATCACGTTCATATCTGTTATCATCCATCCATCCATCCATCCAAGGTCTAAGCACTAATCCTTCTCAGGATCATGGTGTTAGGGCCTGGAACCAATCCCACACAGCACAGGACAAATGTTTTGATGTATTGAAATGCAGTTGGATCATCTGCAATTTTGTTTGCTATACTGATGGATAAATTATTTTATATTGTCTTAATTCCATTTAGAATGAAGGTATAGCCAATGAATCCAGATTCTTTTTCTTTTGACAAATTGTGCTTTGGAATACAAGGTTTGTTCTTGTTCGTGCAGGACTACATGTTTATGATATTAAGACATTCACCTGTTTAAAAAAAAATAATAAAAAACATTTATTAAGCAATATATGAGACAGGACTCTTGAGGTCAGGTTTTGATGGGGAAGATTTCCTTTGAGGTATCAGTACTATACCTAGATGATGAATTGGGGACTCGTGGAGTTTTGTCATCCTGAAAGGCTCTAATGGTAATCCCAGAATAAATTATTACTTCACTCTATGAATAAATGCCACAGCTATCATTATGTCAGGAGCCTCTGCATGATTCTTAATTCTAATTTTCATTAAATTAAATGCAGAATAGTAGGTATTAGCCATAATTCTATTCAGACACTTTCTCTACAAGACCAGACTGTGTAAACATCCATTAAGTAAAAATGAACAATCTAACACTCACACTACCTAAACAAGGAGGTACTTGGTCTGATCAAAGTCATCCATCCATCCATCCATACATCCATCCACCAGACAGGAAACACCATGGATGAGATGCCAGGTCATTGCACCAGTTCATGTCAGTTTTTTGTCTAAAGGTAACAATTATTGCATATTCACAGCAACAAGCTTAGGGTTAAGGTTGGGGGGGACTCTGGGGGAAAGAGTCTGATTGGTCAGTTTGAAAATCTTAAATGAAATTCTTAACTACATAAGAATGAAAGACACATATGGACAGGAAGCCCTTATCACTGAGATGTCCTTCTATCCCCCCCATGCCACTCAATAGTATACAAAAGACAGGTTGTTCTTTGTAGCACTATAAAGGGTTTGAGTGTGTGTTAAGATAATGGATCTCATGTTGCTCTGTTGTGATGGAGTTACCATTGATCCTAGGAGAGGCTTTCCTGATGGGCATCATGTGACCACAGGGATCATGTGACCAGCAGCGCATAGCACGGAGACACACTCTCCCCTCTCCTGCTTGGCTGCGTGGAGAACAGAGCGACCTGCCAGCCGGAGTCTGGGCTGGAGACACCGCTCAGATACTCCCCCATCATCCACCATGCCAGCCCCAGACAATGCTGTTGTCCCCAATAAATATGACATCGTTACAAACAGACAGCGACAATTACACGAGCCCGCCCGACACGCTGCCTGCACTTCCCGTCTCAGGAAAGAACACTGCACTGATTACTCGCTGGTAGACTTTATTACTGACTTCTCGCTGGCTTTTAGAAAGCAGGATGATGAAATCACTTTGATCAGCGCAAGATGACTTCAGGGGAAGAATCCGGAGAACAGCCTCCCGACACTACTGTGGCAGACAAGGAAAGAGAGGTGAGGTGTGTGACACGGTACATAGAGTCACAGTGACATCCTATAAACCGGGTCCTGTTCGTCCCTGGCGTCCTCATCATGTGAAGAAAATGAGCCATACAGGGGCATACCAGGGGGTAGCAGGGTAATACCATTATTTACACCAGGTCCTGTAGGCTTATGCTAGCCAAAGACTCTTCTTCATAAACATACATCTTCCAGCTGCTTATCCAGTAGACAGTCACGGGGGGAGGGGGAGGTCTGGAGCCTACCCCAGACAGCTTGGGCCAGAAGACAGAGGACACCCTGTATGGGGTGCCACTCTGTCGCACTGCATACACTCACACATCTAATCACTTTTTAGTTAATCGAATAGTATTGCGACTAATACCCAAAACTTAAGCATAAAACAAAACCAAATGAATAGCTGGCAAGCTAAAGCACGCTGAACTGACCTTTAGGAAAGACCAATACGAATACTTACGGATAAGATCCAACGTAATAAATATGAAAATAAAAACCAAGTGTGATGTAGCTCAGGGCTGCAAACTCGCACTCATCTGGCGTGACACTCGCGTTGTTTGACTCACGCTGACGCAAGAACTCTTATAGCAAATGTATAGTATGCCATTATAAACGTAAGATCTCTACATCAAAAACGTTGGGATAGTTTTCAAACCCTACAAACTATTTGCAAGGTAACAAAACTTACATACATGTAAATGCATGCGCAGACTTGTCTCGAAATTGAAAATCTCACGTCAGCCTGCTAACCAAATAAAGCAAATAAAGGATGAATAAAATCATAAAGTGTATTTCAGGCTTGTACTACAAAGGGTGACATACGATAAAGGAAATACCCAATATTTACAGCAATATGTACAATGCTTGTGTAATGTTACATGTTGCTATCACGTCCGCAGGTTATTTTAATTATTTGTTATTGTTTTCTTCTTCGGTCATATTAGCAATTAGCGTTGCTGCAAATATTTGATTTATACTTTATCATGAACTCAGTTCCATATTCCATCCATCCATCAATTTTCCAACCCGCTTATCCTTTTGGGTTGCAGGGGGTCCAGAGCCAATCCCAGAAGCTACGGGCACAAGCCGGGGTACAACCCAGGATGGGGGGCCAGCCCATCGCAGGGCACACTCACACACCATCCACTCACACATGCACCAGTTCCATATTACAAAGAAGAATACATGAGATACACATATCTGTAATAGGGTTTGGCTGATGTTTTATCGGTGAAAAATAATGTAAAACGGAAGCATTACGATAAATACTCAAAACAAGCTGCTGAGCTGTATTATAAGGGTCTGTTATGACATGAAAACAAATTAACAAGATTGTGTGCCTAAATTTAGAGAGAATAACACCTCGCACTGCATGTGCATTTACTTAAAACAGAGAAATTCATCTTCGGAAATAATTCATAAATCATATATTTGTCTACATCTAATGAAATTGCAAAATATGCAGCAGTACTTATACAGATGCATGTATTAGCTATTATCCAACATGACAGAATACATTAATTCATTGTCATTTCTTCTGCTTTCTCTACCTGGGAACTATGGTCTGTTAAGCTTTAATAAGTTCCAGTGTATGACATCCTGTAGATCATCTACACAAATCATAGCGGGCACATACTCCATGCTCACAATCTATGGCGTTGATAGTGGTGAATGCAGGGTGATGAACCTATTTTATGACACAGCTGTGTGACCTTACTGAAAACAGCCTTAGAGGTGTGATTCCGTTTAGCTTGTATTATATTGTTACTGAAAAATGCATAGATACAAAAAGCAAACAATGAAATCTGTAAGGCTCCATGTAAAATTAGACACCAATTAATGTTACCTTCAAGCACTAAGTTAATACTGTATTTGGAATATATGAATTAAAATGTATTTTCTCTTATTTTAAAGAAAATATCCTAATATATCTTTCAGACACCTCAAAGGTATATAATTCCTCCGGATCACAACTGTACTGAAACGTGCATAATATTTCTATTTTGACTGTGAATATTTAAAAATGATAAAACAAACAGAAGGGAGGTGAAAGACCCAGGTAATTAGGTAAGCAATATTATGCACAGAGGTGATGCCTTAAGGCAAGAATCTTTATTCCACGCTGACTAGTTTTGTAATAATTGTACTTTCTCCTTGTTTATAAACCAGCATTACTACGGCTGATGTCATTGAATTAATATAATCATAACAACATTTTCAAATAACTGCTCACTAACTACACATCAATCGCTCAAAATGCCAGGGAGCTCAATTTTCAAAAAGAATTAGTTTTACTTCATTACTAGTACATTTATCAATCCAGCTGTTCTCAATCCCTGCTCAGTATAGACTTCTCTAGCTACCATTGGCAAGATCAGCAGCTATTTTGGAGGAAAAACTAACTATAGGATCAAAACTGTGAAAAAATCAGGTGATGAAGCTGATTGAAATGATTTGAGAGCCGCTATGTTCTTTTCTGTGGTTCAGCAGTGGCAATAACAATACCAGGTCCCCGTGATTACTTGAATTAAACAGTCAGATTGCGCAGCAAACACAAAGGAGCCCTCCGACTGCTCTCGTACTTCTTTCTTCTTGTAGCCAAACACTTGATATACTGCAACACACCCAATCACCAGTATGTTCTCTAGGGAACACATCTTACCAAAACTTTTAGATAAGCTTGGCCAAAGCATTGTTAAGGAGCTTGTAGCGGCTCTTTTAACAATGCTCGACAGACACCCACTTCGACCAGTGAGATGACAGGGTCACGGCATTGGAAGGCAGATGCGTGGCTGGCTCAGAATGTTAGGCCAGCCACAGATGCTAAAGCTGTTGAGGTCATTGGCACAGAAGAATGACTATCGTGGAGGGAGTGCACCCTTCTGAGAGCATGACAATGACAGACACAGTGAGCAAATAGTGAGCTTGCAGCCCAGATTTTACCCAAATGGATGCAATTATCCCAGACTCTCTGAACCCAAGAGCCAGGCCTGTGTATGAAACCATGCACTATATAACACTGATAAAGTGTTATTAGTGTGTGATTAAGTACTGTGAAATGTAGCACACTTCAGTAAGAGGGGGTGGTTTTTAATATTGAGCATGGATAAGGGTCATGATTCCAGATTGTTGAGCTCCATTTCGGTGGCCATTATGTCTGATGCATTTTTATGATTCCTTGCCCACCACCCATGAAAAAAACGATCGTGACTGTGGAGTGTCAGCCTCCATATAGAAACATCTGCAGCAGAGCTGCACATCAGTCAGTCTGTCTGTGATGATGCCACACTGTTTATCTTTGTCTGGCCTATGGAGGGTGAGCTCCAGGCCGTGGAGGTCCACGCCTTTTAGTGCTGCACTTAAAGCCGCCGCAGATCTTCACGTCTCTGTTTCTGAAGATGAGAAGGCTGTGAGGAGATTGTCACGGAAATAAATGGGTCAGAGGCATGCGAAAAATGGGACAGTCCTGACGGTTTATAGGAGACGGCACGGGTACCGTGAATTTTATGAGAAGACAGAAAGGTGGCAGATAAGAAGAGCAAGGGGCTCCAAGGGTCTGTACCAGCCCTCTGACCTCCACATGCCAAACACATTCTCAGCAGTTGGCAACATTTGGCAACAATTTCATTCCCCATAAGTTCAAGATTAGATTTTTTTTTTGATGTGGATGAAACATCCCAGATACGTTTACATGTGTGTAAAGAACTCATGAGATTGGATTAGAGACTGAAAATATTATATTTGAAAGTAGAGCTATTTGCACCATTGCTCTAATTCCTGAGAAATTAAATAATATCAAAATTATCACCATCAGCATCTGGGTTCTCCAGATCAACATTTTTTCTTCCATACATCCATTGATCCAACTTCCAACCACTTATTCTGGTCGGACTCACAGGAGGCCTGCAGCCTACAACAGGCATCATAGGGCACAAGGCTGGGTTGCACCTTGTACGGGATGCCAGTCCATCGCAGAGAAATACTGCATCCATCCATCCATCCATCCATCCATTTTCCATACTTGCTTCTCCAATTCAAGTTTGTGGGGGTCTCAAATGATTTAAAGAAATTTCATGTCCTGAAGTCCTAATGTAAAACTGACCTGTTTTCAATAGTGAAGGTAGGTTGATATGTTGTAAGATACACAAACGTCTCCAGGAAAGCGGCAGTTAACCTGCTTGTCAGGAGAAAGACAGCAGCTGTTTATTTCTCTTTATAAATAGTTTACAGTTAGATTTCAGAGATAGTTGTCCTGCTCTGAACATGGAGTGAAGTTCACCTAGACAGAAGAAAGCAACAGAAGTATTAAATGATTTAATGTAATAAAAACTGGTCTGAATGAACTAATTCTGTGCACATGAATATCCAAGACTTTATTTTTTTTGTTGGTTTGTATATTTATTATGACAACATTATTTTTCAGTATTTACAGGTCGATGTCTTGTAACTGGGAGTCATCCTATGTAATCCCCAACCCTGTTAATTACCAAAAGGCTCATGTAAGTTTCTACACTGGAATGAGGAGTGCAACATTACTACAGATTACCTTGGTATAGTACATAATTATATTAATAAAAATCACCCTAAACATAAAAAGGAAATCCTCACGAGAGTATAAAAGAGTAACATTACAGAACAATATCCAGGGGATTTTCTTTTCTCAATTTATTGAGTTCCGGGAATCCTTGACACATGCACGCCCACCTAGCTGTAACTTGATAAGTGGGCAGCCTTATTGCTTGACTCACTGTGAACATTAATAGAAACACCACCCCTCCCCATCCCCAACCAGTTTGGACAGTGTGTATGGTCATCAACTTTCCTGATATACCTCAACAGCTGTAGTCTAAACCATAGCCTCCATTGCTCAATGCAAAATGGGGAGGGGGAGAGAGAGAGAGAGAGAGAAAGAGAGAGAGAGAAAAAAACTAGGGCACTGTTATCTGGCCTTTTTTCAAACTAGAGTCGGAGATTTCCGGAGAGCAAGCTGGAGTGAGGAGACGTTGGGTAAGCTCTGGTCATTGGGTAGAATACTCAAGCTGCAAAGCCTCAGCATCCAGGAACTTCAGGGTTGCAAGCAAAATAGCTCGCACTGACCATGCTTGAGAACAAGAAGGCCAAGGTGAGGTTCACCTTCTTTGTCATCCTGGTGGGTATCTCAGCCATGTTCACCGCTGTGGTGACAGATCACTGGGCGGTGCTGAGCCCGCGAGTCGAGCAGCTCAACGACACCTGCGAGGCTGCCCACTTTGGCCTTTGGAGGCTCTGCAAGAAGACCATCTATATTGAGGAGGAGGAGGCCATGGGCAAGGGCTGTGGCCCCATCAGCTTGCCTGGAGGTAAGAGCACCTCCAATCCATGATGCTTGAGAACAAACCTTGTGCTCCTGCCCTTTCAGGTACTGTTAGTGGTCTGGAAGGAATCTCTTTAGAATGTGCTACTCCAGTCTTATTAAAGAGCTATTGATTAGTGTAAGAAATGCAGCACCTGTTTCTTTGCAGCAATGAGGCATTGACAGTATTTAGAGGGGAAAATAACTTTGTGGCAGATCTAAGTCCTTGGGAAACAGCAATGTCTTAATGGTTTGGTTAGTGCCTCACCAACCAACCCCCCTTCCCGAAAGGTAAAGCAGATGAAGCAACTTATAAGAGTGTGACCAATGGTGGACAGTAGTTTGACTTATTTTTGTAACAATATATGCAAGACATTTCTTTACACTTTGGTATATTTACATTTAATATATTTTACATTTTACATTTACATTAATATTATATATATATATATATATATATATATATATATGCATTGTGTGGAATAACAATATTGCCAATGAACAGTTTTGTAACAGAGTGCTGCCTAGGTTAATTGTAATTAGGTTGGTTTTTTAAGTTTTAACATTTTCCAGTTCTACAAATAGACTTTTAGCAAGTGCATCCTATTAACTTCAAAGAATTCCCAATGCGGCATTTTGAACAGGGCTATGGCCTCTCTTAACGCCTTAAAATAAACTGCATAATAACTGGGGTTGCCAGAGAGAGGAGTTTAACGGAAACCAGGCTCAGTTCAAGTTTGAGTTTTAAGAAAATATGTGAAGCAGAAACACCGAAACAGAAGTCAAACTCAGTAACTTATCTTTTTCAAGGGAATATATGGCAGTGCTGTCATTTTGACAGATTATCTTGGTGAATCTCACACAGCACAAAACAGACTCTCTTATTTGACAGCTAAACACAATGCATAGTATGCTGGACAATCTGTCTCATAGAACAGTGTTTCCCAATCCGGTCCTCGGCCACCCCAGAAGGAACATGTTTCTGCTCCCTCTCAGCTCCCTGCCAGACAGTCCACACTGAAAGCTGGAAGGGAGGGAAAACTTGGACTGTCTGGGGGTCCCTGAGTACCAGGTTGGGAAACACTGTCATAGAAGATATGTGGAATTCTCTTTGTGTGTTTTATGTCAGGAGCCCCTCAAGTTAGATAGGGCTATGCGACGTGTTGGGGGCTGAAGGTCGAAAAGTAGCCAAAACACCTGCTAGGGGAGATTAACACTTTAAAACATTCAGACTCTCCAGTGCAGCAGCTGTAAGCTGCAGTGTGACTGAGACCTGCTCCCACTCACGAATACGATGCCCCAAACGGCCCCCACTTGGCAGCACTCTTAAATAATATCTTAAATAATTAGAATAACAGGCAACAGTTGTGCGTGCCAATGGTGACGGAACACCACATCTTAAAAGAATGTTCTTGGGATTGTACAGCATTTATGCATTTTCTGTTGTTTATTCTGGGGAAAGAAGGAATACATTTTAATTCTATTTATTTATTTGGCAGAGAGTTTTGTCCAAAGAGACAATCCAATCAGTCAAGAGGGAATGGGGAATCAAAAGAGAGCGAGAGCTGGGGTTCAGCAGAAGGATCAAGGCAGGAATTTTGCAAATGCTGAAAGAATGATCAGGCTCATGGGACTGAAGGGAAAGACCACATTTGTAAACAGTTGTTCTTTAGTGCGTGTTGCTCACAGCCTCGTGGGTGTAACCCTCTGTGCTACGGCTCGACTCCGAGGAGGAACTCTTCTGATTTCTCAAAATCCCAAAGCCCCACCTTGGAGTGTGTGAAGTTTCACTTCCACATACAACTGGGGCTTACACTAAGTTCTATTTGTGGCCCATCTTTCAATATTAAAATGCGGCAAGAGTGCATGCGCAAATTTTTGTTTTCAATACTTGTAGCAAGATTTCTTTCAAAACAAGAGCCAGAAATAGTGCTTGGTCTAGGTACAGAATTTTAATGGAAACACTGAAATTAGCAACATTTTCTTTGTTTCATAATCATGTAGGTGGGTTCTTTAAAAACAAGAGTAATAAATTTTCTTTCCATGGAGCCAAAAACATCACATGATTCAGTTAATATCAAGAAAATAATTTTCAGCTTTACTCAACAAAGAGAACATACTCACTTATTGATGTCCTTTGAAAGAGAGGGACCCTTTCCTACTAAGAACGCAGAGCTTATATGGCTGAAGAAGCACCATGCGCATGAGATGTTATGAGATGGATGGATGCCAGGATGTAAATAAACTTTGAAGAGATCCATGTTGCACGTTAGAGGCTGTCTTGGCGACCCAACTCTATTTAGAGAGAAACAAGGTTTATGGTGGGCCTATTAACTATGCCCTCTTTACTCATGAACAAATCTATGTTTTCTGATGTTTTCACCCAGAAAAACAGCAAAACACCATCTAGGAATGTGTCACTGAAATAGCAACCTCTCCTTTTGTAACAATATACTTTTAAAAAATCAGTTGAGAACACAGACAGATTAGCGAGTATAAATCCAGAAAGCATTTGTTGCAGAACAGCTGAAAATGCCAGCAGTCTGTGACCAAGCAAAGCAAAGCAAAGCTTGGATAGGCTACAGCCGGTCTCAAACTATGCATTCCTGAAACAGACCTGGAAACATCTGGTGTGACACTTTGCTTGCTGAAAATGCTTTCAGATTGTCACGCTCATGCAAGAAATCTTATGGCAAATCTATATCACTCCATTATGGATGGATGGATAGATAGTAGGAGGGTAACGGTACACAAAAATCACGGTTTGGTACGTTTGGTTTTCAAGTCATGGTTTGGTGCGTTTTTGGTATGGCAGGGGTAAAAGAAACAAAACATAAATTGCTTTTTTCCTTTATTTCTTTAAACAGTGCTTTACTGAACAAAGTATGACTGTCTTTTTTAAATGAAAAAGTCTGTCAATACTGCTACAACCTAAGAACGATCAAATGCAAATAAAATTTATTTGAATTAATGACAAACTACAACTTAAAAGTAAATCTAAATAAATATTCTGTCAAGGAAATAAGAATGAAATGAATATTCATTAAGGTGCACATTTAGAAAATTAACTGTACCTGGTCTGTACTGTACAGTAGCAGCTTTCAGCCTCGTATTCAAACTGTGCAACACAAATATTCAAAAAACGCAAAACATAACAATATAAATACCAATTATGGTGCAGAATTTAAAAAAACTACCTGTGCTGTACTTGTATTCACATGAACAGCTTCCAGTTTCACATTAGGATGCACACGCGCATGTGCATGCGCAGTGACAACAGCATTATGAAATCTCATGGTCGTAGGAACAAATGATCTTCTAAAATGTTCTGTTCTACAGCACAGTAAGAGAAGATGACTAGCACTACATTATAAACCTAAAATTAGCTACATCAAAAGTGTTGGGATAGTTTGCAAACCCTACAGACTATTTGCAAGGTAATAAAACTGTAAATGTGTTTGCGGACTTGTCTCAAATTTAAAATCTCACTCCAGCCAACTGGCAGTTGTCAACCCTGCCTGGAAATTTATGATTCTATGAGATTGCGTGCGTATGGGATGTTCTACAGACTGAAAGGGTTAGTTGATGATCTGCTGGGTCTCTGCCTCCTTGCTTACATGGACAACAAAGACCATGAGCTGCCTCACTGAGCTGTATCAATATAAAGCTAGAGCCATATTGTATGGAGAGAGGGCCGCCATGCTTTTGCAGGTTGGGTAAACAGCCATAAATGAATGGGGATCTGGAACATATGTCAATGCAAAATTAACATGGATACATCTGCAGTTGGGGGTGGCATGGTGATGCACTGTTGCCTCACACCTCTTGGACCTGGGTTCAAGTCTCCGCCTGGGTCACATGTGTGTGGAGTTTGCATGTTCTCCCTATGTCATTGTGGGGTTTCCTCTGGGTTCTCTGGTTTCCCCACATGGTCCAAAGACATGCTGAGGCTAATTGGAGTTACAAAATTGCCCATAGGTGTGAATGGTGTGTGAGTGTGCCCTGTGATGGGCTGGCCCCCTGTCCAGGGTTGTTCCCTGCCTCGTGCACATTGCTTCTGGGATAGGCTCCGGACCCCACATGACCCAGTAGGATAAGCAGGTTGGACGATAGATGGATGGATGGATATCTGCAGTTTTGGTGTGGGGGGCTGCCTCTTTTTATTTGGGGGGGGCGGCTTGAAGAGGACGGGAGTTGCTTGAGGGGAGTAAGGGCGGTGGGTGATTTTGACTTTCTGAGCAAATATACATTTACTGTTCAGGCATTACAGCTGATAAAATTACAAAATGGAACATAACTCAATTTTACATGCCCGCACCGTTATCTGCTGCGAGGAAATCACTTTAATTAGCTTTGCATCCCTAAATCAGGACAAACATAATGAGCAGGTTCTTTGTCTGCATGAATGCACTGACTGAGATGACTGACTTTCATATTTAATGCAGATTTTCTTTTTAACGCTTTGTAATTTCCTATTTATTTTCCCACCTTCTCTGATGTGGAAAAATAAATGTCTGTGTTTGTGATACTTCTAAACCCAAACTAATAAAAGCACTTTAATTCTATCTTCCTGCCCATGGGTTTTATCAAGCCGCTGATTAAACAAACCTGTAAAAGAATCCACTGCAGGAACTAATATGTACATGTACAGTACTATGCATAAGGAAACATTTAAAGCTTTTTTTGTCTAGGTAGTAAGTATGTATTTGCACATTACAAAACATAACTTAATATTAAAATATATTGTCGCTGTCCAATGAAACCTCTTATGTCCACTTTTTGACCACTGTGATTTTTAGTATAGATGGAACGCACCCCTCCTCCTTGGATTGCCACCTTATCGTGGTGGAGGGGTTTGCGTGCCTCAGTGATCCTGGAGGCTATGTTGTCTGGGGCAATAGCCCCTGGGAGGGTTTCCCAAGGCAAAAAGGTCCCAGGGGAGGGGCCAGACAAAGAGCAATCCGAAAACCCCTTATGACAAAGAATTCAATCAAGGTCTCATTTCCCTCGCCCGGACTAGGGTCACCGGAGCCCCACCCTGGAGCCAGGCCTGGGGGAGGGGCCCATTGGCAAGCACCTGGTGGCTGGGCCTTGATCCATGGGGCCCAGCTGGGCCCAGTCCAAAAGAGGTACGCGGGACTGTCCCCAGGGGTTCGGTGCATTGTGGATCGGGTGGCAGCCAAGGGAGGCCCTGGCGGTCCGATCCCCGGCTGACAAAACTGGTTTTTGGGACATGGAATGTCACCTCTCTGGTGGGGAAGGAGCCTGAGCTTGTATGTGAGGTTGAGAGATAGAGTCTGGCTCACCTCAACGCATAACATAGGTTCTGCCTTCTTGCGATTCCATTGGTTTGCTGGGGGACTTCAACGCTCACGTGGGCAAAGAAAGTGTGGCCTGGAGGGGGGTGATTGGGAGGAACGGACTCCCTGATCTGAACCTGAGTGGTGTTCTGTTATTGGACTTCTGTGCAATGCATGGTTTGTCCATAGCGAACACCATGTTCGAGCATAAGGGTGTCCATAAGTGGACATAGTACGAACATGCCCGGGGCTACAGGTCGATGATCGATTTCATAATCGTATCATCTGACCTGCAGCCTTCTGTCTTGGACACTCGGGTGAAGAAAGGGGCAGAGCTGTCAACTGATCACTGTCTGGTGGTGAGTTGGCTCAGGTGGCAGGGGAGGAAGCCGGTTAGACCTGGTAGGCCCAAGCGCATAGGGAGGGTCTGCTGGGAACAACTGGCAGAGGATCCTGTTTGCCGGATCTTTAACTTGCACCTCCGGCAGAATTCCGACTGCATACCGGGGGAGGTTGGGGACATGGAATCTGAATGGACACTGTTCTGGACTTCCATTCTGGAAGTGGCTGTACAGAGCTGTGGCTGCAGGGTGGTCGGTGCCAGTTATGACAGTAACCCTCATACCCGATGGTGGACACCAGAGGTGAGGGGGGTTGTCAAGCTGAAGAAGGAGGCCTACCAGGAATTATTAGCCTGGGAGTCTCCGGAGGCAGCTGACGGGTACCGGCAGGCAAGGCAGAATGAAACTTGGGTGGTTGCAGAAGTAAAAATCTGGGCATGGGAAGAGTTTAGTGAGGCTATAGAAAGTGACTCTCGATTGGCCTCAAAAAGGTTCTGGCAAACCATCCGGAGTATCAAGAGGGGGAAGCAGCTCCTGTTTCCTACTATTTATAGTGGGAAGGGGGAGCTGTTAACCTCACCTGGGCACATCACCTGGAGGTGGAAAGAATAGTTTGAGGACTTCCTCAACCCGCCCTCAGATACATCTACGTGCACTGCCTTTGAGACATCTGAGGGCGCAGAGCACAAGGGGGCTGTAGTGGACTTGCACATCACTGGGGCTGAGGTGGCCAGGGTAGTTAAAGAGCTGCAAGGTGGCTGGGAGTGGACCAGATCCACCGGGAGTAGCTAAAGGCTCTGGATGTTGTGGGGCTGTCATGGCTAACACACCTACTCAACAGCGCATGGAGGTCAAAGACAGTGCCGCTGGATTAGCAGACCGGGGTGGTGGTCCCCTTATTTAAGAAAGGGGACCGAAGCGTGTGTTCCAACTATAGGGGGATCACACTTCTCAGCCTTCCTGGGAAAGTCTATTCCGGGGTACTGGAGCAGAGTGTGAGATTGATAGTCGAATCTCGGATTCAGGAGGAACAATGTGGTTTTCGTCCTGGCCATGGAATACTGGACCAGCTTTATACCCTTGCGAGGGTACTTGAGGGGGCCTGGGAGTTTGCCTATCCAGTCTACATGTTTCTGGATTTGAAAAAGACTTAGGACCGGGTTCCCCGAGGTGCTCTGTGGGGGGATGCTTCAGGAGTATGGGGTTCGGGGTCCATTATTGTGGGTGATTCGGTCCTTGTATGAACGGAGCAGAAGCTTAGTCTGCATTGCCGGTAATAAGTCGGACGTGTTCCCAGTACGGTGCCAGGGCTGCCCTTTGTCATCGGTCCTGTTTATAATATTTATGGACAAGATGTCTTAGCACAGCCAGGGTGTTGAGGGTGTCCAGTTTGGTGGCCTCAGGGTTGCGTTGCTGCTTTTTGCGAACGATGTCATCCTGTTGGCTTCATCTGCCAACTCTTGGGCGGTTCACAGCTGAGTGCGAAGAGGCTGGGATGAGGATTAGCACCTCCCAGTCCAAGACTATGGTTCTCAGCCAGAAACGGGTGGATTGCCCTCTTCAAGTCAGGAACGAGGTACTGCCTTAAGTGGAGGAGTTCATGTATCTCAGGGTCTCATTCAAGAGTGAGGGTAGGCGAGATCGAGAGCTGGACAGACGAATCAGAGCAGCATCTGCAGTTTTGCAGGTGCTTAACTGGTTCGTCATGGCTAAAGAAGAACTGAGCCGGAAAGCAAAGCTCTCGATCTATTGGTCCATCTTCGTCCCTACCCTCAACTATGGTCATGAGCTATGGGTAATGACTGAAAGAATGAAATCGTGAATACAGGCAGCCAAAATGAGGTTTCTCCGCAAGGTGTCTGGGCTCTCCCTTAGGGATAAGGTGAGAAGTTCAGATATCTGGGAGTGTCTCAGAGTAGAAACGTTGCTTCTCCACGTTCAGTTGAGGTGGTTTGGACATCTGATGTGGATGCCTCCTGGGCGGCTACCCGGAGAGGTTTTCTGTGCATGTCCTACAGGAAGGAGGCCCTGGGGCAGACCCAAGACATGCTGGAGGGATTTTATCTCTCGGTTGGCTTGGGAATGCCTCAGCATCCCCCCCCCCGTAGAAGTGATAGAGGTAGCTGGGGAGAGGGAGGTCTGGGTATCTCTACTGAAGCTGCTACCCCCGCGACTTGAACCCTGGACAAGCGGAAGCTGATGGATGGATGGAACGCACTCATTCTCCTCTCTCTACTGCATAGTGTTTGGCATCTATATGACCAATGAAAAGATGTTTTGTGAAGTCATCTGTGAAATTAGTACAGTGGTACTTTGAAACACGAACTTAATTCGTTCCAGAAGGCTGGTTGAGTTTCAATTTGGTCCAGGTCCAAGTCGAATTTCCCCATAAGAAATAATGTAAATGAATTTAATCTGTTCCAGACCCCCAAGTGTTTGCCTATTTAAACCTATCTACCTACCTAACTAATGATAAAAAGCATTAACAATCAATATAAAACTAATACAGATTTCCCATGTTTAATGTACATTTGATCAAAGTCCATTTACGTTAACAACTGTGGTCTGAAAATGTACAATGAAAAATAAAATCTGTGTTTTAATGCTGGACGTGGCGATGCTAATGAACTCTGGTTAACCATATTTTACTTATTGGTACAGATTTTTATGACAATTCGATCAACGGCCAAATCGTTTATCGTCCTGTTTTACAGAACATAATGGAGACATTAAACGGAGGATAACTGTAAACGTGAAAATAGCAGATACAAAAGTAATAAGCATGAAATAAATGACAATTTATGAGCACTTTACCTGTATTGAAGTGAGCCAATGGGATACTGGAAATGGCAGGTGGAGAGGAGGAAGGATGGAGGGGTCATTGTCTGAAAGGAGAGTCGCGTCTCGGTCCATACGAGTTTTAGCAGCTGTTCTATTTTGCAGTGTTCCTAGTTTTCGGTCGAGTTTTGGCTAGATCTTTCTCAACTGACACCTTCAAGGTGCGAGAGGGTAAAGTTGAACGCGTCTCAGCCGAAATTTTAACAGCAACTGTGGAGTTACATATGGAGCCCCTCTGGTGACATAGGAGAAAAAAATACAGTGGTACCTCAGAACTTAATCCGTTCAGAATTCGAGTTCGAATCCTAAAAAGTTCAAGTTCTGATTGAATTTTCCCCATAAGAAATAATGGAAAAACAATTAATTGGTTCTCGGCCCCAAAAAATCACACCTAAATATGGTTTTTATTTTTAGCATTTAAACACAAAATGAACAGTATAAAACAAGAAAAGCATATACTAAACACATCTAAGCACATTTATCAAAACAGTACTCCGTGCGTAACATTTTTTTCTTAATGGCTTCCAAAACGATAAAGAATGTACCCCAACACTACCTCAAGCAATGCCCCAACACTGTGCCAATGCTAGACTATACCTTGCGGTCCGTTGCTTATTTTTACTATTACTCTGTATTTGTTAATTTGTTCGTAAATCGCAAACTTTTAGGTTGTAACATTTGCACAACTATTACGTAACTTTTTGGTGAGCAATGGCTACCAAAATAATATAAAGTAGAGTGTATTACCTGATATTTTCAATAAAAAAAGCACTATCACCAACAAACGATGTTATCACAGCGAATGCGAGGCTGAGACTGTAGCATTACCCTTTGTTTCCGCTTAGAGATGTGCCGTGACTCATTTCCCCACGCGTACAAGTTATCTTAGGTCAGTGTTCATGGTTCGACTTCTGAGATTCAGATCAAGTTCTAGGTAAAAAATTTTCAAACTAGTTGGCTCGACATTTAAGAAATTTGAGTTCTAATGAGTTTGAGTACTGAGGTACCACTGTATGCATATTACTTTTTTCCACTTTCGAAGTTGTCCATATGTTTCCAGGCATTTGGAAATCTCGTGGCCACCACTTAATTATCTCAGGCTCCGAAGTAACAAGATTTTAGTCAAAAAAAAATTGACAGACCCATTCGATGTCCGAGGTGGTCAAGTTGAGAGGCGTGAGTTCCAAGGTTCTACTTTATGTTTGTACTGGTCAGCATTTGTATGATTGTCATTTGTTTCGATTACTTCATATAGCTGATTTTAACAAGTTAACGATGATTGCAAATATAAAGTGAGTATGGTTTGTATTTTGCTGACAGGGACATATTTGCCTCTCTGACAACAATCCACGTAAGTCTATTTAAAACATTAATCAAACCGTTCCCTGCTGGCTATGTAAGGACAGGTTTCTATTTGTGGCGCTAATGGTGCATCACATTGTTTTAGGTTTATTCTGTAAAGTTTCTGAGAAAATGTGCTTTTTTTCACTCTCCTGAAATAACAGATTTACATGTTTTTTTATTGGTCAGTAATGATATACAACACAATAAAAAAGTAAAAAGGAATTTCTTCTGTTCTCCAAAAAGTTACTGATATACTGTTGGATTGCTAGATGAGCATCCCTTCAATTCCCTAACATCTCCTCAGGGGACCCCCAATCATTCCATGTATTTGTTAAATTTCATCACCAGTTCACTTAATTAATTAACTTAATTGGTTAAAAAACTTGATGAGGTACTGATTAGCCATACAAGGCATGCTAATGGCACAACTGGGTGTAACAAATAAAATAATTATAGTTTTGCACCAATATGAAGATCTTTTAAACCAGTGTTTTCTAATCCAGTCCTTGGGGACCCACAGACAGTCCGCGTTTTTGGGGAGCAAAAATGTGGACTGTCTGGCAGGGAGCTGGGAGGGAGGAAGTCCGTGGACCGTCTGTAGGTCCCCGAGGACCAGATTGGGAAACACTGTTTTAAACTAACAATAGATTCTTGCACAGTACTGTACATGATTAAATGTATAAACCCAAGGGATAGTCATTTGTACTGCCCATTTGCAGTCAGCTGTCCCGGAGCAGAGGCATGGATCCTGGGCCTCGGGCCAGACGATTGATAGCGCCACCTGTGCAGTCGACACACAGTTGCAGCCCTCACTCGACGCCATTCATCCACAGGACAAACCATTACAGGCCCCAGGGGAATCTAGGCCGGCCGCCCAGGCTTTGCCCATGTGGGGTGGGGGGGTTCAGACAGAGCTCCTCAGAGGCAGACCGGTGTCCTTCACGCTGCATACCAATGAGCAGACGCCCAAACGTTGCGAGGTCTGTGCTTTCCCACTTCGTGTTTGTTTGCGGATCAAAAACAGATTTTTTGGTGCTGTTCCCGGCAGATCATGCCGCAGACTCACAAGTTTGCCTGTAGCATAAATATAAAACATAAGTAGCCAATGGAAGGCACTTACCCAAGGTATATGCGATGCATCAGCTATTTACAGTCATTAATGGCTGCTACCAGAGACAACTAACCTAACCAGCTGGAGGCCTCAACCTGAGTTCAGCTCATGTACACAGAACATGGCAGCCGTTCAGTTTTCTTCACACCATGGAAGACTGTATATTAATAAAATGACCCAGATATCTCTATGCTGACTAGGTTTCCTGGTTTAGCAACCCTCTCTTTTCACCTTGACCCAGAATCTCACGATTATTTTGTGTTTAGACGAAAGAATAGTATGCTTCCCAGCCCTGGACAAATACCATTGTGAAACCCCCCCCCCCACCATCCCTGCCGGTGCCCGGAAGCTGGGAATTTGTAGATGTGTGAGGCTGCTGGATCCAGGAGCACAAATCCTGGCTTGACAAACTGTGTATGTGAGGGGAGCAGAGTGGAACCAGTTAACGACGCCTGTGCCATAACGATGTTCGCCTGCTGACAGCGGCAGCAGCGAGAGTGACCGTCTCTCTGGCAGGATGACATGGCTGTGTCCGCACTGATACCGTACTCAGTAACGCCAAATAAAATGGCCGGCAAAAGCTCCCCCTATCGGCCCTTTCATGCGCTTCACGTCTACAGCGAAGTCCGTCATGTTTATTTCCCGTAGGGGCCACAGAGAATGCTGGTGACGGGGGTCCCTATGCCGCCCTGTAAACCTCACCCCCCTCGCCAATAGATCAGCCACCTGTCAGAGGCACGGAGGCTGCATGACAAAGCACTGGGCCGGTTACTAACATGCCAATATAAGGGATTTTCCCTACAGGAAGACCTGCATCTCCTTCTAAGCTGCTGGCAGGACCATGCAAAGCCTCCCTGACCAGATTCAAGATTCAGAGTTTTGTTGTCATATATACAAGAACAGTGTACAAAGTACCGTGAAATTCTTACTTAGATGGATTTTCCACACTCTACAGACAATTAACAGAGCAGTGCAGCGTTACAATACTAAGATACAATACTACGTACAAAATACTACCTACTATGAGATATCTAACAACATATAAACAACATATAGTAAAGCAATATGTGGCAGAGCAAAGTAGCAATATGAAATGGCACAGTGGGTAGTACACAGAGAAGACTGTAGCAATTTTACAGAATTAGAAATAAATTAAAAGTGACACAGCAAAGTGAGGAGTATGGATTAGCGCAAAAGATAAGAATTGGGGAAAAAAGATTCTTTCGATGCATGCAACTTAATTTAAAAAATGTTTGGTCCTATTTTCATTTCAAATACAGAATGATGGTGTTTCATCCTGCACCATAAAAATGCTGCTATTTACCCAAGTGGGGAACCTTCTGGCCACAGAGATGACACGCCCCCAGCATGTGACTCCATCCTCTGTGGCTAATTCTGTTTTATTAGTATTATGTGCCAAAGCCAACACATTCAACCGAACCAAAATACCGTTTTGTCTATTTCCGTAGCTGGCTATTCGGCTGCTGACGTTTGATATAGCTTCTTGTTCAGTGGTACCACAGTGGGCTCCTTTCTCACATGGCAAGTTATTAGGTTTCATTACATTACCAGCTGATAATAAAATGAACAATTGAGGAGCTCTTAACTGCTGTGCTAGAACCCTGGATGGGACACCAGTCTATCAGGAGCGAATACACACACACACACGTTTATATTCATGTCTTTGTGGGGACTGTTAATTCATTTCTATGGGTGAAACCCTAATCCATAAGTAACCATACAAAATGCAAGACTTTTGGAATTTTTAGTTTTTTGATTGCAGTCGCAGATTTTTATAAAACTGAATTTCCCCTTGCGGGGAGTGAAAAAAGGGTTTCACACACACAGAGACACAGCACGCACGTGCACACACACACAGACACAGCACGCACGTGCACACACACACACACACACACACAGACACAGCACGCACGTGCACATACACATAAGGGCAAAATAGACCAATTTACCTAACTGCGTATCTTTATGATATTTTTATTATATAAATAGTGAATACATCAGGCTGTTTGTACCTCCAGTACCTGCACTAATAGTGTCTGCACATCACCAGCAAGACCAGTGATCGTGACTGACAGCAGCTGCTCATGCGTCTATAAATAAATAGTTCAAGAAGAGGAGAAAGCTTTGTGGTGGGGGATGGGGAGGGTCCTTCAATTAGGAAACAGAAAAATCAACAAGGCAGGCAGTGCAGATGTATAATTGACATTATCTGGGAACCACGTCTCCTGAAGATGGTCCAGGCATCGGTAAACGATAGCCACCCGATTGGATCAGCTGACAAGCACCCTCGCTTCTGTACACACCAGCAAAGGGGCACGTTTCCATGCCCTGCTGAGGTCATTGTTATGCCTGTGAGAGGCCCTTGGAGTCAGAGCTAGTTCACACATTAGCTCATTGAGTAAATAAAAAGAGAGGCATCCAGATCCCCTTGCTGCGTGATATCTGAAGCATGCTCGGGTTCTTACAATAATGCAGTGACATACATTACACATTTGCCTCTTTGCATATACCCTGCACTTTTACAACACTCCAAGTCTCAAAAAAAAAGCACCTAGCTTGCAAGACTCGTAAGTCTATTTCTGTCTCTCAAAGTCATATGACACCGAACAAATGTCTGGTAGCAATGAAACAGTCACCGATGACACAAATACAAAGTTATTCAGACCTAAACTGGATGAATTTGATAGGTGCAGATCCTAATAAGAGATCAAGGGACCCTGCTAACAGGCACTTATTTAAGGCTTATCCACTGTAAACATATACATTCATCATGAGGTGGACATTATTGCGTTAACAGGATTTTGTGTAAATTATCTGCTTAGATACAAGAGTAATTGCATTATTGTTGCTTATATGTGGGTGAAAATGTCTGTGAGAGAAATGTTTAACACCTGTATAGCTAGATTAACTAAATATAAAATAGATAAGCCCACTTGAAGGTCTTCAAATTCCTTAGGTTTTACTAAGGAATCCATGTATCAGAAGGAGAATATATTTTGAGCCTGTTGTAAACGGATATATACAATAACAGTAATCACCTGCTGTAAAATTTATACAAATACACAGACATACACACACTCACACACACCCACAAACTCTGGAGACCTTATGTCAAAGCTTTTTCTCCCACCTACCTGGGCTTTAACCTGATAAATCACAAACGCACTGGTTGCTAAGAAACCTCTGCTATCATATTACTGACAGGATGGATTCTCATCCCCGAGTCACAAACAGCTCCGCAGTCTAGGCTAAAAAAGCTTTTTAAAAAGCTGTCATCTGCTCAGGCTGCTTTGGCGTTATGTGTTGTATCTGTCAGTGTAATTAATCCAAAGGTCTAACATACAGAAGCCAAACAAGCTGTAACCTTCTGACATTGTTGTACAGAATTCAAGCAAAGATTGGTTTTATTGGGGGAGATTAAACTTCATTAGGCATGAATACATCAGTATACTGGTCAGTTAATGACAGAAATCAGCTCTGTACCTTTGAATAAATGTGGCATAAACTGTGACTAGTCGACTGTGTGTCTAAGGTCTTATGTTGATATTCACTTCATTATTCCATAACTGCGAGTTTCCTTCAGAGATATTCCAGACAGAAGCCATCAGTTCAGTTTTTGGTGGGACCAAATAACAGCACCACCAGTTTCAACATGGTCCATTCTGTACCACTATTCCATTAATATTAAAGTGGAAGAAAATAAAATATTCAATATTTTTAAAGCAAGCAAGAGGTTGAAAATTAATAAAGCATGTTCAATGTTCTGTTTCAGTAACTGACCACATTAGTTTCTCCAAAGGTATTTACAGATGAGAAAAAAGTGGGCAAATTTAAAAAAGACATGAGTGATGAAACCTACGGAGCCCCTGAAGGGACCTTTGCAAAAAAATGAGAATGTGAAAGTGTCGTGCACATGTGAAATGATCTCGTGCACATGAGAAATGATCTTGTGTGCATGCGAAAGTAAGAGCATTTTATTCTTTTGCACAGGTCCCTTCAGGGGCTCCGTATTAACCAACAATCATCATCATTTAATTATCAACTTCAGGTCATTAGTTATACTTAATACAATGCACTCCATCGATAAGGTTAGTAGTAGTAATAGCAACAACGACAATAATAATTGATATAATAATGATTGCTGTAGTGAGCATGCAAAATGGGAAAAAGATTTTACATTAATCTGTTAAAACTACACCTCCCTGCTGTTGTGAGACAGAACACAGGACTATATCAGTGGTCCAGGGAGCTCTGGGGAAAACTGCACTGGGGATTGGCTCCAGGTCCCACCATGACCCTGTGCTGCCTGGGATTGGCTCCAGGTCCCACCATGACCCTGTGCTGCCTGGGATTGGCTCCAGGTCCCACTGTGACCCTGTGCTGCCTGGGATTGGCTCCAGGTCCCACCATGACCCTGTGCTGTCTAGGATTGGCTCCAGGTCCCACTGTGACCCTGTGCTGCCTTAGTGATTGTAGGATCTATGGACAGACATATTTTTGCATATTGCTATGTCATGACCATTTTAAATGACCACTTTTTTGACAACCCATAATCCACAAGTGTTTAATAAATATTTTGACACACTGTCTTTGTACCCAAGGGCTGCATGTTATGCAAAACCTGCAATTGTATTTGTGTGAGTCAGCGCTTAGCAACGCGACTGAGCACCTCCTGAACCATGACTTGTCGTTTCATACCGACTCCTACAGCCATTCCAGCAAAAGCAGTCACATTTCAAGTCTCACGAGGCACAAATAAGGGAATCCTGAGTTGCCGTTTCTTTGGCAGGCGCGGCGTACAAAGGGAGCCCCACGCGTCAGTGCCAACCGGAAATCCCCATTTTTTCACAGCACTTGAAAAGAATTGTATTTTTCACATCGAGTTTAGTTCAGTTTTGTCTGTAATCCTAGCACACAGAAAGCGCCTCAGAGTGACACCACGGAACTGGCTTCTTGTTATTGATGTGTAATAAAAACACTTCAACTTACTGCCTCTATTATTTACCTCAAACCACTTGAAGGAGTACTTACGTTAGCAGGTTCAATATGAAATTAGGCCAGATTTGAGTCAGCCCTGCAGAATAAATTCAACTCTGATCCATGCCAAAGGATTGAGGTTTATAAGCTCTGCCATGCAATGAAAAAAATATCCTCAAATTGTTTTTAATAAGTTTTTGATCTGGAAAGGGCCTTTGCGAACGAACAGCAACTCCAGCAGAACACAATCAGATCCAGATCAGAATCACAATCAGATGAAGATTAGAAAGACACTAAACAATGGGATATGTGGGAGTGTAGCAATTTGGGAAGCATTTTTTGCTAAAAGAGAAACATGAAAGTGACTTCCAATTGCACCAAAGCCCACCCGTGTGATCATCAGGAGTTCAGGAATAAAGCTCTTTTGAAAGATGAGTCGAAAAACACACTGCACCACATAGTGAGAAATTGTACCAGTGGTCTAAGTCTGGTGATAGTGTTGCGATATGTGGACAAATTGCTGTTATTGAAGGAACAGTGAGCTGCTCTGTGAATGAGAATCATACATAAGAAGGTCAGGTCAGCCATCTGCGAGCAGAGACTGACAGAGAGCCCGGTTCTGAGCAAGACTGACCAGAAACACGCTAGCAAGTCTGTATTAAAATGACAGAGACATAGGAATATCAAAGAGCTTGGACTGATAATGATATTGGCTCAGTTGGTAGTACTGTAACCTCACTTCTGCAGGTTGTGGATTCAAATCTTGCCTCCTCCCTGTATGTAAGGAGTCTGCATGTTCTCCTCACACCAGCAGGGTTTCCTCCTGCAGTCCAAAAGCATGCAATTGCTAGGTGGCATCTCTATATTGTCCATGGAGTGTGGATAATTCAGGTCCCAAGATTATAGCCCAAGATTTTGGATCAACCAATCAGTTGAGTATAAAGAGTCACAGTCACTGAGTATTCAACTGGTTGGTTTAAACAAAATCTTGGTCTGGACTTTTCCTCTGTGGACCTGAACTACCCACCTCTGAGTGTGTGTTTGCCTTGTGATGTATTGGCCAATCCTATGCAATATAGGGCACAAGGCTGGGGTTCACCCTGCAAAGGATAGCAGTCCATCACAGGGCACACACAGAGTCAGTCGTCAGTCTGAGTCTTTGGTCTGCAGAAAACCCAGACAGAAAGAACAAAGAACTTCCACACAGAGACCACAGGGGATTAGATCTTTCATCAATTTATATTTCATAAATGACACAATTCTACAAGAAAGAATTTTGCCTTCTTCTACCACTCATGGAGTTCATGAGCTTTACTTGGAAAGTACAAATCCACATGCAGGTCACTTGTCTGTCATGACCCTGTTTGGGTATGTCAGCAAAAAAAAATTAAAAAGATCACCTATAATGTTTTCCACCATCTTCCCCACAGAACGGAACTGTTCATACTTCAAACATTTCAATCCTGGAGAAGATGCGGAGGTTTTTGAAGTTAAAACTCAGAAAGGTAGGTGAAGTACTCCATCTTAACAAATGCTACTCCCACACATTGCATGCACTATACACTATAAGCTGGTCATTTGACAGGCCTTCCTACTTTACCGTCACATCTGAAAAAGATATTTTACCCAGTGTTAAATATATTTCTTGGACAAGTATCAATGAATGCCACAAATATACACAGGCTGGAAACTTGTCTTACAAATTACCTCAGTGGCATCTGTGCAGATTGCTTTAGTCTCTGCCTGTCATTTATTAAATGACAGGAAAATTAACTGAATTCTTCCTAGTCTTGAGAATTATTAACAATTATTAACATTATTAAGTGTTAGCATTTTAAGTATATAGCCTTTATAATATGGAACCACACTGCTTCTATGTATCACTGAAGTGGTTACTCCCAAACTTGGTCCTCATCACACACTGTGTAAACTTATCATACAATTTTCCAAACTTTAATAAAAAACCAAATGGTATAACTATTTAATTTTAACAACTTAATCCCCAGGGCCAAAACTATTTGAAAAGATACTGGAAAATCTGTAGTCATTTTTTCCACCATTACAATTATTCATAATGATAATTTAGTTTAACAAAACTGGGGAAATTAAAGCAATTGTGATTAGTCAGTTGTTATTTTAATGGGCAGAATCTTCAAAATATAAAAAAGCAATTTGGGGAAACGTATTTCAATAAAACAGAATTAAGATGTTAGCCGTACCCATGACGACCAGCTTAGGGATGCTTCCATAAAGGCTTCTGTTCCTGCTTCAGCCATAGGATCCACCTGTGGGAGAGCCAGGCTGTAGGGGGATTATCCAGCGTTCTTAATCAATGACTAACCCACTTCCCACTCCTGAATATTCCCACCGGCCTAAAACACACTGATTCCACTGTCCATAACGTCTGAAGCCTCCTGTCTACAGTGATCCCATTAGCGTCCGTGACAACAAATTACTGCCTTTTCAAGACAGAAAATTCTATCATTGTTTATTTCCTGTAGAATATGAATACACTCACCCTCCTTAAATATGAGCAGAGAATTTGACTGATATAAAGATCACCAAGGTGTAGAGTATTGCGGCAGTGAGGCAGGCCGGTCACATGGTCTCCGTTGGCGTGCCCGAGACTCAGAGCACCTGTCCGTTTGCTGGAAGTGGACGGCAGTGGGCACAGGGAGAGCAGCCTTCATCTCTCACGCACATGGTAACAACTGACTAAATTGGAACAGGAATAATTTATGTGGGGCCTGCAGGGACGCTGACAGTTGCCAACATCTTAAGCTCATTATTTGCAAAGTCACTAGTGCCCTGTCAGGAGCTGAGAACAATCTGAGGATGTTCTGTCCTGGATACACATCCCATAATATGATACGGGCAAATTATACTCCTAACATGAGACACCAAGCCAATCAAGATATAGTGGAGTCACAGAGGTTCCTTCATTCCTTTCTGACATTACATATGTATCCATGATGTCATTCAAGGGTTCATTCACCAGTTGGACATTGTCACTCGTCTTAAATAAGCCAGCAGTCGTCATTTGAAGAAAATCAAAATGAATTTAAAAAAGGGCTTTTTTTTTCTTTTTAAAAGACATGCCCGTGGAATCAATTCAGCGCCACGGTGGTTCAGAATAATCTAAATACATTAGCTTCAGCTTCCCGTGAAATAAAATTAACCACGAAGCGCTCTGAGGCTTGTATATGAAGTCATAATTATACATGTCTATCACGAAAGCACGGAGCTGACAGACGAACCCACACAAACACGCTGCTTTGTTGTCACCTGTCTAGAAGCTAGTAGAGATCCTGGAGTGCAAATTCACCATGTACCATCCGCATACATGCCCACTGAGATATCCACACAGAAGGTACAGAAGCTTAATGAAGAAAAATAAAGCAGACTTGAGACTATTTCAGAAAACCACCTTTTTTACACACATGAACAAAATGAGTGACATGAACTATACAGTGAAATATACAGCTGATGATGTAAGCAAGTGCTAGTCAATCTGGCCAGAAACATCTGCCAAGCAACAAAATAATGTCAATTTAATTTGTGGGTTCACTTAAAGGCAGATGGAGTATCTTCTACATAATTACCAATGGATTTTCAAGTTTCTTCTTGAGCCATTTATTCAGCATCCCATGTGGGTTTTCCAAAACATACCAATCAATGAAATCTTCCCATTTCCTGCTTCCTGTTCGCCCCCTTTATCCAATCAAATTTCTTCAAATTCAAACAGGTAAACTCAGTGGTGTCTCTAGAGATTTTGGGCCCCATGAAAACATTTCATATTGGGCCCCCAACTCAGACCAAACCAATTATGTTCCAGATTTTTCAGGGCCCCTGGAATAGTCCTAACTTTCCCTCCTTTTCCAGCGCCCTAGGTCAACTTATGCATAAATCTTAAAGAGCAGATTCTAAACAACATTGATATTGAAATAAACAGACAATATAGGTCAGTAAATTGAGCACTTTCTACTACAATAATCTCACGTTTATGCAACTGTCATAACCTAACAACAGGAGTGTGAGGCCCTGACATAATGAATATTGCAAGTTCGATTTCCCATATCAGTCGAAGTGGAACTCCTAAGGGGGAGTAGCCCTTGGCGCGCTTTAGGCGCGATAGCGGTCCTCACTTCTCCTCCTCATAACCGCCGTCAGAGCTACATTGCGGAGTGAACCCTCGCCCACTCAGCGGCAGCGCTCCGCTGGCACAAAGGCGCGCGCCCTGTCACAGATTAAAGTCGCACCTTAGCCATGCTGGGGTGAGGAGACGCCTACAGCCGCATCCTTTGAAGCACCCAGCTGTTTAATCCTCTGCTGTTTCTGTTCCCCATACGCCAGTGCGGTTTAATATAGATACCGAAGACCTCAGGTGACCGGTTTCCATCTATGTAGCAAAGGACTGCATTGAAAGTGAATGGATGAACATTCCTCTGCATCCTCTATAGGCGTACATGTCACTTCAAGGAACATACCATCATGTAACTTATAAATGAGTAACATGAAAGGAACACATCTGTTTTTGATGGAGATAATTCTAATGTTCTCTTCAGACCACACGTCACTCCCCATTTCAGCATGGGACAACTGCATCAGCATCTCCCACAACTTTGTCACCTTCCGACCTGCCGTTCTGATGCCCGACATTTGACTGATAGGCAAGGAAAACGGATATCTAAAGGATAACAATGGACTGCTATTCCATAATATGAATGAAGAAAAAGAAAATACAAATATATATGTTGTTTTTCAAATTAAACGTCTAAAAATGTTTATACTTCAGTGTAAAATGCTTGAGTGTAAAATATATTAAATAAACATATCAGATAAAACACATGCATAATGGGGGATTTCAGTGCAAACATCCCCTATCTGTTCAACAAGAACAGAGCTTTTACCCATGACCACTTTTGGACCAATCAGATCAATTGTTCCGTCTTCTGTAGCTGAGCTGCCCTCCCTGATGCTCTCTGTCTTCTGTGAAACGACTCAATGAATCAACCTAGGGGACTGTCTGCCAGATTCGTGTTTTAATTAGAAGCCATCAGTCCTCCCTTCAGCAGAAATGAGTCTGATTAACACACAACACAGCATTTGCAATTCCGATGAATTACTCATCTCAATTAAAATAATAATAATAATAATAATCACTATTATTATTATTATTGTTGGATTCCTATGAAATGCATAGCAAGTGTTTTTGCTACAGAAATCTATGGATTAGTGAGGAACTGCACATTCTAGTTTGTCCATGAATAGATAAATACACAGAAGAAGAGAAAGCACAGATTATCAAAAAACAGGAGCTGCCACTCTACTTTCAGTTGCTATTTCAGTGGCATAAATAAACAGGCATCATTCATTCATATAGAAGGTTAGGGGCCTGATTTATTTTTGTTTCTGAAAAAGCAGGACGCACTATAACTGACATCCTGGAGGGATCTCCAAATGAAGATGTGCTCCACATGTAGACCTCATGGCTGCCTCACGGCCACACTGGGGAAAGCCATCTCACCACTCTGACTCCCTTTCCAGAGTACAACATCTCAGCTGCAGCCATTTCCATCTTCAGCTTGGCGTTCATGATCTTGGGCACACTCTGCCTCCTGTGCGCCTTTGGGAAAGGCAAAGACTACCTGTTGAAACCAGCTGGCATGTTCTTCACCTTTGCAGGTAGGACGAGAAGTCAGAACGTGTGTGGTTTGGTGTGCGTGTGTGTGTGTGTCTGCAGGTTTAGCTCGAATACATTTAACTTAATTTCCTATACTTAATCATGGCATATTGTGGACATTCATATGTAATCCAAGGATGTCATGTACTTAGTTCAAAGCCCATAGACCTCAATGACACAAGTCTATAAACATCAGTTCCAAGTTCAATAAAACTGAATTGTAAAGGGTAAGTCATGGGGATGAGTAGCTCAGCAGGGTTTGAATCATGTGCATCAGTGCCTATATCCAGAAGGTTGTGGGTTCAATTTCTATCTACAGCAGAGTAATATGACTGTTGGGCCCAGGACGATGGCCCCTAACCCCCACTGCTCCAGGACTGCTAGCTGATCTTGCTCTGTGATGCCAAGCTTTCCTCACTTGTACATTAATTTGGACAAAGTTACCCGATAAATATAAAAAGCCTACTTAGGACAAGGGTACAAATTCTAAAATATAAAACATGACAGAGCTGGGAGGTATGGTACTCCAAAACAGTTACGCAAAAATCCAAATTAAAATGAGTTGATATAAAATAAAGAATGAAGCAGCAGGGAAAACTCGAGACAGGAAGTGCTTTTGTTTAATGATTATTGTTTTGAAGCAATGATAGGAAAGAAATAGGATCTTCTTAATGCTGATGGGCAGTTCATTACACAGAAGGAGATGGCGGAGAGACTGGGATCTCAAAACTGAAGAACAATGACATGCCAGTTGAGTGTGGTCTCAGGGGATAGTATTGATTGTAGCAAGAAATGACATGAACATTAAACAGGAATGGAACATTGAATGCATTCTTACAAATGAGTTTGTAAATAGGCACAGTGGTGGTAATCAGCCTTTACTGCAATGGTGTGATACACAGAGGGTATTAATGGGTAACGTGGCAGCATCGTAAGAAGTACTGTGGCTTCACATAAACAGGGTTGTGTGTGGATTTGACACACCCTTCCTGTGTTGTCCTCCTGCAGTCCAAAAACACTAAGTTAGGCAACAGCAGCAGCTCCGTATTTCCCATGGCATGTAAATATGAGCACTATGATGAACTTGCATCCTGTGCAAGGTGTTCACCATTAGCCTGTAGTGGATAAGTTCTTATGAAAGATACAACACAACCACGCTCATGGGAGTTTGACTTACACAAAAATGTTCTGAGAGCAGAACGAATAATGACTGGTTCAGAGAAGTAAGCAATCAGATTGTGGAGAAGGTGGATCCAAAGCAACTAGAGGGAATGGTACCAACCAATCAGATGTCTTGGTCCAACCTCCTCCACAGTCTGATAACCAATTCAGTGAGATAACCAATCATGTTTTGTTCTCCCCTCAGAACATTTTTAAGTAAAACTCCCATGAGCCAAAATCATGTGCAAGTCTGCTTACTAAAAGTTTTCATACAGTTGTCTTTTTAAGAATATTCTTAATTTATATTGTGGAAATTTATTTGAAACCATCATTCTTGGACTGCTGAAGTAGTCATTGACACTGTATAGCTGTTTAACTCAAATGATTAAACTTGTACACATTACTAATTATAATTATCAATTAATAGCTTATTCCAGATGATAATAACCTGTATTGTTCACATACAGGTGTTTGTGTAATCATCTCGGTGGAAGTGATGCGGCAATCCGTGAAAAGGATGATTGAGAGTGAGGACACCATCTGGATTGAGTATTATTACTCGTGGTCCTTCGCCTGTGCCTGTGCGGCCTTCGTCCTGCTATTCCTCAGCGGAATAGCCCTGCTTGTCATCTCCATGCCTCAAATACCACGTAACCCCTGGGAAACCTGCATGGATGCAGAACCGGAATCCGCCGAGTAAAGACCTCAAAGTGGACAAATGAGGCGCTTGTGTCATCAAGTCAGGCTATTTAAGACAGGATTTCTGAAAGTGCGAGTAAAGATTTTCAGAAGTATGATTTGTCAAAATATATATTTTCGACGACTTTGTACTTTAAACCACCAACTGAAGCTTATAGTTTGAAGCGATCAAGTTCAATTTCAGTGTTTCCTTTTTTAAATTATATAAGCAGTTTTTATGCTTGAAGAGTGCTTTGCTCTGTTGCAGTAAAATTGAACATTTTAATTTTTTATATTTCATGGCAGAACTAATGAGGAATTTTTGAAGTAAACAGAAAGTAAAGCTTTGTTAGTATAAAAAGAAAACTGTTAGAAGTTGATATTGTGATAATCAAAAACATAAAAAATACATACTAAAGTCACAGGCCCTGTTATTAGGCCGTGTAACAATTAAATCTTTTTTTCCCCTTTACATACAACTGGAAAATACCCAGAATTATTTCCATTGCTTTGAGCACTGGATGAAATTATTTTTGAATATATAGTTAAAAGAAATCCTTTAATTAAGCATAAACACACTTTGATACCACAGGCTTTTGGGAGCTAAGACAGCAAAAGGCTGTTTTTACTCGTGCGCCTGAAATCAGTGCGCAGAATGTTAATGGCTAATTGCTCCGTCTCTCTGAAAAGCTCAATGCTGGACCGCATTCAGGGAGCGCAGGTGTGCACGGAAATGAAGGGAAACTCAGGCGGGATCTAAGTTTATTTTTACAGTAAACAAGCAGATCTTGTTAGACAGGTTAGAGATCCCTGTGCAGTTGTTGATGAAATTTCCTACTTTATCTAAATGAGTGCATCATTTTCGTATATGTAGACTGTCCATGATTTACAACATATGTCACCTTAAGACAACTCACACATGCAAAGTTTTTCTTTTTTTTTTTTAAATTAAGGAAATGTATGCAAAAATAGGCCATGCGATCCGCAGCATTGTGCTGCCAAATGCATGCTGCTCGCCATATTATAGATGCTACTAGGAAATACTGTACTGTACTGTATTGCAGTGCAACCATCCCAGCCTCACATTGTCCTATTCCGACATGCGTACAACCACTGCGACTGAACAGAAGCCAGTCAAAAGTCAGGGACAGACTATATCAGCCTGTTTCTGTCGGAGAACATATTAAGGGTTGCGACTGACAGGGCCGACCTGCCCTACAGGCAGCATAGGCGATGGCCTAGGGCACCATTCGATTAGGGGGTGAAATAGAGCAAGCGGGGAAAAAAAATCATAATACATGATATGAGCTATTCACACTAGTTCTAACAATTTACTTTTGTGGTGAAAGAGATGCCAGCGCTAGCCAATTAGCAGCCAGAATGAGCAGAATCTAGCCTGGGGCGCCAAACCACCCAGAGCCGGCCCTGGGGACTAACCTGGCAAAGTGCGTAAATTCACTGCATTGAAAAGCTTAAATTCACTGCATTGAAAAGCATACACGAAGCTTAGGATTTTTCTTTTTTTTGTGCTGTTTGAAATTTCATAACGCCCATTTTATGGTTTTCGTTTTGAAGAAATTTGTTCCAGAAAACAACACAGAGTGCCCATCATACCTCCTTTTCTTCTTTTAAAACAAGTACTGTAAAATTCAGTAGTAGCCTGTTTTTTTTTTTTATACTCAAAGTTAAATATTATGAGGTTTTAACCAATAGGCCGATATCATATAAATTTGAAGTATGAAACTGACAGGAAATGTCAGCTTTAAGTGACACTAAGAAGTACGGGTTTGATCAGAGGTAACAGAATTAAAATGGCAGTAAGGTGCACATTGTCTTTTTTTATTGTGTTTCTAATATGATGTAATCCTTTGACAAACGGATTTTAAATAAAAATAAGTATATAAATAAACTTGAACTGGCTTTGACATAATAGTGTCAGTTACCACCCCCCTCTCCTGAATGCTGAATCTTAAAACATCCTCAGCACCTTTAGTGACAGGGGTGTTATTTTTGCGAGAAGGTGGTGGGGCGCAAAATGAAATTAAAGTTGAAAGCCAAGGCAGGCTCACGATTTCCCTTCCAAGCCATTTGAGGACAGCGCTGGATCCCCATCAGCTCTGCCGGCTAACGCTGCTGACCGAGTACAGTCCGTGCATCCCATACAGGGGGAGATGCAGACTGGGGAGTTTGTGGTGGCATCTATCTGAGGAAAACACAGATGAAAGAACAACAGAAATGATCCCATGTCCCCTGCTACATTATACTTAACCAGCACACTTGATGCAGATAATTTGAGCTCATGCTTCCCTGCCTTGCGGAGAAGCTAATTGCTAATTCCCACTTCATTGCCATGCTCTGGTTAGACAAAGGCACCGGTCTTTGTAGTGGCAATCATACCATAAGGGCAGCAGTCCAGGAGCAGGTGAGTACACCACACATAAATTCTCTTATCACCTCGGAAGACGTTCACTTCATGCTCTTCAACTTTCCCTCTTTCAGTGTACTTACGATAAACTCCTAACACCTAATTCAACAACGAGGAGTTTAAAACAGTGGAATGATGGACACACAACCCACCACTAGCATAAATCTTATGTGGATATTTGATTCTTACACAGCTAAACATTCAGTGGTTTGCATTGCTGTTGAGGAAAAAAATTAATGACCAGATGCTCTTGCCCCTCCCCTAATATAATTTAAATTACATTATGTAAAACGGCTTCTTTAGTCCAATTAGCAATTACAGATGGCGCTCTTGCCCACAGCGATTTTGATCAAGGCCCAATCAGCCTCACATACAAAGGGATCTTGGACTTTCTGGGCAGAGACCCAAACATCCCAATCACACACCGACAGGCTGCGGTCTGGAGGTTCCAGTTTCACTGCATTTCTGGGTCAGTGCCGTGCCAAACAGATACTGCGGACACTTCTGGACCCAGGGACACAACAGCACTGGAGTTCATTTAACAGCCCTGAACGGCAAGATCACTGCCCAGAGTCCTTTCATAAGATGCCAGACCTGCGGACCTTTAACTTCAACACAACTACTCGACATATTCTTCATTACCTCAAAACACTTGTCTTTCAAATTTAGACATTCTCCCAGTCCATTAGCCCGACTTCAAAGCATCTTAATAAAATGTAGATAATTTCAATAAAAACACTTTAATAGAGTAACAAATAAAAAAAGGCAAATTAAACTTTTTTAAACACAGCCTAAACCTTCAAAAGAAATCACCACCAAATAAAAGCAAAAATAAATATTTTATATATCTCCACTGTTTGAAAACGAAAAGGAACACAAACAAGGATGCCGGTAGTCTGTGGAGAAATAGACCAAAAGTGGAGAGGGACATAGCAGACAGCTGAAGAACAGGCAGAACACAGTGCTTTCTACCAACACCTGGGCAAAAACTGCTCCCTGAAGCTGATTGGTCACTTGGCAGCCGGGACCATGTCCTCACCCAAAAGAATCCAATCGCTGGCTCCGTTGTTGGAAGTCAATTACTGTACAAAGGCAACCAGCCACCGCATGGTCAAGATTCCCCCTTATTTAAACAACCGTGCAAACTCAATACCCATATCCCTATGGTATTCCTCTCC
Source organism: Hyperopisus bebe (assembly GCA_026777045.1). Taxonomy (NCBI): domain Eukaryota; kingdom Metazoa; phylum Chordata; class Actinopteri; order Osteoglossiformes; family Mormyridae; genus Hyperopisus; species Hyperopisus bebe. The sequence continues at coordinate 10,112,141 of JAODJW010000094.1, forward strand.
TCTTTTAAAAATGATTAAAGCATGCTATGGTGGAGGGGACATGGGCAATACGGCCGAAAATGGCTCAACGTTCAGTCAAAAAATGTGACTTTCCATGTTATAGTACATTTCAACAGAGGACTGAAGAATTTTGCAATGGAATTAAGAATGTACTTAGATTACACCATCCACAAGCAGTATGCATTTCGGTTTGCGCACATACCATCAGACAGAATTCAAAATGAGTGGACATTCACCGAAAACCCGCAGATAAAGAAGAAAAAAAAAGTTATAAAAGCTGGCAACAGAGATGCAAAACAAAAATAACAAGCGAAAGGTGTGTAGAGAAAGAAAAAAAACCTCCTGTCAGGATTGGTGGTGTTAAAATCACCAAAAGCATAGTTTTAATTGGATCCTCGAGAAAAGAACTTTGCCAATCAAGTACAAACTGGGGACTGGGGAACAATTTTTGCCCAGTACATTAAAGTACTGACAATTGTTGCATAACTATTCCATTATTCCGCAACGAATTAGTAAAATATTAGAACTGTTGTTCATAATGTCACAATTTATTTTACACATCAAATATCAAAATCTGACTTTGCAGGAAAAGAACAAGATGTCGCACAAATCCGTATATCGTTTGATAAGGGAAAGAAAATAATCAGGTTACCTTGACATGCACAGAGAAATAGTCGTCACAAAATGTATCATTGAAACTACAAAGCACCTAGGAAAAAAAAAATGTTGTAACCCATGATTCTTAAAAAAAAAAAAAAAAAAAAAAACATTTCATTTAAAAAATTAAAATTAATTTCTAAGCCTGCAACTAAACTTTTATTTGTCAAGCCACCAGACATTATTTTGTGTATTTTAAAAGAACAAAAAACACATTTAAAAAGCTCTCTTTTTCACAGGAGCTACTGCCAGTGTCAACACACGTTTTGTCCATTTGTTTTTTCTTTTATTTTTGCATAATTAAAAAGGGCGTACATCCTCTTAAAACAGCTTTATAAAAGTGAGGCAACCCTCTATATCTTTGTTGTAAAGACCTAGAAAATGTGTATTTACAAAAATATGCTTTAATGATAAATCGTACGACATTGAATCGTGACGGGGAGAATCACAATGACGGCAAAATTTCAGGAACACACTGGCAAGGTGGCAAATTTTTGTTTCTTTGAAGCTGAGGCTCACACCGAATCGTTTTTCATAAAAATGAACTCTCTTTGTGCAGGTCTGTCCAGGCCATAATATTTCATTCCTAATGCCTTTTTTCTCCCTTGTAAGCGGCACGTCCCAAGCTAGCTTGTTAAATTGTATATTAAACAATTACAACATCACGCAACTGCGCCACCAATCACAAGCCTGAGTGATCCACTAATCTTTCCAAATGGCCATCCGGCTGCATCTGTCTGTGCGCATGCCTTGGTCTGCATGTGTTCATGAACGTTTGTCTTTCGCAACAACAAGCCAAAACATCACAAATGTGCAAGACGTGAAAGGCTTGAAACTACATGAATTCAGAAGCACAGCTACTGTCATTCTGAGCAGCAGCGACACTACAAACTCAGTGGCCGCAGTCAGAAAGTCACGTAAACTAACATAATTTGAAACGATCTGAAACTCAAATGAAAGTATGAACATTTACAAGTGTGTCATGTTCTGTACAGCGTTTTTGCAGGGTTGCCTCTGGCGAGCAGCTCTGCCACTAGGAGAAAAAAAATAATAATAAAGTAACAGTTTATAGGTTCTTCTGGACCCATGTGTATAGAAACAATCCAACTGTACAAAATTAAAACGTCACAAAGTCCCAATGGCATTAAAATGAATGATCTACCTCGCAACCTCAAGAATTCAGCTAGGCCAGGCAGACGGAGCTGAGAAGTCCGATGCCCCTGAAGTACGTGAGGACTGCCCGCTTCCCATATACCAAACTCCTCTCCGCATTCTCCAAAGCAGACTAAACGATTCAACCTCTAGATCTTCCACACACATTCCCATAACACTCCCATAACCGAGGCCTAAGGTCCGTCTCTGAAAATAAATGGCGCTTAGACTAAGCACGTCATAAACTGCGCGTACCACTTCCCTTTGCTTACATTCCAATCGAGAGAAGAAAACAATTCTGGTTCAAATGCAGCACTGGGGGAATGTTACCTTTTTAAAACACGATCATTAAGTAAATCTATCAATAATGAGTGACCGTGCTTTATTGAGCTGTACAGTAGTAACTGTTTGTGTGGGGGCCTTATCGCAGCCTCAATGTGCAGCATTTTCCGTTTCCAAAATATTTTCCGCAAACTAATGACCATGAGACTACCAAGAGTGCCTTAAAATATGCCCTTGTGTCTTCATATTTATCACTGACGCAGTCTTGCCACAGCTGATAAACAAATAATGTATCCCATTGCAAGGTAAGAAGGAACATGCTTTACTTTGTGACATTTTGGCTTGTTCTGCTGTATTTTAATTTTTTTTTGTTTTTAAACAATTATTTAATCTTTAAAGTTGATAAGTTTCCAGGTGGACATTAAAGGAAAAAAGACCGAAGACGGGGAAAAAAAATACTAAGATTGGTTTGTCACAATGACCAAAACAAATTCTAAAGCTAACGCTAAATTAAGCATGTGCATACATCAAGTTTATTTTCTATATATGTACAGGTTAGAGAAAAGGAACTACTTCTATACAATGTTTCATATATTTTGTATAATTTGGTTGACCTCTCAGCTGATCCCAAAGTAAAGCACTGCTGGGGAAAAAGAAACACCGAAAAAAGAAAAAGAAAAAAAAAAAAAAAAATCAAGCAAACATACATCTGTGGCTGATTTTCAAAAAAACCGGCAAACAAAAGGAAAATGAGGGGAAAACAAAACAGGCAGCATTAAGGTCAGCCAAATCTTTTTTTTTTTTTTTTATAAGTTTTTCTATTACTTAATTTATATATATATATATATATATATATACGTTGCCTTTTTAATCACATATTTCAAACTGTAAAAGAAAAGACCATTACTAATTCATCATCTATCTATAAAAACAACTTTTAAAAGGACTTTTTATGATTTTTAAATAAAGTTTTACTATTTTTTTGTCTTTTTTGTTGAGATGCCCACTTGCTATGCTCATTTAAAATAGGAATAATAGCCATTGCTACTTGTTGCACTGCCTATGTTAAGGTCCTGTAATAAGGATAGGGGGTCACTGTTCTTTTTGGCCTGCTCAGGTACAGGCCTGGGTTTGGGAGGGGCACGGAGGGCGCTGGCGTATGACATTGTGTGGGTCTTGTTTAGGCCGGGACCCTGGAGGGCCCCCGCGCCAGGCCCCTCGGGTCCACCGCCAGGGTCAGGAGACTGCTGCTTGCTGGGCAGGAGGGGGGGGAACTGTCCGAGGTGCTGGAGGGGGCCGAGGGAGTGCACCAGCGGCTGGGGGCTGTCTGCCTTCAGGGGATCTTCGGCCTCACGCATTGCCTTTGCTGGAGCTCCTTCATAGGGGGAGGGGGGAAAGAAAAGGGTGACAGGTCAATGATGGGAGGCAGGGGGGGGGGGGGGGGGGACAGGCTTTTTCTGG
>JAODJW010000094.1:10131868-10146022 GCA_026777045.1 Hyperopisus bebe
GACTGGCACCAGCAGGCTCAAGGTGCCGCGGCACCGACGGACACCAGCAGGCTCATTCTCCCGAGGAGGACACGCCCTGGTATCTGCACCAGCTTCAGTGCTGCTGCACAGAGACATGTTTCACCTCATCTACACCTTCAGGTGACAGGCTAAGGCTGACCGGCTAACACTGGTGACTGCAGATTGGTCAGGGTTTGGCATGGATCATATTCAAGGAGCACTCAGGCTGGGATCCTCAACAGGGCTCAAGCCAGGAAGACCCCGTAGAAGGGCCTCACAAACAAAATAAAATTGGTTCAGTCGCCTTAGAAACCCCAGGACGGTTCCTATGAATCCCATCACCTGCTGGACAAGAAAAACCCCAGTGAAGACAATCTCTACCTAAAATTCAGAGCCTGGAGAGTGAAATAAATAAAATACATACACATCCAGCGATGACAACCAACCTGACAAGCAGAGAGAGAGTGAGGGAGAGGGAGGGGGAGAGAGAGAGAGAGAGAGAGAGAGAGAGGGATTCCATAATCCTTGGCAACAAGCATGCTGAAGAGTAAAGAGCGAAGGGAGGCAAATAAGAGATGGATGGAAAGAGTCAGGATGAGGGAGAGTAGACTGAATCCAGCAAAGAGACTGACACCACAAAGCGCTTTTCATTGGCCGTTCCCATAGGAAGACACTGGCACAGGCGAAGCTGTTACTGCATGGAACTCCCAGGACCCTCCCTGTGGAGGACGTGTTCCCGAAACGGTCCTGTACATCATGACCGATCAGACAGCGTTAAACAGGGCTGTGCACCCCGTCATTCTGCCGGACTGGCAGCTCAGCGCAGGGAAAACAGGGGATTTGGGCCCCTTCTTTTCAGAATGGCAGTCTCGCCTCGCTGAGCCAAGGCCGATCGATAATGAGTGACTGGAGACAGCAGGACCCAGGAAACGTTCCCAGTTAACACGTTGCAAACTTAAATCGGCAGGAACACTGGACTACAGCTTGTAAATGCAAACTGATGATGGCATTTCAGTCCTTCCTTCTTAAACAACCACTTAATCAGCCTCAGAGTCCTGAAAGCACAGAGCACAAAGCAGGGGTATGCCCAGGATAGCATACCAGTTCATCAAAAGACAGAGACACAGGTCAGAACGGCGCTGGTTCAAATCCCAGATTTGGCAGAATAATCACATCACTAGTGGGCACTTGGGCGAGGCCCTTAACCACCTGGAAAGATGCCCCAGAGGTGCCAGATATATGGCTGACTTTGCACTCTCACCTGTAAACATGTACCTGTACTTGTAACAGAACAAATGGCAAATAAAGGGTAATTTCATGATTGAATTTCATACTTTCACAACCTTGCACTACAGTCAATTTAGAGAAACCTAGCTTCATGCTTCTGGATAGCAGGAGGAAACTGGAGTACTCTCCGGAACCCAGAGTTGGAACGAGCACGGAAACTCCACAAAGAACCACAGACCCTGAAACTGTGAGGGTGCACTGCTACACAGCACCAGCTCTACATACATGCATGACACATATAGGAGCAATTCATTATCTTAATACAGCACAGGCACAGACCAAAGAATTAACCAATCAGAGGCTGCAGCAGTAACGCCCAGGCTCCGCCCCACACATTTACCTGCATGTGGTCTCCCGCCAGGACGATCCGGGTGCTTTTGCTGGCTAAGGCGAAAGGCATGATGGTCTCACACTCCATGGCCTGTGCGGCTTCATCCAGCAGGATGTGGGTGAAGAGACCTTCAGACGGGAGGGGAAGATGTGAGACTAACAGCCAGAGGCCTCCAGGGGGTGCAGCGATGAATGAAGACCAGGCTGAAGTTTGCTTATGCATCAAAGGGACAAAACCAAGCACACGACAGAGACTGAACCCTCCGTGGAAAATTCATTCCTCTCTAAGTCTGTGGTTCTCAAGGCAATGAGGGGAAATTATGACCATCTCACATTATGACATAAATATACAAGCAAGTGTCTGAATGCAAGTGTATGAATGGACACATGCAGTTAGAGTAAGTAAATCCGTGCAGTCAAGCAAGTTTCAAAGAAAGAAGCCATTTGCACTTAAACCACTGACTTCAAGCTAAACACACAGAGAAGGACACTCTAATCAGAGTTCCTCCCCCCTCGCCATCCACAAGCTCACGAAAGCCCCCTCCCCACCCTAAAAACGCAGAGTCTCTGCCTCAATTTATCCTCAACCATTGAGGGCCAGCTTTCATTAGCTGGACAGTCGGAAGCGAGGAGGCACTGCAAACACTGTGAACACCGCTTAACCACGAGGCAAGGCGAGAAGACACCAAGAACACCACTTACCGCACGGTAAGGCGAGAAGACACCAAGAACACCACTTACCGCACGGTAAGGCGAGAAAACACCAAGAACACCACTTACCGCACGGTAAGGCGAGAAAACACCAAGAACACAACTTACCGCACGGTAAGGCGAGAAAACACCAAGAACACCACTTACCGCACGGTAAGGTGAAAACGCACCGAGAATGGCGCTTACTGAGAGGCGAGGCAAGAAGGCACCGCGAACACAGCTGACTACATGACAAGGTGAGACCGTGCGACAAGGCACCTGAGAACCGCTTTGCATTTCCAGGAACTATTAGCAAACCACGTTAGCAGCAGCGCTAACACCCTGCGCAGTGAAGCAACCACAGCCGAAATGGACAGACAGGGGGTGGGGGATCTTACAGACTTTAGTGTGATGCACCCCCACCCTGAAATGCTGCTAGACATGGGCGGAGGGGGTATATCTCTCAGCAATAGGCAGCTTTTCAAAATGAGGCAACTGAGCAAATCAAAGATACAAGAGGACCAGGACAGCTTGGCCGGCCGGCCTAGAATCTGTGCTTCACTACAAACATACAGGATCCACGGGCCCCCAAAAGGCTCATTGAAATCAGATCTTCATCAACAGCAAACGCACTGCGAGGGGAGATGAGGCAGGAGCTAATGATGTGAAGTGTATTAGAAACACAGATGGTGTTTCCAAGCAACAGACAAACCTCTCAGCTGACAGTAAAACCTGTTATTAGCTTCTCCTGACAAATTGTTTTGGGTTTTAGGGTCTTTTTATGGACTTTAAGGAGTTCAAACTCAGGGGGGGCCTACATTACCAAAACAATCCAGACCCACAGATCTGCCAGGATGTGTGTTTTCAGGCCCAATGAAGACACACACGTGGAGGAACATTCCTTCACAAATCCAAAGCATTACAATAATTGTGAATTTTATGATGGAAATGATTCCGTTCATCTCTGAACGGTCCCAATTGGATGTCACAAGAGTGCAGAGACTCCTACCTGGCTCCAGGTCCAGCTGGCACAGATACTGGGAGGTGCTGAGGGTCATCACCACCACCCTGTGCTTGATGATGTCCTCTCGCTCAGGCATCTGGAAAGTGAACTGTGTGCTTGAGATCAAACAGTACTGCTGCACGATGGGGTGGACAGTCTTCACCCACCGGTTCCTGAAGTACACCCTGGGGAGGGAGGAAGGGAGGCAGAAGCGGCTGTCAGGCTCCTGGTGACCCGAGGCCGAGAGTGAGGCCTACAGGCTGCCCACAGCAAGCTGAACCGACCCGGATGCAGGCAGCTATGGACCTGGGCACTGGGCCCATCAATCGACGCTCATCTCAAAATGCCACTTTAGGTCCGCAACACAGAGCATCCGCTCATTTTAGACACCGAATGGGATCAAACTGCCAGAATGTTCCTTTCTGATGGGGGAAAACACAGTAATTGAGCTCAGCTCGATGTTGAGGGAAATTCCTGGGTGGAAGCAAGAGGAGAAAGCCACGGGTACAGGGAGGGGGGTATGGGGGTGGGACAGCAGGCTGACACATGTCTGCTAGGCCGTCCACTTAAATGGAAGAACGGGGCTACAAACAGGCCAGAACGGCAGGGGGAAAAAAGCCTCTTGCTGTTTAAGCACATAAACAAGGGCTGACAGAACCTGGGTGGACTAAAATTAGTCTGATTTTTCCACAGCATAAAAACCATCGGAGGCGGGTCGCCCTGCCCCCACCGCTCATGATTAAGCGCAAACAAGCCTCGTGACTGGAACCCCACGCATAGACACTTATTTCCTCCACATGTGAACTGCCCCCTCCCCCACTTTGTACCGTGGGCCTATTTTACACGGCTCGTTGCAAAAAAAGGAAAACCCCCTCACCTGAGTGGCCTGGCGTGGGAGTTGCCCGCTTCGACATATGGGTGTAGATAGTCCTTTATGTACAGATCAGCAGCGCTGTTGGAGTGAGTGCAAATGAGGACCCTAGAAAGAGAGCAGACGCCATCTTTAATGTCCACGAAGCATAGGGGGCGCTCTTGGCAGATCACAAAACCCTCTGAGGCTACTGCGTTCTGGGCTCGTGCCAGCAGGGGGCGCAAGACAGCATGATGCTCCCTGCACCCAAACCCTACACACCCGTTATCTACCTTTCCTTCTTCAAATATAATGCAGAACAGCACCATCTGTTGATTTTCACAACTTTTGCAATGTAAATGCATCATTTATTTGTAATACCATCAGTAAGAACTGTCATTAATTAATGTGAAAGTGAACACATCTGAAATGTTAAATGTGCATTCTTCACTGCGGTGCCAAAAATGAGGCTGAACAAGAATGGACTGGGCTCTGTTTATTTCTCCATTACAAATCAGAAATCCAGAGCTAAAGCCTTTTCTTTTAAATGCCATTTAACGAGATGATTGACTGAATAATTACTGCATTTAGGATTTGCAAATTTTAACACAGAACCACAGTAGCGGCTGTAAAATCGCAGCTAATCCAAAAAGCCGCCCCACAGAACATTTCCTCTCATCTCAAGTGAAACGCGATGCTTATCGTTAAAGAATCTCCTGGAAGAAAAAACTTGCGACTCAGAGAATATTTAACCCTTAAAGTGTCATCTGTATTTCACATAGCTGTCAGAATGTAGTTTACACCCAAATAGCTAAGATCACTAGGGCTGTTTAGCTAACCGGTTATATTAATACAGGGGACAGAAGGGTGTTTTCCACCCTTCCCAAAGTATACATATATTAAAATGCTTCGTCTGTGATGGATGCCGCCAGTTCGCCACGCTGCTAGCGTCCTGAGGTTTGCCCAGCCGGCCAAAATACAGCCTCACAACCAGATAGATTCTGAAATCATGGCCTTTATCGAAATTCGGTCAGAATGGAGAAGCTGTGTTGACTGGTTGACTGCCAACAGTCCGTTCCTTCAGAGCCTTTATGAACCCAAAGTGTGATTGGTAGCTTGCAAAGCAGTTTATGTTACAGATAAACAGGCGCTTTAGATAAGTTAAAAGCCTAAGTCGTACGATTCTTCCTTACATCTGCGGCGAGCGCCATGCTGACATCACTAACAGGAGCCCCTCCCCTCCAGCATATGCCGAGTGAGCTGATGTCACAGAGCTGCACGGTCACACCCACCTACTCTCCTGCTGCTTCAGGATGTGCTTGACCGCTTGAGCCAGGGTGAAGGTCTTGCCCGTCCCGTACGGCCCGATGATGAGCACTGGGGGCAGCTGGATGGAGAGGGGCGTGGTGATAGCCAGGATGGCCTCCTTCTGCTTGGCGTTCAGCCGGGGGTCCAGCTGCTCGTCCCACTGCCTGTTGATCGGGAGGAGTGGGGGGGGTGAGACACAGGCAGTCCTGCTCTCACCCTAAAAGCCCATGAGGGCCCCTAAGGAGTCCACTTTTGACACAGAAGCAGAAACACCTGGAACCGGATCAATTTCTTCAAGTCTCTCACCCTTCCAGGTCAAAGATAAATCACTGGGTAGGTTGCATTACAAAAGCTACCTTTACAAGTGCTCCCTGAAAATCGACCAGAGAGCTAGACAAAACGTAGATCTGGCATACTAGAGCGACGCACTAACATTAGGATCCTCATTACCGTATGGGCCGGCTGCCTGGATGCCCCGGCAATCAATTCTGCTCAGACTTAGCGAGATGAAATATCTGCTCTTTTTATCTCTCGTTGCCACCAGCAGAGATAAAGGTGAAGGGGAAGACATCAAAGGCAATGCATACGACTGCTTCATTTGCACCACGAGATGGAAGCATGTTGAAATTCTGCCCTCTACCATTCCTGCCTGTCATCCTGATCGGGGGGGGGGGGGGGGGGGGCAAAAGGGACAAAAGAGAGACTCATTAAGTCATGGAAATTCCTTTGAGCCCCCCAACTGATGCTGTCAATGACTGTTTAGAGGACAGCAAAACTTGCTTACTATTGTTAAGATAAATGGCACATGGAGATTTCAAAAAAGCATTCTGTGTTATGAGTACTGCACTACTGTAAGTAGCAGTGATGTCTCATACGTCCAAGGTCGTGGGTACGAATCTTGGGACCCTGTCCTGAGTAAGTGGCTGTAAGATGAGACAGATGAATGGATTTTAAAATAGTGTTCTGGTCTCCACACTGATCTACACTTTATCAAGTGCAGTGTCAAACTGACCCTGAATCCTACCCCAAAATGAACTGTGAGAAGGGAACACACTGGAGTTAATGTCTGTCCATTGCAGGAAGGGCACTAGGGCTGAATTTTGACTGTATATCGATATTTTTCCCAAACGTTCATATCAATATGCTTCTATCGTGCCTTAAAATAGGATGAGCAAAGATGTTTAATAGAGACCTATAGCATTATTTCCTAGTTGTAAACGACGTGAATGATGTTACACGGAATCCCAGAATTCACAGCTAGATACAAAACATTCAGTTAATGTCTCATGGGGAATCAGATGGAAGGGGAAAGGCGAGGAAACATTGTCATTTGGTTTATTTTGTTTTTTAAAAACATTGGCAGATGGTTCAGAGGATAAAAATATAATTTCGCAATATTTATTTTACTGAAAACTGACAACTTTAAAATGAGGATCTTTACAGTTATTAAGTGCACTTTCAGTGGTTGGAAGCTTCTGTTTTACAGCCACAATGCTTTTTTTGTCGTAGCTGCTTCACTTGCCCCATGAAAAAACTACTGATGTAAGCATAATTAATTTTGTCTTTGAAACATCCATTTGGAATAAAGAAAATATCTACAATGAATAGTCGTAATTGTATTTGCATTTCATTTTGACCACACTATATTAATACGCGTTTGTAAGAACTGACGTTGCTTTGACTTAAAACTGAACATTTAGCCCACTTCAAAGAAAGAATAGTGATACGTGACATTTGTTAACTAAAAATGCAGAGAGATGGATTTTTGTCCACATTGCCCAGCCCTAGTGCCTGCGCGTACACGCACGCACACACACACAATGGGCAATTTACGGACGTTAAAATCTAACCACATTTTTGCATTGTGGGAGGCCACTCAAGCACCCAGGGGATGCATAAGGGGAACTCAAACCCCCAGGCCGGGAGGTGTGAGGAAACAGTGCCACCCTCGATGTAATATGAATGTTACTAAAATACCATGTTGTTACCGCACCTGAAGGTACGGGCACTCTGACAAGGTGACTCTCTGAAGGCAGCACCGCCGTCCAGGCCCACGCGTGCACACACACACACACACACACACACACACACACACACACACACACACATACATATATATATATATATATATATCTATCAGAGCTGCCACAGTCAGCGGCGGTGCCTCCGACTTTCACAAGGACGAGCTGCCACAGCTCCCTGCACCCAAGAAATCAAAGCAGAACACCTGGAGATCTGGCACACTGGCTGGTGCCGGCTCGCTCGCAGGTCCCCACCGTATGGGCACCTGTCCTGCAGTCAGAGAAACAGCTGCCTGATGACTGACACGGCCCATCACAGGGAGTCACTTACCTGGAAGCCCAAGGATACAGTACAGAATAGAGCAGACGAGAGGGCGAGACCCCACAAAGCACTGGTGCACAAACTGCCACAGCAGACCACAAACCAGGGCCAATATTAGCCATGCCTGGTGGTATTAGAATTACTCTATAACCCCCTTGAAACATGAGAAAAAAAACAAGCCTGAAACACCTGCTTTTTATCCTCAAGATCATCATCTAAATCCACAACCTCTTTCTTTTGATCGTTTTACGCTGCTCAGTTGCCATTAAGTAACACGTGCAGAATTAGCCATTTCCGGCTTCGACATGGACCAGTCCAGACAGAGCTCGTGTGACCCAGATGACGAGAGGCATGCCGGGAACCTGACCGACACCATGAGGCCTTGAAGATGTGCTGCTAAAGCAGGCAACAACATCTCTCATATCACCTTATCACGAGCAGGCCCAGCAAATGCAACACTACAAGGCTTTGTCTTAAAGGTACAGTACATGATTTACAGCCATACGAATTTACCATATTCTTTTAATTTTGTGCCCACTTCCCACTGAGGTAACTAAACAGGTCCTGCTCATATTTATTCATGGGGAGGAACTTCATTCATCACACCTGCAAAATGACAGGCCCACCTGGAGCAGTAATATCAGTACAGGTTCAATAAGAAGGTGCCCATTCACCACCACCCAACTACCAGTGACACTGCACATTCCACAGTGAGCTTCAAGTTGCTATGTCACAGTGGCTGAAAAACTGCCCGGTAACAGCACAACATGGCAACCCGCAGACCGATGACACCAAGGGCCACTCCAGTTTGACTTTAATCATTAATTACCATGCAGCGCCAGCGTGCAGCCAAACGAGCCGCTGATCGCCAGCATCAGCGCCTGTACAGGGCGAAGGGTATGGGGGGCACAGACAGACGGGCGCGTCGCTGTGCCGCTTGACACAGCGTGAGGGAGGTCACTACCTGTTGGGGCTCCAGGGGATTGTGGGAGTCATGCTGGTGTCAGGGAACAGGATGCTGTTGTCCTTGATGCGGTCCAGGGCGTAGTGCATTTCACAGAGGGGCTGCCGGTTCAGCTGGAACTGCAACTCCACCTGGGAGGGCGAAGGTGGGGGTGACAATGGTGGTGGGGGGGGTGTCAGTCTCCAGGGTCAGCACAAAGTGGAAGGTTTGCAACAGCCAACCTGAATGTTTAACTGGAATAAAGAATCAGCCGACTGGTTCTATGCCAGCATGGTGTGCCTGATGAAGACCGTGAGAAATGGGTATAAAACTCACAGAAAGACGGTGCAGGAGACAGTAACAGAAGCTCACAGGCACTCGAAACAGAAGTAAAGCCTCGCGGACGGGACAGACCGACAGCACTGCGCTACGTACAAATGCAAGTCAGACAATTCCTCACATGTAAAACACCTGAATACTTGGTAGCTTAAACATTTACTCTGAAATAAGCTACTTAAATTCATGGCCGTAGGCTTGACCCACTGCTGTCCCGAGGCCCCCAGCCCGTAGCCAGGGGGGAAACCTAATCTGCACCTAATATAAAACCCTTTATGTTTGCTAACAGGACAGGAAACCTCTGAGCAACGTGATTCCATGACCCCCCCCCTCACCACTCCCGATCTCAATCCCGAAGATGATGGACAGGTTATACCTCCGGGCAGAAACTCAGCAGATAAAAACCCGTCTCTCTGATGCGGGGCTGACAGTCACTCACACAAGGCAGGGGGAATTTTTTTCTGGAAACGGTATTAACTGCTTCCCAGGATTAAACACCTTCTCAGAACAGCTGTAACCAAAACTCATCCCGTTCCATGTAGAAATCGCAGCACAAAAGCATGAGGGGAAACCGTACAACCACAATTCGTCTTAATCACCTGTCCCGATTGGTCCGCAGGACACTTTTCGAGTATGGCTCAGCCAATGAGAGGGGGGGAGGGGGCTTCTCATGCAGCCGGCTCTGCCAGAGCAGTAACGAACAGGGGGGGCTCCGTTGGGCGATGCTACGTACCTGCAGCTCCCGGTCCGGCTGCAGATGCAGCTCCTCACAGCAGTCCTTGCAGATACGGAGGAAGATGTAGTCCTTGGTCTTCTCCTCGATGACGGCCTCGTAGACCCGCTCCTTTGCTCCGGGCGGCTGGCCCCCGCGCTCGCGCCCCAGGGGCAGCAGGAGCACGGAGTTCACCTTGGTCATGACCAGCCGGCCGGCCAGCGTGTCCTCCGACAGCGTCTCCGTCAGCCGGAAGCGGGCGAACAGCTGGCCATTCTGGGCATACTTGGCGCCGCCCGAGACGCCGGTCAGCATGAAACTCGTCACCAGCTGCAGGTTCACTTTGATGTTAAACCTGTAGGGGGCGCACATGTGCACATACATGGCTTGTCATTGTGCTGCGAGAAAACCTGTCACTGCTACTGTTCGCTTTTTGAGAAGACTTCAAAAACTGCGTAACGTGCTGTACAATTTCACAGTTACGGGGGGAGGGGGAGAGAAATCCCTAATTACCCCAAAGTTCTCACAAGACACAGTAGGACTGGACTCACGGCATTGAGATAGCTGAGAATAAACGATCAGATAATCGCCTGGAGCCAGCGATCAGCAGTGGGGCGTGGCTGGGGCGGTTAGCGCTGTACCGCTGACGGACGGGTGCGTGACGGCTCCTGTCCGGCCATAATCCGCACGGGGGGGGGGGGGGGGGGTTCCCATAACAACCCCACCAGGCTGCAGCCTCGTTACATGCAGCAGCAGGAGGCGAATTAGCACAGAGGCTGCAAATCACTTCAATTCAACGAGCGTCCACACACACACACACACACTTGTTCCAGAGACTTCAAGTCTTAGAGATGCTGAAGAGATTCTCCTAAGAAAAAGCCACCAGCTCCCCATTTAAAAGACACACACACACTTCCACAAGCCAGTGTCCTCCGCCCTGCTCTCCTCTAACGAGCCGCTCATTACGAACAATTCACCTCGACTTTCAGAACACAGACGCCGGCAGACTTATCAAAGGTCAGCAGGGTAACAAAGTGATGCCAGATCACCCACGTATGATGACCCCACCCCCCCCCCCCCATCAGCACCTAGACACCCACAAGAGGGAGGGGAAAGCCACCATCACGCGTCGCAGCTTTCCTCCGCACCTGCCGAGATGTCAGCTCCACAAGGCCGCTGGGGCGTAGCGCCATATCAGCGACCCCCTGAACTAAGCCAAATTGGACGAAGACCTATGCTGACACCTAGTGGTGGATGTGGGGAAGTGCAGCCATGTCTGTCCTTAAACCTGCACTCATGGCAAAGCGGCATTCATGTACTCCACTGATATTTCTGCATTTCACTACACTGATATCATATTAAAGCAGCATACATGGATCATTCTATTAGTCACTAGGAGCATATGGCACACATTGGAACAAGCCGCATTTCATAAAGGTGCTGGGCAACATAGAGTGTAGCTCCCAACCTCCAATCTGATGTGTGTGTGTGTGTGTGTGTGTGTGTGTGTGTGTGTGTGTTAATCCAAACAAAAGCATGTGACAGGGCTGAAAATGAATGAGTTGGGCAGAGAATCACAGGAGGGGAAAAAGGTGTCAAAACACAGGAAAAATTACATTAATAAGCTGTCAGAGAAGAGACGCATTTTAACTAATATGCAATTCATAAGGGATCCATCAAGCCGCATGGAAAAATATGCAAATAGCACCGAGACTGAAAAGTACTGGAGGCCTTATTCCAGCTCAATAGGCTTTCTGCCGTTTACTTCATTCCGAAGGCCATTTTAAAAGATACTGCAAGTACAACAAAGAGAGCCCCTTCAGTCAAGTGAAGCATGCAGTCCACAGCGAGACCTGCAGGTAGCGGCCACCCCCCCTCAAGCTTTCCTAAAAAGGAGGCGTGAGTGCGGCCCAAAACCCCCTCAGTCTCATCAACGGCACATCGAGCCAAGAGGACAAAAACCAACGAAAAAGCCGATGAAGCTTAAACGTAACTGGAATGGAAATGGGTCACTGGCACATTACAAACCGTCTTCACCACATAGAAGCGAGGAATCGGCGGCACGACTGACGGGAACTCAGCAGGGTGGAGGCGAAAGGATGGCAGACGGCACACGTACTTGCTGACTTCCTTGTACTGGGCTATCTCCTCAATGTACAGCAGGTCGTGCAGACGGGCCTGGTAGTTCTCCTTGGTGAGCATCTTGTCGAGGACCGACTGGGTGAAGAGCTGGTCAGCGGAGAGGGGGATCTGGTAGCGGGTCAGTAGACTACGCTCCAGCTCCATGGACTCGCTGGGCCCGAACTCCACAATGGTCTTGCAGGACGAGTCCCAGCGCTTGGCGGTCATCTGCAGCTGTTGCCGAGCATGCATCAGGTGCTCCAGGTCTGTGCAAGGTGAAGACAGGGCACGCTCTGTTATGGCAGTGTTTCCCATTGCGGTCGTCGGGGGAACCCCACAGAGTCCATGTTTTTGCTCCCTCCCAGCTCCGGAAGGGAGCAAAAATGTGGACTGTCTGGCAGGAAGCTGGGAGGGAGAAAAATGTGAACTGTCTGGGGGTCACTGAAGACTGGGTTGGGAAACGCTGTGTTATGTGGTCAAATAAGCCATCGGCAGTGGACGTAGTACCGAACCGGAACCTGTGACAGGGTATGAGGTCCATGTGTACCCCAAGTAGGATCCTGGTGGGTCACGTAGCCAAAAACCTCAAACTTATTTTTGTAAAATCTTCAAGGTATAGAACAGTCCAACTTTGTTAGGAAAAAGAAAGGTTTAAAATCCAAACTCTCAAATAATGAAAACATATAAACAGAAAATACTGCAACCAATCAAAAACTTTAAAACAACTTTCACATATAACCCTCAGGCTCAGCACAAACACAGGACCCGATATAAAAACAGTAAACATCCTTCTCACTATGAAGGTCTCAAAATCTAAAAGCCTACAATATCTGCATTTGGCAGAAACACAAACCATAGTAATCAGTGCCAAAAAGCGAAATGTTTCCGGGTAGTATTGCTGCCCATTGTGTTAAGAACCTTTATCTACCACAACATACCTCACCACATGTTAACTGTCATTACTAAAGGAGGAAAATCAATTTTAAAAAGTTGAATAGCTAATCTCCAGCCAGCTGGTAGTGTATACTTTGCATGTGCTTAAGAACAAACATTTGGCAATAATTAAAGAAACACATTATGAGAGAACACCTTGTGTTGACGGGGATTTTCAGGCACCAGGAGTGTTAATGCCAATTAAGTGACTTCCTGATGATTTCACATATCATAGGCTGGCAATCTGACACTTCAGTAATTCATTAGGGTTACTCTGAGTCAGAGGACATGCTTATATTAGCTTTGTCATGCAGGTTTTGTAGCTCAGGCTAATGACATGAATTACATGAGCAGCACATCCACCTACTGAATGAAATAATGGGCTATTTAAGTCACAAGTAGCATCATAATAAGCTTGGTTGATAAGGTCTTCATAAGTAAAATGTTTATGTTTTATGGATCTTCCCTCGCAAAACATGCCAGTTTTCCTTCTGTAACAGCTGTTCCTGTCTACTGTCAAAGCAGCAGCAAATGAGAAGAAAGCCCACATTACCTAATGCAAGAAATGTCAGGCCAGAAAAGGCTACCTTATGCAAAATGTAAAAACACAGACTGCTGAGATACGCTTTCACGTGAGGGAAAAAAATGAGGGCTTTTTTTAAACTCGCGCTAAAATGAAAAATGCTATTTTAAGCCATGTGTGACATAACTACTGTAAAGGAATATGTCATGCGTGTGAAGAATTTGCATCTTAATACATTATATTAAAATGAAAACCAAATATGTGCTGCAGGACACATTATCATGTAATTTCACATTCATACATTCTGACTTTGCCATTTCACAAAATCCATGTATAAGTGCACATATTCAACAGAGCTGTCCCTCATAAAAGTGGTTACCTGAAACGCTAGTCCACAAACTCAGATACACTCTAAGATCCTTTTTTATTTGTCCCTAATTCGTATGAGTGCAGGATTACAGGAATTCTTTGGTTTACACTTATTCACAGTGGCCTGGTGTGCGGCTCCCTCCTTTAGTGATGCCCGTAACCCCCTGAATTGCTGCAGAGGTTCCAGATAAACAGCCTCACCCTGTATTCTCTTTTGTGTGCCTGTACGTGTGTGTGTGTGTATACACACACTACAACTGGAAAAAATTAAAAGACCTGCATTTTTTGATCCTGGTTTAATCCTGGTTCTGCTGGCAAAAGCCTACACTGCAGGCTGCTTCCAGGCTCAGAGCTTCTAAGACAGCAGCACACAAGGACAAAGTGAGGCAGGAGACACTGGCAATGA
>JAODJW010000094.1:10146122-10196495 GCA_026777045.1 Hyperopisus bebe
CACATTCCCACACCATTCTCAGCAGTCATCATTCACCATAAATATAACATATTAGCTAGTTATTCAAATTGTGTCCTAAAACTGTACATCAAGTGGTTTGTAAAGGTATGAATTAATTTTTCATGCAAGGTAATTACAGAGCATTTACATCACCATTTTACCACATAACAGTGTTGATGTGCGGTAATAGCAGTATTTCAGCTTAGCCAAAGTGATGTATTTGCGTAAATACATATTTATCTCCCAACATGGAAAATTTCTGTAATGGCAGCATGAAAGTGTAGGTTGTATGCATTTCATAGAACTTTATACCCAGTGTGCGGCCAAGCTTCCACGTGTATACCAGAAAATAAAACCAAAGGAATTCAGCTCTCTGCTTAAAAGCCATAAAACTTTTGACTAATGGCTGTATAGTTGGATTGTAAGAGTCTATCCATGCATAATTGCTTATCTAATACGGTGAATCTGGAGCCCATGCCAAGAAGCAGAGGGCATGACCTGCTGGAATGCTACCCCATCATACTTTACTCTCTCTCTCACACACACACACACACACACACACACACACACACACACACACATACTACAGAAATTCTTTAGACACTAGTCCACAAAATTATAGGAGAAAGCTAGAGTACCTGACATGATCCCACAGAAGCACAGAAAGATACATGTACGTATGTAAGCTCCATACACACAGAGCCAGAGGAAGGACTTATACCCATATCTCTGAGGCTTTATGTTTTAATTTTCAGTCTCTTGCTCATTTGGATTATACATGCCTTCAATAATAAGCATGACATTTCTTTATTCATTTGTCATTGTCATTAAATAGCACTTAATGCCATTTCCAAATTCTTGGTCTGTACACCGGCACATATCTAAGAATAGGAAATCAAACACTAGTCTTGTTTGTCTCCCCTGCTTTGTTCATTGCCCGTAGTTAAGTACTGAAAAAATTCCAGATGATCCTTTGTTGTTGCTTCCCCAAGCAAACTCTGCCAGCTCCTGTCAGAACAGATTCAGCAGTTTGTCAGTCATTATAATGTGACTATCAACAAGTTTATGAAGATGTCAATGCTGAGGCTTAGTTCGGCCAGACCACCTCCCTTCCAGGCTCAACAAATGTAATAAAAGACCACTAAAGTACAGTATTATGAAGTCAAATGAGGAGTGTCGATATGTCAAACAAACACTGTTTGATATCTTGGTGCCTCGTACCAAGCAGTAATGTCCCCAAGTTAATACATAAACATTTACATTTTTACATATTTAGCAATCACTTTTGTCCAAAGCAACGTATAAGTGAGGCAAATAGCACATTGCAATTGTACATATTGTGAAGCAGTAAACTAGGCATAGGTGCAGCTATGGCTGAGCTTCCAATGAATGCCCAGGTACAAGTATAAGCAGTATTGGAGCAGGGGTTACTCCTAATAACTTACTCCTAAAGCAAGAACCTAATGAGAATTTCCAAGGACCTGAAGTGCAACATGAGAACATTCAGGGAATGTAAGGATGGATTAGCTTAGTAGAGAGATGCATGGAACATATGGGCCTTGAGACATTTCTTGAAGGTGGAGAGGAAGTTTGATGACCGGACATGGTTTGGCAGCTCATTCCACCAACGAGGAACCCCAAGCAAATCATCTGGAGTGACACTCCTCGCATGGTGAAGGGAGCTCCACGCAGCGTTGGTTTGCTGACCGAAGAGGGTGAGATGAGACATAGGTCTTGAGGAGCTCACTGGTGGCCAAGGACTTGATTTTAAACATAGCATAAACCTTCCATTTCCCTGATAGCCCACACTCCATCGCCCCAGGCAGGAGTAATCTATCCATGATACACGTGGGTTTTAGTGATGAGGTGGTTGGTATAATATTTTTGTTACATGCTCCTCCAGCAGGGCAAACTGATCCATGTGCTTTCTGTAACCAATCTGTATCTCATATTATTGTTTTGGAGAAAAAAAGGTGCACTATATGGACGAAAGTATAGGGCACACCCCTCTTCGTAAGTCAGTTTGTGAAAATTCTTCCCTGTTAAAATTCCATGGCATTAACCCCAGCACAAAAACTGTGCACCAGGAGCTTCATGGAATGGGCTTCCATGGCCAAGCAGCTGCATGCAAGCCTCACATCACCTAGTGCAATGCCAAGTGTCAGAAGGAGTGGTGTAAAGTACACCACCTCTGGACTCAGTGGAAACCTGTTCTGTTGAGTGACAAATCACACTTCTCTGCTGGCAGTCTGATAGACAAGTCTGGGTTTGGCAGATACCAGGAGAATATTACCTGCCTGACTGCACTGTGGCAACTGCAAAGTTTGGTGGAGGAGGGATAATGGGGTTGTTTTTCAGGGACTGAGCTTAGTCCCTTAGCTCCAGTGAAGGGAACTCTTAATACTTCAGCATACTAAGACATTTTGGACTATTCTAACTTAGTTTGGGGTGGGCCCTATACTGTTCCAGCATGACTGTGTCCCAGTGCACAAAGCAAAGTCCATAAAGACATGGTTGGGTGGGTTTTGTATGGAAGAACTTGACTGGCCCACACAGAGCCCTGACCTCAATCCCATCAAACACGTTTGGGATGAATTAGAATGGAGTTTGCAAGCCAGGCCTTCACTTCCAACATCAGTGCCTGACCTCACAAATGCTCTTCTGTATGAGTGGGCAAAAATTCCCACAGACATGTATTCCAAAAACCTTGTGGAAACCTTCCCAGAAGAGTAGAAGCTGTTATGGCTGCAAAGGGGGGACCAGCTGCAAATGAATAACCATGGATGTAGAATGAGAAGTAATAAAAGTTCCTGGTGATGTAATGGTCAAGTGTCCCAATACTTTCTCCATATAGTGTATATGAATAGCATTATGCTGATGGATGGCAGTGTTGCTCCTCAACACCAAAGTCCTGTACATTATATTTTTTGGATTACTGAAAATCACAAGGTATATACTATTCCTATGGATTTGGCTTTGATATTAATGCAAAAATGTGTTAGGTCATCTGTAACACTGCATATTAGATCAAGGGGCTTTTAAATATGCACAATTTGTAATTTATACTGTAAACATTGAGATAATTACAAAGCCTCTAAACAGATGTCCTAGAAGATGGCATAAAATCATAAATACAAACAGCAAAATGTCTGTGATAGTGACTTATTACAGGGATTCTATTACGCTGAACAGATCTATTTGTTTATTAAAGGTAATTAAATTAATGTTTTTATATCCCACTTCATGACATTTGGATCAAGGTCAGTACTTGGCATTTTCGTATAAATTGCACAGAAATCTATAATATAATCTACCATTTTATGGAATAATAATCAGAAATTTGTGAGAGCTGTAATGTAGGAATGTTGCTTCAAAATCCAAAGCTATAATTCGACAGGAGAAAAGCAGGAACAGACGGGGCAGATGTTGACGACGATATCAGAAACTCACCGCTGATTTGCAGAGCTCATAAGCTTTTCTTATATACTTCGGGTATTAGTGTCCCGGTGAGGCTGAAATCTTTCAGAAAACAAAATGTCAGCTGTCATGGTGTAATGCAATTTCTCTGAATATTTACCACATTTTCTTTGTGTGGAAAAAAAATATTGAAGCTAAGGTCATTTTGGGGCAGGAAAATAATACGGAGAACAAGAATGTGAGTAAGATAAGATAGACAACTACCCTTTCAACAATCGCATCTAGTTATAAACACAAGCACTGAATCACCACCCAATAACTATAAATCATAAACCTCAATACTCAACATCAACTTCCTACTCTCCTCCTCTTTCTTCAGCTGAACAGGAGCAGCTTATCAATCTCAAGTACCTCCTCCTGAACTATTCCACACATTAAAAAGGTTATGAGAAGCAAAGCCTGACATTTACTATATGATTGATTCTAGGAGCAGCATAAAATAATGCGTTACTGATGTTGGGTCTGTTTTAGACACATATGCATGCTGAACTGAACTGCTTTGCTGGATAAACAATGTAATCTACAATTTGGTCCCAGTTAGCAATTTTCCATTCTAGGAACATGTATCTTACGTTATGATAAATAAGGCATGGAAACATTCAAAGTGTCCAGATTTTCTGTGCCCAGAATGTTATCTCATTACCACAACTATTACTACAACTAAGAAAAATAATGCATGCACTAACAAAGGACTTGGTAGAGCAGCAGGTAAAACTGTTGCTTTACTCTTCAAACGTCTTGGGTTCAGCAATGGATGGTATATTCACCTACAATGTTTTCATAAAATGATGAGTTTTATTATAAAACAATATTTCTCAGGATCATGTTAAAAAGATAATCAGGTAATAACTATACTGTGCTAACATTGACAGATCCTTTGTTAAAATGTAACACGTGGAAATAACGTTCCAAGTTACAGTAAGAACGTTCTATGCCATTTTTGAGACATCCTTTAAATAATGGTCCGGGAGCGTTCCCTGTCAACTGGGGAAGTAAAAAACAACTCTTTAATTCAGCTGTATTTAATGTTTAACTTGTATGTTTTTATTTGCTGTCACATGCAGAGACGTCTGCAGTGTTAGTTTTTAAATTGGTTTAGAATGTTATCCTCACTACCTCACAGATATAATTAATTACTGAGCCCCGATTTACTGTACTGTATTTCAGATTTGGCGCATGCAAATACCACATCCGAGACAAATGGAGTATTTCCCAAAAGCAGATTTAAAATATCCCAGAGTTTCCCAATTTAGTTGAATTTAGTTAGTAATTTGTGGAATTTTCAGTATTAATGATCCAAATCAGTTGAAAATAGGTTGTCTATGTGTGTGACACTAAATTAAAAGGAAGGGGAAGTGAAACATTAATGTAAGTGTGTGAATAATGGTAAAACAATATAATGCATCATCTGATACACACTACAGCAAATATATCAGAACGAAATCCATCAAAGCTTTTACAAGGAAGCTAACAGACAATAGTTTAATGAATTCTCCAGTGTAATGACATACTGTAGAACATCAAGATTTTAAATTACTTAAATACACATTTATTATAATTTCTCATGTTTATTTACATACTGATTTGTAATTTACATATTTTTAACGGTCTCAGATAAAGTTTTCAAAGTTGAGAGAGGTCTGTCTGAGTAAAATAAAACAAAAATCTCAGAAATATTTTCATAATGTAACATCAAATCCAGCTCATTTTTAAACCCACCACATCTGTCCCTTAGTTAATGAAGCATTTTTCCATTAGTTAATCGCTCTAGATTAAATAAATTATAGAAGTAAATGATTGGGAACACTCAACCAGCCACTTAACTAAGACTTACTTAGTTAATAAGTTAATAAGGTCACTTGAATCTGTAAATTAAAGCTGCTAAATTGCAACTTTCGCAATACCAGCTGAATTGTCAAGTTCCTAAATTAGATGATACGCATTCTTTGTCGCATGCAGGTATCATTCAGCATATCTGTAAATGATTTAAAGATGTTTTTAAATTACAGTTGCCCACGATATCATGTAAACATTAACAAAAGAATTGACCTCTGAATATCCTCTTACACTCCTTCTCTCTCTCTGCAAAGTGTTGCTGTTCCCACATTAATTGGATCCCTAAGGACAAGTGACATCACTACTACAAAGAGCTGATTGATCTAGACGAAACGTTGATCAGTCAAGCATTGAATGAAGTTCAGCTTAGCTACAGGATTAAGGTAGTGAGAGGTTTTATTTACATGCAGCTCACTCAAACTTTTCAGGATACCTTCTTCGGATAATAAGTGTCCAGAAAGTATTGCATGTAAATATCTCCTGTTCATTGTAAGATCAGTTTCACGTTCATAGTGGGAGAGAGAGAACAGCAATTTTACAATAAAAAAATAGCATTCTGCTGAAAACCAAATCATATCACATGATGTACGTGGTGCAGTACTCATGGAAAAGGTCAGCTCTGGCATTCACCAGCTGGGGGCCGGGGGCAAAACTGAACATATGGCTGTATCCCATTATAAAAATAAGCACCAGAGAATATACCTTATTGCAGCCCATTTTAAATGCCACCGATACCTGCATGCTATGACGTAACGATATTGCTTTTGGAATAATATAAAAAATCATGGACAATGTAATCCACTGAAGTTCATAATGCTGACTGGATTTCCTGCTGGCTTGTTTCATTGGTCTGCCCCTTGGCCATCTGCTTGGGGTAAGGTCGGTGCTACGCACTTCAAGTAAACTGCGGTCTCTCACATCATGGAGAACTCATCTATCTATCCATGTTATTCAGTTAGGTTTGCAGACTGTCTAAGGGAGGATAGGAGGAGGTTTGTAGGGCATATTAAGGAATAATGGTAACACTTTACCTGAAGCTTTCATCGAAAATGCATTATAGATACCTTCATAATGCATTATAATGGTTAGTATAAGAATTAATAAAGCATTACAGCATCTTTTATTAACAGTCATAACGCATTACAGTGTTGAGGATAATACTTCATAAGCTGGAATGAAGCTTTCATTTATAATTAAGCAATGACAAGAAAAGGAGTGTAGTCCAATATATCATGGTTGTGATAGGCACGAGGCCACAGGTCAAGTACCGAAGATAATCACAGCTGTGATATACTGGAGATCAACAGCACAACTTCAACTATGTTATTGTTTTTATACAACAGTTCATCAAATCGCTTTTATAAGGTAACAGTACTAACCCACAACAAATAATACTTTGCTTTATTTATTTTTATGGGCCTCCGCAAAAAAAAATAGTTCCCACCACATAACTGTTGACTGTTGTCAAGCAGCACAGATATTTCAACACAACACAGCTCACCTGCTTCCAACTGCTTTGATTCAATTAAATTTGACTATAATGGTTTTTAGATACACCTGTAAAGTGGAGTGATACATCTGATGTGAAATGTCCGAGTGCACCGCTCTCACAGAACTGGGACTTAGTGATAATTGGTTGGTGATCTGCTAGGAGGTCAAAACGGGCATCTATCTCCTGAAATGCAGCACCTCCAAGTAGAGTTAGACAAGTTTTTCCTCTAGACTTAAAGAAATAGACTTTGCTTGAATCCTGGATAATGGGAGACTAAAGAAGCTCCAAGCCTTCCACTCTTGGGGTCTTCATTTTTGGTACAATGAGATGGGCAGTGCTTTGAGAAGGAAGTAACAGGGGACTCGTGTGGAGAGAAAATCTCTAAGACATATTGGTGCAAGTCCATTTAACACATCGTAGGTGAAAAAAAGCAGATTTTACTCTTCTGACATGCAGGCAAGTACAGGGCTAATATATTTTTGCGTTTTCATCCTAGTATGAATTTTTGCATTTCATTCTGTACCAATTAGGGAGCTAAGAGTTCTCAAGGTGAAAAATGCTTGAATCAAGTTTTTCCTAGACTATCTTTCCTATGGACAGAGTAGGTTCTTACGCTTCGCCTTATCAGTTTGGAGAAATTCTGTTACCGTGTGCTTCCAATGTGCTTATGGTTAAGGTTATGCTTGGGGCTGGGTAGGGGTTAGGATTGCCATGTTGGGATTACAGTTTTCCCCATCAAAATGAATGGTGAGTCTCCATAAAGATATAATTACAAACCTGTGTGTGTGTGTGTGTGTGTGTGTGTGGTGTGTGTGTGTGTGTGTGTGTTTCTTGTCACATACCTTTTGTTCACACTTGCACAACTGTGCAAAGTTGTTGGGCAGTCAAAAAAAATGCTTCGATGATCTTCATGTTGGTGTACAATTATGATATTATGCCTCTCAAAGTGTGTCAGCTCAGTCATTTCAAAACTTTTCCTAAAATCACCTCATTATTTGCAACCATCCAGTATACCGGTGTATTTTTTCACTCAGCCACAAGCATCCATTTGATTAATCAATACCTCATCAAGTTATTTAGCTAATTTAATGAATCGATTATGAGCTGATGGTGAACTTTAACAAAAGCACGGAATGGCTGAGGTGCCCATGAAGAGAAGTCTGGGAACAGAAGCAGCATTTTTCTAGCCATACAACAAGATATCAGTATCTTTTTGGAGAACAGAAGAAATGCTTAGTTAGTTTTTACTGTGTCACTACTGATAATTTCCATATGTTCTAATATTAAATTGTATTTTTTTCTCAGCAAATATACACTTACGACCCAGCTTCATTTTCCCAAAGCTGATGAAAATGGCTGGGTCATTTCTCAGTCAAGAGCTGGACACTATTGACACTGTGGAGAAATGGAGGAAGTTGTCCAGACTTCAGTTAATCATGGATAATTCCACTCACTCACTTCACAGTGTTGTGGTTGGACAGAAAAGCACATTTAACCATAGACTCTTCATCATAAAATGTTCCACTGAGTACCTCAGGAAATCATTCCTTCTGACGGCCCTCAAATTGTACAACCAGTAAATCACCCCGGGGCACATGTGCAACACTGCCTAAATATCTGCCTATCTATTTACCTTTGTGCAAAAATTTTCTGGCAATACAATAATTACTTGTATTTTGTTACTACAGTACTATGCGTATTGCCATGCTCACCCACTTAATTTATTACATCTTTTTATAATCTTCATACATTAGCTTATTTATTTATTTTTTTATATAAAGTGTTGCATGTGGTATTGTGTATTTCTGTTTTGTTGTCTTTGTGCACCTCTGTACTACAACAAGAAACAATTTCCTCCAGGATACTAAACATTATTCTCATTCTGAATCTGATTCTAGCTGTACTTTTACACAGTATTTTACATTATAAACTTTTTCCAGTTAAAACAACTAACCAAATAAATTGACACCAACCACAATAGGGTTTTGAATTGGTTTTGCAAAGTGAATCTGCAAAAAAATATATTAATTAATCAAAATTAATAAAATATTAATTAATTAAATTGTTCTACATTGAAGTTTTGTGCAGTTATAGTATGGCAGGCATCCGGGTCTGTTCTTTCCCTTCTGCTGGTCTAGGGGTTACTAGGGTGTGCAGATTCCAGCTGAGCTTTCCTAAATGGTTTCATTGTCATTCTAATTATGAGCTAGCAAAG
Organism: Hyperopisus bebe; assembly: GCA_026777045.1. Lineage (NCBI taxonomy): Eukaryota > Metazoa > Chordata > Actinopteri > Osteoglossiformes > Mormyridae > Hyperopisus > Hyperopisus bebe. The sequence continues at coordinate 10,155,143 of JAODJW010000094.1, forward strand.
TGCAAATTGTTACACTGAATGAAATGGATATGTCACGTCCCATCCTTTCTATCCCCCAGTATGACCAGCCGGGGCCACTGGTATTCCTCTGGAATTGTCCTGTTTTCTTCCCAGCTGTCTCCTGCTCATAATCCCCAATCCTAATGTGGTAAACATCAACACCTGAATCAGGTCAGTCCTTGGTTAGTCCCTTATAAACAAGCTTCCCAGTCCTGTGTTCCCCAATTCGGTCATTAAAGTCAGTCCTTCTGTTGCCTGTGCCTATCCCAGAGTGAGTCTTCCCGTTTTGACCCCTTGCAGTCCATTTTGTTTCCCTGCTTCTGTTTTGAAAATAAAGCCTCTTTTGTTCTCCTGACACCTGCTCTTGAGTCCTTCATCCCTCATGTCATGACAGAATGACTGGACTCTGCAAGTTGCCTAGAGACTATTCCCCAGATCCCCTTATGCTCCCCTGGTTATCTCTGCCTATTCAATCTCCCCTATGCCCAGCCTCCTTCCACAGCCAGAGCCTCTTGTCTGCTCACCTCAGTGGTTCATGGACAGTCAGCTAAACATCTCAATGAGCGACAGCGATCTGGAGGAGCCAGATGACACCAACGAGTTAGTGGAGCCCCCCGCCATGCTGATTGTCTTGCTAAGTGTCAATGGGTTATGGTGCTGGAAGAGGAAACTGGAGGGCACCAGGCCAGATCTGATGCTGCCTAGGACCCCTGGTTCTCCAGAGTCCTGCTGCACATCACTTCTCCAGAGTCTGTGCTGACCTCTGGAGTCACCCCGGCAGCGAGCTGAATAATTCTTCTCACTTCAAGCTGTCCTCCTGCAGTGGACCCTCAATCCCACCATGTGGAAGATGCCCAAGACCAGAGCATTCTTCATGCGAGCAGGGGAGATAATAGAAGGCCTCACCCCACGTACAGATCCCCAGGAGCCAGAGAAGATCCAGTACTCTATGGGGGAGATGCAGTGGCTACTGAGCGTGAAACTGCCCGGCCTACCACTTCTCTGCAGTTTGAACTCATTGGATCCGCTGCTTCTCCTCAGCCCCAGCTGCTCCCTGCTCACCTCCACTCCCCTCCTGCTGTCATATCAGCTCCTGCCTCTTCTCCTGGTGTCCCGCCAGCACCCGCCTCATCTTCTGGTGTTTCCCCCAATACTCACCTCATCACCAATACCCGCTGGCACCCGCCTTGTCTCCTTTTGTTGCCTGGGTGACCTTCTTGCTGCCACTTGAATCCCTTGCTGGTCACCACCAGGTCAACGCCCAACTCCACGGCAACTTCCAGGCCGACGTCCAACTCCGACGTCTTTTTTTGAAGACTTAGAGTGGTACCCTCTGGGTCTTGCCCTGAGTCCCACTCTCTGGGCCCCTTCCTCAGTCCGAGGCTTAGGCTGATTCGATCCCAGGGTGGCCACCAGTATCGGCTGGGGTCCAAGAAAGAGGCTGGCTGGGATCCATCTTCCGGAGGGGGAGACAGGGGCACATCATCCATGCCAGCTGCCCAGACTCTCGTTCACACAACACTGACCTTTCAGGTCACTGTCCTCCAGAGGCCCAAGGGAGGGGACCCATGGCACACTCCTGCTCCAGCCCTGCTCTCTCCTCAGCACCCTAGTCCTTCTGTCTCCTCAGCACCCCCTGACCATTCTGCCTCAGTAATCTCCAGCCCTGCTGCCTCCTTTACACCATCTGGTCCCACTGGATTTTTGAGGCCCTTCAGTCCTGTGGTCTCGGACGGGTCCTGCCTCACCTGTGGTAGGACTCTGGAGGGTCTGTGTCCCAGGGTCACTGCCCAGCTCCCCAGGGTCCGGACGACTCCCTGGATATATATATATATATATATATATACACACACACACACACACACACACATGCTTCCCAGTCCTGTGTTCTCCAGGATGGTCATTAACATCAGTCCTCCTGTTGCCTGTGCTCATCCCAGAGTTAGTCTTCCCATTTTGATGTCTTGCAGTCCTTTTTCTTCTCCGCTTCTGTTTTGATAATAAAGCCCTTCTTGTTTTCCTGATGCCTGCCCTCCAGTACTTCATCCCCCGTATCATGACAGGCTGACTGTCTTTTTTCCTTTTTTCAATTTTGCTGAATGTGTTAATTAGTATTAGAATTACAATGACAATTTTGATGTGAAATAAAATCTGATTGTAATCAGTCTTGATGCACAATTTAAAATGTGTCTGTTGAGTCGAAGAGGACAAACGGATTATGGGTTCTTTTATATATCCCCAAAGACTGGTTTGCTTTCTTATTTAAAAATCATCATATTATCAAAATGTTGCACAAAATGTGCAAATTTGAACTAGTTTTACTAGAACTCAAGAACATATTTCTTTTTAACGGGACAAAAATACCCTTGAGGCAAATTTCCTTTCAAGACCTAACAATGAAATTTGCGAGTTTCCTACTCCAACTCGGTCTGTGCAGGTGCCTGAATTTCAGCATTAATAACCCTGACTACTGACTGCACTCCAGTGCTTCCCTTTTGGCTGCTCAGACAGACTGTCTAACCAGGAAACGCTGTGTGAGGAGGTACCGAGAAATCCTGTCAGACTCGGATAATATGGGGCAAACTGGAAACAGGAGTTTTCAATGGTGTGAGCCAAAACCAAGAAATGACGCAAGCTTTGACATTTAAAAGAGAGTATGAAGATGATTCAGCTTTTATCCTGAGGCTTTTTTTCTCAAACATATGACAAGAATGATGCAACCAATTTCTCTGTGTTTTTAGAAATTTTTAACAATAGCCTGCATTCTTATATATTAAACTTGGCTTTCATGTGCCTTAAAATCTGTTGAATATATTTGATTGTAATGGACATAATTTAATGTTATTTTATCAGTCTGACAACGGGAAAGTGAATTTGAAAGCAAAGCATACATTATGACCTTGAGAAATATAGGACTGCACTCTAGAACAATTTTCCATGCATAAGGTGATATCTTATGTCTGTCTATGTCTGCATTTACATGCAGAGAGAGAGAGAGAGGCTTTTTACAGTTAAAATAAAGTAGAAACACATTGCATACACAGAAAGTGCAGAGATATTTGTAGTATTAGAGTATTTGGATTGGCAAAAAACAATACTAGTTCCTCTCAGTGTGAAATATGTTGCCCATTCAAAGCAAGCACTGGGCACAGAGAATAAGACAACCTATACAGAGCAGGACAGAATAAATACACCAGCTGCCAACTTAATTCTTTCTTCCACAGCACAGATAAAAGTCAAAGGGATTGCAGATAATTACTCTACCCACTTTTCTATTTTTAGAGTTCTTCATATGATGCCATCAGTTGTTTGAAGTTTGGGAGCAGCTGCATCTTGAAATACAAAAACAACAGCGACTTCCGTGTAATATCTGCCTTGCCAATGCCACCAGCTGGACATTCACGGCATCATCAAATCATTATGCAACGTGAATTCTTGCTACATAGCACATCATAAGGTAGTAAGTAGTAAAGTGTTTGACGACATCATTTTATCAGCAATTTGAATACTGCAGTCCTTGTTTGAAAAACTACCTTTGTGTTATAAGCAATATGGTTGGTATTTGAAAACTGTTCATAATCCTTATGAACAGGTGTCTAAATGTGTTTTATTCAAATTTTCCTTAAATACGCCAACTGCATTACATCTTCTGCTAACTACTCCTGTTCTGCTGTTACATTTTTTCATTGCCTCCCCCTCTCTCTGTTATTGCCCTGCACTTCCCCTTTGCTGAGAAGGACACACTCACACACTAACATGGTCCAGGTCACATGAGGCTGAGTCAGACTGAAGCAGCCTTTCAGTCTGTTTATTCCATTTGTCTATTTAAACATTAAGCGTAGGAAAGGACACAGTGTCTGTATGGTCTGCTGATCTGCATTCTCATCCTGTTCTCAGGCTGTTAATGGAATTGTTATCCTGCCAGTTCAGCACAAGTCATGATATGCCAGTGAGGAAAATGTATATTTATAATTTAGTTATGTGAAACAAAGCTAAACAATAACTGGGAAAAAAAAAACTGTAAAAAGGTTAATGGGATCTGCAAAAGTAGCTAAGAATCACTGATTAAAGGTTCCCGCTCAAGTCAGAAAGCAGTAAGCATCTTCGATTTTGTGTGGATGTTTCAGGATTCAGGTGTATGCTTGGAGTCAGCCTGGGGATTCTGGTTGAAAGAAGTCAACTGAGCATGCAGAGTAGATACAAGCAGATTTGAGTTTATGCTGACACAGTTAAAGGAGCAGAGCAAAAACCTCAGGCTTCATAAGAATCGGGGGCTTTTGGTGTAGCTGGTTAGAAGGGAAGCTCCCAGACTGTGGTTAATCACATTCTGAGCAGATGGAAAGAGCAGCATGTTGTTTGCATGACAGAATATCAGGTTCCTTATACTCGTAGTTGGTGTCTGGCAATTAAAACACAGAATGAAGGGTTTCCCTCCTCATGCACTTTTTATTCAGTCCACATGTTTCAAGGTGTTACTTTCATTTACAGTTATCATTTTATTTATTTTTCTATCAGAAATTTTTGTACAAAGCAACGAACAAACTAGGCAGGTAATACTTAACGAATGAGCACTGAGGAACTAAAGTTAATGGATGAATTTAAGAGCAAATTTCCAAAAGTCACTCAGATCATTTTTTGTTGTTTTTTGAGATAAAACTGCCAATGACCTAAAGACAAACTTCCTCATCATATTTAAGTTTGAGGAACCAAAACTCACTCAGGTGTCATGTAATCCAATGTAGACCATTCGTTAAATTTTCAGAAATTTTCTCCATAAGAAGTCCCTTGGACTAAGGGAGTTTTCGAAATTTGCTCTTCAATTATTGTTTGACATATAGGTTCCTAGGTGGGTAATTTCATGATAGAATTGGATGTTGCTTTTAGATGGCCTCATGGAACAAACAATTTGCAGTCATTTTCCAGTTCTGCTACCTAAATTCAAACTAATAAATATGATTATAATGAATATTAGGGTTTATTACTTCTTACAGGCTGCCATGTATGCTGAAGTTTCCATCCATTTTCTGTAACCACTTCTCCAATTCTGGGTCAGAGGCAGGCCAGAGCCTATCTCAGACAATGGGGGCAGACGGCAGGAAACAACCCAGGATGAGGCACCCACCCATCTCAGGGCGCACTCACACACCATTCACTCACATATACACATCTATAATTTGCGAGCTCCAATTAATCTTAGCATGTTTTTGCACCATGGTGGGGGGGAATAAGCAGGGGCGCCGCTAGCAATTTTGGGCCCTATGACAAAATATGAGGTTGGGCCCCCCTACCACACCCATTAATTAATAAAGCAGATCTCCGGGGGCCCCAAAAGGGTGTGAGCCCTTAGAATTGTCCCAACTTTCCCCCCCTTAGCGGCGCCCCTGGGAATAAGAATACCCAGAGGATGTCCCACGATGACATGGGGAGAACATACAAGTGCCACACACACAGAACCCTTCAGGAACATAAAAAATGCATTTGAATATTTTAGTAACTTCCATGTATTCATTACTTTAACGTTAAATGTTATATTGACAAAGAAAATGTGTACTATTTGATCTCAAATGCAACCTCCTGTGATCTTCAATAAGTTCAAAAAGGCAATGATTTGCTTAATATTAATGTGCTTGGCTCACATTCCATTTTAATTCTAAAAATGTGTTGAATACAAACTCATGGTAGGAAATGAGGCATATACTCTAGAACAGACACCTTTCTTGCTTCTGTTTCCAAAGACACGAGGAAAATTCTGCAATATCTGAATGAAACTGCTGATGCTATCTGTATTTTAAATGTTTTGTAATAAATTATTTTTTTGTCTAACATATTTCAAAAGGGTGAGTCGTTTTTCCTTTTGATATGAAAACTACAGTCCAGAGTTAGTCTTTGGTTACAGCGGCAAGGAAATCTATTCAGCTTGTAGTATACTGCCGTCTACTGTAAGTTGCCCGTTTTGAACTATAAGTAAAAAATAACAGTATTTTGTCAGTTTCAAAATGGGAACCCTACAGGAGATGGGAAAATACTATGAGCTGAACAATGCATGCTGTACAAAACATTACAAAACATGTAAGATTTCAGTGAGATACCTAAGAATTACACAATAAGCTATTTCACACTGAAATCATTAGAAACTACAGCCATACAAGTAGCTTAAAATTTTGTGCTCCAAATGACAGTCAACATATAAATCATTTAACTAATTTATTATAATAAATCATGTAAAATCATTTAACATACAGCCTATATACCCGAAATATTTTTGCTTGTGCTGCAAAAGAGAGAGAGCAGTGTGTTTTTGTTTGTTGTAGCTTGAATTGTTTTTTTAGTTACAGACTCTCAGTACTCGTCTCGTGTCTGACTCAGAGACGGGGAGGCAGCCCATCAGAGACGGCGCTCAGACAGACAAGCTGATGGACTAGAAAGAAAAATGTCAGGCGCTACTGAGACTTTAATGGAGGAACAGAAGCCCACAAGCCAAATTCAGAAATATTAGGAACTCTTTATTGGCTTTCTTAGTGTTGCTGAATATTCACTGTCTTATCAGCAAAAACAGAGAAATACAAACATTTTCATTAACCAGAAAGGGGAGGGCAGTGTGTGATTTAGCAGGCTTGGCCTTTGTGCCTGAGGATGGAATATCCTACACATCAGTGTGGCCCCATCTCCATCATGCCCCTGTGCACGGCCCTGCACCCCCCCCCCCAAAAAAAATGCTCCAGAAGCATTGGGTGGGTTTCACTCTCACCTCTATTAGCATGTCTATCGCACCTGCCAATACCCCCAGTTCCCCAGCCCTCTCCCATTTTTCCACCCTTCCTCCTGCTGAATTCCAGATGTACCATTCCTCCAGATAAACTCACAATTTTCCACATCCAAACTTTCAAGATCACGAGAATCGATTCCACTACCCCTATTCCCCACCCTCCGTGGCAAATTTTATTGTCAGTGATCTCCCTGTCAGTTGGTACGCAGTCAGTATGTTATTTCAACCTACAAAGCTGTTCCAAGGGAGATCAGGTTGCTGTACTAAAATCTCCCTTTTTTAAACTAAGATCTCCCTATTTTTAACTAAACTCTCCTTATTTTTAACAACTTAATGATGACAGATATGGTGTCAATGCCGTAAAAAGACAGATGAAGAAGCTAACACATTCTAATGTTCAAGTACGTATACAAATAGCAAATAAGCTTAATTTCATTTCGATTGTAATTGGCTTACGGCACACCTGGACCTGTAAGTGAAATGCCTCATGGGAAGAGCAGAGTCTAGACTGAAATCTAATGGGGAAACCGCATGGTGTCTTAGGAGGGCTGCAGCGTCTGTTAGCTGAAAGATATTGGAAACGCTGTGTCCCTCAAAGCTCCGCTGTCTTCATCGTTGCTGAGATTTAGACACAATTTGACAGATCTTCATGCTGGTAGCTGTACTTAAATTTCATTAACTATTGCAGTGCATCTGGATCAGCCCTTGGAAAAATATCAGTATGCCAGATGCCGGAGGTACGTCATGAGTGATTCTAACTTGCAGGAGCTTGAAGAAATTAACTTACAAACTTGAGTTCAAAAGTTAACTTACATCATAGTATGTGTGTATGATAAAAGGGCAAATTTCCACCATCTGTAAATTTGTATACACCAATGTCTATTGGAACAAGCATAGTCATAAAAGAAATGTTGTTCAAAGATATTAAAACAATGGCGCAAACAAATATTTAATATATCATTAAATTTTGTGGCTGAACATCATTATTTTTCATTATTACTCTTGCTCAATGTAATTCCATTTTAAATGTTAATTGTTAATGCACGCTCTGCATCTGATTGTGTATGTGAGTCAACAGATGATATTGTAGGGGACAGACTATGGGGAAACTCAGTCCCCACATCAAAGGTTGCAAACCTAATGATAACAGCCACAGACTAATGTGTGACTTCACTAGTAATAAGTGGTCAGTCCTTTGTATTCCAGACGTGTAGAGCTAGAGGCACCATATAACTCCCCAAACAACATCCTGTGTTTTTTATCTGAGCTAAAGAAAGAGAACTGTAACTCTAGCTGGTTTTCATTTTCTTATGCTAAAATGTATCTGAAATTATTGGAGTACCTTTTCAGCAGATTAGGCTGCAATAATATGAGAGTGAATGCACAAATCTGGGTTCCTAACAGTAGTGGAAGGAAAACTAAAAGAGAAAAAAAAACTTCCCCCTCATTTGTTCTCATTCAGCATCTGTCTAGTTTGAGATAATTATTGGAAAACACGTTAAATTAAAAATATTTCTTTGTCGAATCTCCTGTTCAGTTTAATAATAGCGGCAATACACAGTAGAATGATGCAGCATATCAGACCATTACCATGGTTTTCTTTTCCATTTCTCATCGTTTCTTACATTTAACTGACTTTGGATGTTCCTGCACACCCTCCCACTGTCGGTTGAAAAAAGGGGAAATGGTTCCCCTCAATGCGATGTAGGTGAATCAGAATGCATGGATGCCAAAAAATAGTCACAGTGCGTTTGCAAGTTCACCCCAAGTAGATTTCCACTGAGTACTTTTCACCCACAATCCAAAGACTATGATTTGATTAATTAGTTTCTTATTTGCCCATTGTGTGTGATCGTGTGTCATAGAATGTCTTGGAATTCTCTCCAGGGTATCTCTGTTCTTGTGCCTTGGTCTCTGTGCAGTAGGTTCTAGGTTCATTACAAACAATGGCCTAGGAGAGAGTTTGATATTGGAGGGAGAAACAGACAAAAGTCTGTTTATTGGGGGGTAAACATCCCCCTCAGTTCCTGTGCCACCTGACTGCAACCTTGTGTGGGAGTTGTTATGGAAAATGGATGGATGAATATTCAGAACCTATTGCAGAGTGGTCATTTATAGGTCTGCGGAGTGACTCTGAACAGTAAGTGAAAACTTCTCTCCCTGCATCTTATTTCCTCCTTTGTTCACGGTTTCATCCGGCTGAATGTGGGAAGGTGAATGTTGATTGATGATGGTAATTATGGGTGTATAGCGTGGGTTTCAAACGCAGACGCTTCCTCGTGTGGCTCTCTTTCAGCCTTCTATCAGCATCCCCCCCTTTTCAAAGGATTGCCGTTTCAGACGAGGCTCATTTCCACTTACAGAGGGTTTTTATTTGGGGGGGGGGGGGTTATCTGTCCCTCGCATTTGTCCCCGGGAAACAAATAAGAATAGATCCAGCTCTGGCAGCCAATACCCAGGGGAAAAAAGGTTGATCATTCCATAATTTAAAAGACGTCACCATTTTCAAATGCTGAAAATATGCTATATGGGGCAAAGGTTAGGTAAGAGAAATGGGACTTGAACTAAATAAATTATGTTCATTGTGATGTATTAGGCCAAAAGTAAATGACAAATTAAAAGAAATTCATGTGCATTTAAAAATTAATCTGGTAACACTTCATTAAAGCAGTTATATAACTGCATTAAACATACCCTCATAATGTATTATAAAGCATTCATGAAATATAATAAACATGACTATAAATATTTATTAAAAAGGCATAACACATTATAGCCTTGTTTATTATGCATTATAATTGCTCTCATCTATAATGCACTTTAAATACCTTCATAATGCATTATACTGACCATTATGTGTAGATGATGGTTCAGTTTATTTCTGTCATTATCCCTTTATTGTTAATATAAATAAATGTGAAGCAGTTTCATATATAAAGTGACGATCAATTTCATATCAGAAAAAAATCAGGTACTTCCATCAGTATCCAATGCAAACTATATGTCATTTTCAGTGCAACTTTGCTACAACAGATGTGGTGGTTTCTGGTCCTATAGTGGGACCAGCTGGTATCTTACCACCCATGAGCCTCTGCAGACTTACCTGTCTCCAAGGACACTGTTTCCTAAACTACTTGAATGTAGCCACCCCTGATGTAGGTGCCCTTTGGGGTAACTGAGCCGTCAGACCTTGGGCCAAAGGGCTTCCCTGGTACCTAAATGGCTTTGTTCTGGTTTTATGTCCAATTTTCTAAAGGGCAGTGATATAGCAGCACTGGTCATCAGCTGGGCTAGCAGCTAGGTTAAGTATAATAGCATAGCTATTCTCTGTTAAGTCTTCTTTCATTCATTTGTTCTAAATATTTTCATCTCTTAGTTTTGGCAAATAATATAAATATTTTTGTAAATGTTTTCTTAAACATACTTAGAAAAAAGGGGACTCTTATGAGGTACCAGTAAGCTAAACCTCTGTGCCTGTGATCGGAAGGTTGCTGGTTCAAGTCCTGGTCTCACCGGAATAGTCATATGTCAGTGGGCCCTTGAGCAAGGCCCGTAACACATGCACGTGTCATTGATAGCAAGATGGCAGGGGGCGAAAAAGAGAATTTCGCCACAGGGATCAATAAAGTGTCATTATTATATCACCAAAGGAGTTCTTAAAACTACATTTAAATCAATACCATTACATACTTTGTACTGTTGCTATTTAACATATTTCAAATTGGTGCAACGTCTACTGATGACACTGTACATTGTGCTACACAAAAATTACTGCAGAATGAATTAATAAGAAACACCTCAGCCTCAGATCGGATCAGCCTGTGTACAGGTAAATAATGGCGACCACTTGGGGCCACAGCAGTAATTTTTCAACAAAGCATTTTTTTAAAGAAATTGGAAACAATGTACTTTCCTCCACTATAATTCCAGATTGGACTTGCAGTCCTCCTGAGTCCAGATTAATATATCACACAAATTAACTACTTCAGAGGTTTGTTATTGGAACTATAAAAATGAAGCACCTTGTTTTAAATCTCTTGAGTTCCACCGTTCACAAAACTGATTGGATTAACTGAAGCTTCATATACATACAAGGACTAGATAGAATCAAATAATGAGAATCTGTATCCTTCTGATATGTGCATTCTGGACAACAAGATGGATATTTCATTAATTTGTTTCACTAATATTATTTTTAATATGCAGAAAAATGTGCCTAGGCTAAATTGGTTCCATAGGAACCAATTATCCACAACATTTCATTAATATTATGTCCGCGTATTTTATAGTGTTTTTGATAGGGCACATTTGCATGTAACTGGATTACCTTTTTATTGATAAAAACAGCAATAGTTTAATGCATACATTTTAACAGGGAGAAATATAAAAATGGAAATCAATAAGTTCTGATTTCAATTAGTTATTAAGAACTTGGGAGATATGAGGCTCTACAATTTCATAGGTACAGAATTTCATGCATTGTTCTTGAGTGTGTGTGTATGTTTATAGTATATACACATATACGTAAGAGGGAAAAAATAATGTGAAACATTAAGAGACCACCCTATATTTTTGATCAAATCTGCATTTTTAAATCCTGGTTTAATCCTGATTCTGCTGGCAGAAGGCCACACTGAGCAGCAAGTTGCTTCCAGGTGCAAAATTTCTAAGACAGCAGTACAAGAAAAAGGTGAAGCAGGAGACACTGGGAATGACCAGAAACCAGCCAGTTAAAGGGTGGAAGTGACTTTCTAATGCCAAAGGTGAACGTTAACTTATCCAACAGTTTCTCGTGAATCGGAGGATGACATCAAGTGACCTTTAAAAGCAATGGGAGGCATTAAGTGCAGGCAGATGTGAAGTGCACTGCTAGGACAGTTCATATCAGGCTTCTGGAAGCAGGACTGAAGTCCCATAAAGCAACACCCATATACTTGTTATACTTGTGTCCATTCCTGTAACAGTAAAGGTTGCACTTCTTAAGGCAGCTATTTGGAATCTCAGGCTGTAATTCCTTCCACAAATTTCAGAATTATGTGGCCACCTGAGGAGGCCCCAGTGGGCAGTGGACCTCCTGGGCTGTACCAGGAAAATGTAGGAGTAAGACCACAATCACATTTCTAATTTAAAGAATAATGGCTGTAATGTATGGAAATAGCATAATAGTCTGGACTGGGAAAAGGTTTTGGGTTCATGCCTCAGTTGATGTAACCTTGTACTTTTGAGCATTACACTTAACCTAAATTGTTCTACAGAAAATATACAGAATTATAAATTTCGGGAAAAATAAATAGTGAGCTATGCATACTACTCGGAATTATAACGTCTGTCGAGTAAAATATTAATAACATTATTATAATTGTTGGTATTCCATTTATAATCTATATTTCAGGAACAGGCAAACATATGTATTCTATCCATATGCAAATAATTTTTGAAACTATTGTGACCTCACAAGATTCTTTTGTGAATGGTCCACAATTGAACATCCATCCATCCATCCATTTTCTAACCCGCTTATCCTACTGGGTCGTGGGGGGTCCAGAGCCCATCCCGGAAGCAACGGGCACAAGGCAGGGAACAACCCTGGATGGGGGGCCAGCCCATCGCAGGGCACACTCACACAAGCACACCGATGGGCAATTTAGGAACTCCAATCAGCCTCAGCGTGTCTCTGGACTGTCGGGGGAAACCGGAGTACCTGGAGAAAACCCCACGCAGACCCAAGCAGAAACTCAAACCCAGGTCCCAGAGGCGTGAGGCAACAGTGTTAACCACTGCACCACCATGCCGCCCCCCACAATTGAACAGAAAAGGTCAAATTAAATATTCCCTAGTACTTATTTTGCTGGGCATGGTGCTTTTATGCAGTTTAGTCTGGGGTCTGTTGCAGTACAAGCGACATAATGACAAGACACATAACCACATAACAGCCAGTAAGCAAGAGCCTGATAATACAAACATAAAGCTCAAACAGACAGGCTTAGCCTACCCACTTGGATATGGTTCTCAAACTGTATTTATCACAGTGCTTCATATTTTGACTGCGAGACTGTGAAACATTGCATTGATTTGGATTTAAAATATAGATGGTTGATTTACTTCAAATATGTTTCTTTTAAACTGCAAGATTCTTCAGGGGAAAACTGTACTCAGAGTTTACAAAAGAAGTGTATTGGAAATTACAATAGGGGAGGGGGGGCAGTACCGATCCAATGGACACTGCATAAAGAATCTTGATCAAATGTCCCCACAATGTGATAAAAACCTGTTACTTTGATGTTGTATGGACCATTTTTTCGGTCCCCACAAGGGGAAATTCCATTTCATAAAAATACGTGATTGCTACCAAAAAACTGAAAATGCCGAAAGGCTTGTATTTTGTTTGGTTACTTATGATTAAGGTTAGGGCTGGGTAGGGATTAAGGGTGTCATTGGGAATAGGATTTTGCCCAAAGAAATGATTAGACGGTCCCTACAAAGATATGTGTACAGGTGTGTGTGTGTGTGTGTGTGTGTGTGTGTATGTATGTATGTATATACAGCTCTGGAAAAAAGTTAAGAGACCACTCTATATTTCTTTTTAAATCTACATTTTTAAATCCTGGTTTAATCCTGGTTCTGCTGGCAGAAAGCTACACTGAGAGACAGGCTGCTTCCAAGTTCAAAGCTTCTAAGACATCAGTACACAAGAACAAAGTGAAGCTAGAGACACTGGCAATGACCAAAAACCAGCCAGGTAGAGGGCAGAAGCAACTTTCTAATGCCAGAGATGACCGTCAACTTATTCAGCTGTGCTTCATAAATCGGAAGATGACACCAGGTGACTTTCAAGGACGGCAAGTGTACTGCTAGGACAATTCATAACAGGCTACTAGAAACAGGACTGAAGTCCCATAAAGCAAGGAAGAAGCCCTTCATCAGTGAGAAGCAGGAAAGAGTCAGGCTGGAGTTTGCAAAAAAAGTCTACCAGGGTTTTTCAAATCACAGTCCTCGAGGTCCGAGCACTGCTGGTTTTCCAGCCTTCCTTTACCTGTGAGCCAGGCATGAAGCCTCTGACCAATCAGAATCAGTAATTATTAAACTAACTACCTGGGAGAACTGAAAACAAGGCCTGGATTTGGAATTGAGGTCTAGATTTGAAGAGCCCTGGTCTATATTTACAGGGAAAGTGAAAATTTTGCTGTGGTTTCCAGAGCTGTATATTCCAATGCACCTTTACATGTGCAATTGGAAATTAAACTATCATTTCATATTTCACGCAGCTCCATTAGACACACAGAAACACACATAAAGAAGCAAGAGCACAGGGGCGACCATTTACTCAGCACCCCCGGAGCAGTACTCCTGGGGTTAAGAAACGGCAACCTTCCTGACCCACACATCCGATCCTGCATCTTTAACACCTTGAGCTACTGACTGCCTTTAAGTGCTATATTGACAAGCGCAGCTGCTTTTAATGATGCCCGGGGCCAATCAGGCGTGGAGGCCGGGAGGATGGCAGCCGTGGCGGCGTTAATCGGCGCCTGCCCGCCTGGCAGGGATCCATCAGGGGCTGCTGCGGGTGACACCCTCTGCATGGCCTCTCTGCCTGACAGAGCGCCTAGTGTCAGCCTTGGCAAACATGAGTGTCCATCAGCCAATGAGGACGCATGAAAAGGCGAGACATCCCACATGCAGAGCCCGCCCTCTCTTAAAGGGCCTCAAGAACTGGCAGGCAGGTATGGGGAGAAAAAAAGCATCTACCATTTGGTAGATGTCAGCTCCACAACCTGAATTTAAGTACAAAGTCAGTCTGCTCTCACTTAATTCACAACAGCTTTCATACAACAGAAAGTTCACCAGGACTCATGTTGCACCCTTCTTGGGGAACAGCATTGTGTAACCGCCTATTCCCGGTACGCATGTGCGTTAACAACCGGCACAGAAGCTGGAAACCGCAGATGCATCACGGCGCGAGGTTATTAAAATGTCCTGTTCTGTCCTGTGTGCCTGGGGCCTGTGAGGATTGTGCTTCTGCGTCCGCGAGTGCCGGGTGTGAGAATGAGCCGCGGCTCCCAGATTAATGCCTAACACACCGAAACGGTGTGGCTCTCGACAGACATCGCCCGAGTGCAGAGGAGAGGTCTTCTGTCGGTTTCATTTCTGCTATTTCATGGGGTGAAAAACAATAAAAAGGGATTTTGCAAAGTGGTGGTGGTGGTCATATTATTATTATTATTATTATTATTATTATTATTATTATTATTATTACTAATAATTATAATAATAATGCTTACAAAAGGAATAAATGACAACATCGGCCCTTAGGAGACATACCCTCTATTGAGGCAGCATCCACCATAACTCTCTGCATCAGCACTGGCTCCGAGCCAAAGTCAAAGACGATGGTCTGCCGGAAGGTGCCAAAGATCTCCGTGCTGAAGGCCACCTCCACCTTATAGACACAGTGGTCCGTGCCGTTCTGGGCCAGGCTGTCGCCGGTCCACTCCTGGCAGCCCTCGGGCACCTCCTGCCGCGTCTGGCCGGACGAGTCCCCCGTCATCACTGCCGTGATGGAAAAATGTGGGCGGTGGGCGTCGTACAGCAGGGCCACGCGGTACAGCATCCGCGCAGGCTGGGGGAGGAGCACAGGGCACAGCACGCCGCCCACGGTCAGCACCAGAACCAGGCACCATCAGAGCCGACCCGCGTCTCCAGGACCCATCCGAACCGGCTGGTGAGCCTCTCAGTGAAACTGAAACCTATTTTTC
Source organism: Hyperopisus bebe (assembly GCA_026777045.1). Taxonomy (NCBI): domain Eukaryota; kingdom Metazoa; phylum Chordata; class Actinopteri; order Osteoglossiformes; family Mormyridae; genus Hyperopisus; species Hyperopisus bebe. Next base: position 10,170,662 of record JAODJW010000094.1, read on the forward strand.
CTTGTATACATATCTCATAACTGATAAACAATGCTAGTCCATAATCAGAAAGCAACAGGATAATGTAGTGGCTCAAACAAGGACACATGAGAATTAAACTTCCCACACTAGTCTACTACTCTAATATGCACACGAGTCTAATATGCACGTGGAAGATGAAAAGGAGAGGCCGGGATCAAACACGCCCCCCACCTTGCAGAAGAGGGAGAATGTCCAGGAGTGAGACGACTTCTTGGTGGTGACTGTTACTGAGAGATCCGAGCTGTGCTCCACACTCACGCCATCCAAATATTCACTCAACTTTAAAAAAAAAACAAAACGTTATTTATACACAGAGACATATGGAACATACACAAACAGGACAGTGTAAAACACAGAAATCCAAAACATACTTTGGCAGAGTACAGGCTGATGAACTGCAGATAATATCATGATACCGCGGAACTCAAAACGCTAGAGGGACCACAGCGGTAATTTGCGAGCTCGTCGCTGTCAGGCTGGTATTCTGCGTACTCAGCAGAGGCCGTCTGTTTACTTAACATCGCTCGCCTGTCTTCGCTCCGGTCGCCTCAGGCTACATTCAGCCGACGAGCTACGCACTGCCTACTTCCGTCTTCATTCGATTCCGGTGATTCGAGTCGGCATGTTGGATTTGGCGGCTAGAGGCCGCAGGTCGAACAGAGGAGGCGACGGCAAAGGGGGGTCTGACCCCCGCCGGTTCACTTGGTGGAGCCGGGGCGTACCACTTTCTCCGGGGACAGGGAGTTCATCCACTTCTCAATGAGGGCCTCCATGTAGTTCTCGGCAAAGTGGCGGCCCTCCTGCTGCTGCTTGAGGCGGATGAGGCGGCAGGCGTACCGCTTCTGCCACTCGGCCAGCTCCTCGCGCGAGTGGGCCGACGTGCATTGGGCACCGTAGCGGCACAGGCCCTGCTCCAGGAACCTGCGTGCAGAGCCATGAGAACCTTCAACATCGCCGCTCTGCCCCAACATCAGAGTGAGTCAACCGTAGGTGGTCAACCTCTCGCAAATACTCATTTTAACCTTTCTGCAAGGAGCAAACCCAGTTTAAAAAAAGCATCAGATAATACTGTTCAAACCCAGCAGAGGTGGAAAGTCCAGGTTCAGAAAGTACAGATCCAGGCCAAGATTGTATTTCGACCAACCAGTTTGGCATAGAGTGTCACGTTCACTCAACTGCTTGGTTGAAATAAAATATTGGGCTGGACTCGTACTGCCAGAACCTGAACTTTCCACCTCTGATGCCCAGTGTCTGAATGACCCGGCCTGAAGGGAAGAAAACACCAACAATCCCACCAGGGTCTCAGCACCACCAGACATCCTCTCAGCCAATGAAGTGCTGGCTTGCTTGTTTGATATTTTCCAAGTGGTTTTTCAATGTCTTGCCCATTGAGATTTAGTTTGACAAGATTTGCAGCTTGACAGACAAATGCAAGACCACATGCATGAGCCACAAGTTATAAAGTGCCTCAGATTTTAAAGGAGCCCTATTACGCTTTTCCTTTATTTCCTCTTTCCTTTAGTGTGTTATATAGCTTTATGTGCATGTAAACGGTCTGCAAAGTCTTAAGGCCCCAAGTACATACCTAGGGGAGTAACTCATCACAGAAACCACTCTTCCCCGATCTGCCTGAAATGCCTCGGAATTCCAGGCCTTCTGGGATGTGGTGAGGTCACCTCATAACACAATCCTTATTGGCTGCCTACCTGCAAGAATCTGTCTGCAGACTGCAGGAGGCAGAAAGTGTAGGACAAACTGATCAATTGGGCAAGCTGACCAATCAGAGCACCTTGGGCTCACTGGGGCGGGGCTTGAGTGCTTCATAAAGTTATAGACAGACTAAGAGATGTACAGTATGAGAAAAATGTGACTAAACTCCAAAAATAATATTAAGAAGAATGAAAATTAGAACAATAGGGCCCCTTCAACTGACAATGGAATTCCCTCCCTGGGTTTTAGGACCCAGAAAAATCCACGGCAATCACCCTGGTGGGACTTGCAGAGGCAGATGCAGGGGGCGTGAAAAGCATTACCTCTTACACAGGGTGTACTCCTCACTGCTGGTCACCCCTCTGGGCGGGGGCCGAAACTGCCAGCCATCCTGCACGTCTGCAAAAGCAGGGACACGGAAACATGAGCTCGGTCTACAGGCCGCCGCCCCGCGGCTCAGCCCAGCGGACGCACTGGTCCGGAGCGGCTTAACGCGGCTGCTCACACCCTCACACTGTCCCTGCTTCTGCGGCCAGAGCAGCCCACCCCCCTCAGTAGACTGACATGTCCAAAGATGTCAGGCAGGCTCTATGCACCACCCCCCCCACACACACACACACAGAACATTGTATTGTATTGAAAATCCCCTTAAAGCAGGAGTTTTGACAAAAGCCTGCACATGCAAATCACAGTGCCCTGACAGAGTAATACAACATCAGCCTTCCGATGGAAAGTCCAGTTTAATGAGCTCCATGCTACCCGCTATCACCTCGCCTGTGTGTGGGAGGCAGAGACGGGCATCGCTGCAGCCACTCCGGGTCACAACGTGGCTGTGGCACAGAGACATAAACTGCTCACCTTCTTCATTGTCTTCACTATACTCTGAGGCCATCTTACTGCTTAATGTCTGCAAAATCAAACCGAAAAAGGAGACGTTAAGGCACGAAAACCATGGTTCCTACTCGGCGTGTCGAGGAGAGCTCTACCCACAACTGACGCCAACAACAGAGAACTGGAAGAATCTGGCCATAAAAACAGCAGGATTTTAATACAGATTCCTTATGCTCATTTGAATTTATTGTGTAAAGATCATATTAAGCAGAAACTTCACATCAGCTGAAGAGGAAAAGTGCGGTTCAGCCAGCTAGGGTTCTGTGCTCATATCCTAAAGGTTGTTGGTTCAAACCCCACTGCTTCACACAGTAATATGGCTATTGGGCCCTTAATTAAGACCATTAACCCCATCAGCTCCAGGGATATTGGCTAACCCTGCTCTCTGACCCCCAACCATACATCCCTTTGTACAAAAGCTTGAGCTAAATAAGTAATTGTGAATATAGTGGATAAGGAATATGCTTAATATTTTTCCCTTATGAGAGACCCATCATGTTTCTAAAGCTGTGACAAAAAAACAACAGTTCTTATCAGTTCATAGAATTCATAGTCAAATTCACCAATTCACTATATAAGACAAGAGCATGTCATGTGACCGGTGGCTGAAAAATGAACCTCACCTAAGAAAGGTCACTATAAGCTACACACAGAAAAACACTAAAAGCTACAGATGATGGTCAGAGTAAAGGGAAGGCCAGCACAATTAAGTTATTCCAGTGGCATCATATTTAACTTGATGGACTTAAATTCTAAATATATTCAGCCATGAACTGACACAGTATCCGTGCCGTACATGAGGAGCTCACAGCGTAAGTCTGCAGTGTGGATGTGAAGAACAAAACCATGTCAGTCCCAAAAAAAGGAAAGGAGGCATGGGATACACACAGAGATAGGTGCATGCTGACAGTCATGTGGGCAGAGCAGTCAATGCCAACACAACACACACATGCGCGCGCGCACACACACAAACACGCACGCAGAAGCACTTACTTGAATTTCTGACAGAAGCACTTTCAATCTGGTTAAATCCTTTGTCACGATCCCATTCTAGGGCAAAGAGTTAAAAGATAATATTGGTACATTCAGAGTACATTTTAGGTGAAATACTGCCTCCTAATGAACTCCCAGTAACACAATACAGCTCTCCGCCAAAAGATGTAACATTTACAGCCTACTCCTTAATACTTCACAGAACATTCTGATACAAGCATTTTGTACAGCTCTATTTAAAACGTGCTTAAAGCTACATCTACCATGGTAAACGGCCAGGACCTGGTGCGATGCCATAGCAGTGAGTAACATCAGCTCTATTCTGGGTCTGTATTTCACATCTGACATGCAAATCACGTTATTTTTGCTTTGAATCTAAACATCCAGCTTTATTCAGAGATCAGAAAACTGTGGGCCATCTGGTCCAGAGCACTGCGCTCCACATTCCCAACATGCGAGATCCATATATTCCACATAAACCATCTCAAAGCGCGATGAGAAGGCGGGTGACCTCGCCGTCAAGGTGGGGAGGGTCTCCCTTTAGGTTCTGCACTCCATCTGAAGCACCTCCCTACATGTGACACCGTGACAGGATCACAAGGAGCGCAATACACCGCAAACGAAGGGGGTGACGGCTTACCAGGGGCTCCCCGAAGAGCGACTTGGAGAGGATAGCAGAGACTTCCTGCAGGCTGCCGTCCAGGAGCATGCCTCGCAGGCCGGCCTGAAATGCGCCATCCCCCTTCGCCAGCTCCTCTGCCAGCACTGCAAGCACAAGAGAGGACACCGTGAAGGCACCATCCATCCATCTGCGCCACGCCAAGAAGCCAACTGATCCGCGAGCGACCGGATTAACGCCGCCGACGGTTAAGTCAAGGTCCTCCAGCAAGTCAAGGTCCCGGGATGCAAAAGCACAGGACTTGGGATCACGCCTGGCCCAGCTCCTCACAGCAGAACTTGAGGAACAGAAGGATCTCATAAGCTTCCTCGGTGCCACAGACTCACCGCGTTTGCAGTCCTCGTCTGCTTCATCGTACTTTTTCTGTTGGCAGAGAAACAGAGGCTTGGTTACATAATGGGGGAAAAAAAAAAGATTGGTAATAAAACAAAAATGACAATTCCGTGATGAAAAACAACACGGGAGGAGCTATGGCTTCTGGGAGGAACCTGACAGGGCAGACGCTGATACCTCAGCACAGGCAGGTAACGTGCACTTCGAGAGCAAAATTTATTGAACATTTTTAGCTGGTAATTTCCCCTTCCTAAGGGCAACAGTGAAGGCACCCACACACAAATATTCCTCTATACTATAATACCACCCACCATATAAACCCAGCTATAGCCTTCCAGAGTGACAGGGAAAGGCTCTGCTTTCAGCTGGCCGTGCGTCACAAGCTGACAGGTGACAGGGTCCCCACTTGCAGAGAGCCCTGCTCCGATTTACGGGCGCCTCTGAGTGGCTGCCTGTTTTGACTTACTGACTTATTTCTGCCATGCTTTATCCGCTCGTTCGCCAAAATCCGCATGGTTCGAGAGAATCCTGAGCCATTCGAGTAAAGGCGACTAACACCTACTGTCCAGAAGCGCAACTTAAATGCGCAAACTGTCGAGACTCACACGGCTCCCCTGCAGCGGATTGGCAAGGTGCAGTAGTTAGTGCCACGTTTCGATGTCTCGGAATACAGCTCCCGTTACCCGAGCAGGGGCCATACATGTCACCCGTGAGTGACAAACCCGACACTGCCCGCCTGCGGTTGCCGGGGAGGGCACGGAACATGAATAAGATGCGTCACCAGACCAAACGTGCATGTGCAGGCGGCCTCACCAGCTGCAGCAGGGCGGCGATGCGGCAGAGAAGGATGCGGCCACGGAGAGACACCAACGGGGGGCTGGGGGCCTGCAGGCTGAGCGCGAGTAGCGCCTCCGTGCTGTGGCCCACGGCCGCCTCGTACTCCCGCCTCACTAATGACTCGCGGGCTTCTTCACATGACTCCTCTAGCCTCCTGTCCGCCATGACTCAGGGACAGTTTCTGAAATTCGGGGGAAGGGGAGAAAACCACACGTCAGTCCCCGATTACACGGCTTGGACTATTAATGGCACAGACTCGTATCTTCAAATTGACGGCTTTGCGCGTCTCTGCATCTTGTCAGTGGTCCTGCTCAATAACAAAGAATAATGGAGGGTAAAAGGCCACTCATAGGGCAGAGCCTCCATACTGCATGGACAGCAGATGATTTCTTTACTTACAGGGTGGACAATACAGCTCAATTTGACGCGCCTGCATCACAGAAAACCTTCATTTCACAGAGAGCAGCGGACTTCAGAATTCAGAAATACAACCCACACAGTGCAGCAGGCAGAAAGCAAATACAGCCAAAGCTCCAATAGGTGGAGCAATAGCTGTTCAAATTCACAGACTGAACATCACCCTGCAGACGGACAGACACATTAATATCTAAGGGTCTGCTTTTCACATCTGAAGGGACAGAATCCTTTTTCTAGATTTTTAATTCTGAAAGCCCATTCCATTCACAGTACAGGTCACCCACACCCAATTTCCCGCTTGTTTTAAACAGCCACCAATTTACTTATTGCCTAATTATGTGATCTAATAATCTGTACATGTCTATAGTAATTTTAAAAAATCATGTAATAATTATTAACACTAGATTTACCTAATCTGCAATTATAATATAGGTGTTTTGCTTTTTAATTGAGGGGGTGGGGTACAAAGGCTAGTTTACCCTATAAGACAAAGGTGCTCAAGACAAACACAGTGTAATTCAGAATGTTCTTAAATCTCCCATTAAAATTTTTAATCTCACCAAAGTTTTCAATTAATGCAAGGTAGTGACTGAAACCAGTTTGATGTAAAAAACCTCCCCCAACCCCCAAAACCTTAATAACAATATGAAAGTAACACAGGATAGCTTTAGTGTTTAATAGTGCACCTACCCCCTGAACTGGGTATGATTCACTTATATTTTACTTAGTTCCAAAATTTTACATAACAGGCCATTGAAGTTACTTGCGTGAAATAACTATTACAGCAGAGTGAGTGAGCTGAAGCAGACCACAAACCAGTGCACTGCATAGCCCTCAAAGACTCCAGTTAAGGACAAGCTGCTTACTATAGACAGCATTTCGCTTCCATGAAAATAGTGGGAGGAGAAACCTCCTTCCCACCAAAAACTTAATTCATATGTACTGCAGATGACAGAGCTGATGGTATATCAAGCCCACACACACTGAATGTTCAGCGTTTATTCAGGATATTGTGGTTTTGTTGCAGACGAAGTTTAGCCTTCAATCGTTTTATAATGTTTCCTCATACTACTCTATGCCGTTGCCATGTTCTAATTAATCGCAAATGTAAACCAACATGGCGACCTTTGTACTTGCAGCTTATGACACCAAGAGCTGTTTCAAAACCGTCTTCCTGTCAAGACGCTGACAACACACAGGAACTGGCTTCATGCCTTTAGTTACCTTCGCGCTGAAAAACTGAAAACGGTGCAGAAACATACACAGAGGAGCCGAGCTGAGACACAGCTGAGCCGCCATTCAAACTCTTAAGACGACGGAGGCAGAATCGCATCCTGCGTAACTACAGGCCACATAATACTTTCTGCATTAACTGGAGGTGGGAAAGGTAAGAACAACAACAAGTACTTTACCGTTGATCCCCAAGCGGCGTGACAGCGACATGCCAAAAAAGGCACACACCCTGGGCCTCATAAAAAAAAAAAAAACAGTGTGTGCATCGATTCATTGCTTTTTAAATACACATTTTGGCCAAAATGTGTAATGCAGAAAGGCTTGTATCAAGACATGCAAATGGGATAGAAGATACTAACTAGCCTTAATCCCACTGAAGAGACCCTAACAGCGCTGTATTGACTTCATGAACTATAGGCAAAGTGGAGAAACCTCTATGCTTCTACAATGGCCGGACTCCGTGTCCCGGACCAAAATATTTCTGACGGCACACTGTGAGGTTGCCTGACGAGGGCCAAACCCAACACGAGCAGGCCGCTATCTAAAATGGTGAGGCACCTCTGGGCATGTGCAGCTGTCTTCAAGAGGCGAAGCACTGGACCAACCTACTTTGGCCTGCAGCTATAAAGCTTTTCCCACGCCAGTGCAGTAAGAGTAACATTAACAAAACAAAATGCAGGCATATGGCCTGCTTTCAAACACAGGCACCTCAAATCCTGGCCAACACAACACAAACCAGGGAGCACTGTGGCCAAACTAAGGTTTCCAGTTCAAGTCCCAAGGAAATCCTTCTACTGTATTACTGACCAAATAACCTTAATTTCACCAACTATACAACAAAGCAAAAAAAGCAAGCAACAAATAATAATTAACAACAAAAAGTACATTACAACTGTAGGATATAAAAGTAGCTTAACTTGCATTTACACAAAAGGCAGGAGGCTCTGTATTTAGAGCAGACAGACAAATAATGGTATATAATACAGAAACAAGGAAGAATGAGAGGATTTTACATCCTCCTCTTGTTACAAGATCAATATCAGAAATTGATAATTCTGTAAATAGTGTGTTTGTGGTTCACAAAGGTCATCGCCACTCTATATTCTGCAGCAACAGGCAGAGCAAATCATTTGGATAAACAATACAGACATGAATTACCAGTGGCTAAATAGCCTTTATCAATTCTAAATTATTGCATGCCTAGGTGCTAAAAACCAAAATCATTCTCTCTTGCATAGAAAATATACTACATTTGAAAATTCATCCAGAAACGAATCATTAAAACAACCACCATTAAAGAACTAGCAATACTTGGGTATTTTGCATATTGCTGCTGTTGTGTGTGCACATCTGTTCTTAGGGTATAAACTATTTGTATATTCTGGGGACTTGGTTATAACCAATATTGTTTTCCATACTAAAGTCTATTATTTTTCACTTTATATTATTTCTACTTCCTCTATTTTTCTTAAGTTATGTTCTGTGTCGTCTGTGAATACATGCAGCAATACTAGCAAAACAAATTCCTAGTACATGCAGGCGTACCTGGCCAATAAAGTCGATTCTGATTCACACCTCGAAAAACAGCCAGAAGTCGCGCTGGACTGTGAATTAGAGGTTTACGATCCCAACGTGACTTCTTGACGGGTTGGTGTGCACGTCTGGTAACGTCAAATGCTTTGAAAATCTCGTCAAACATAAGGGTTTTCAGCGAGCCTCGAGATGGAGGCAAAAAACGTGCCAGCCTGCCACGACACTGTACCCTGATCATCAACACAAACAGAAGGAAAACGTGCAGCCGCCATGTGCTGCGAGACAGCAGAGCGAGCAACTCCTGCTGCATTAACGTGTTATGTATAATCTATACTCCAGGCAGGAACTATAAAACGTGTTATTAAGCCTGACCTTAGTCCTAGCAGTGACCAATAACTGCACCTTCAACCAAAAGTTAAAATCTAATTTTGCACCCGAGTCATCATCTTCCAGGAGCCTAAACTTCTTCGACCAGCAAATTATTGGAACTTGAGAGTGCGACCATTTTTCTTGTGTGGTTACATGAAATGCCTGCCAACTTGCTAATCACTTTTTCAAACGTGAAGCTAGATTTTCTTTAATTAATTAAGGTATTGTCTGACGCGATCACGCCATAAAAGGTCATTTCTAGACAGCGATAAAAATATAAACAAACTATCTTTGGATTCGGGGTCGGTTAATAATAGATCTATGTCCGACTGAGAGCTGTTCCTTGTCCATCGTAAAAAACACACAAATACACATACACACAACAAGAAGAAGAAAAACAACATAGCTAACGGGAGATAACACCGTAAACAGTGTGTGATGTTAACACTGTACTGGCACTGTCCGTCCTGTTTACCGGAACGACCCTCAGATGGGGGGTACGGGAATCGGGCATTGCATTAATAGCCAGGCTGCGTATACACGTTTACCACCTCTCCCACTCGACATCTGGCCAAAGGCAGAGGTAGCACAGATGCTGTGTATGCTAGCCGCTTAGCCAGTGCTGCAGTGTAGCTAGCTGGTAAAAGTGGTGATACTCTCCGGACTCACTGCGCAACACACTGGCGCCTCGAAAACTCCCGAGGTAAAAGCGACTCGGCCTGTCAATTTATCCGCGCCTCCTTTTACCTCCTGGCCCGAAAACATAGTCGCTCCAGAGAGAGGTGAAGAGTACTGACTACACGTCAAAGAAAAAATGGGGAAAATAGTGCCCCGAGTCGAGCTCGCACGAACGAACAGAACAGCTAAGTTAGCGGTACGCAGGCCTGTTATTTAGGTTGGCTATTTATCTCCAAACGATAAACATGTCAGAATTTCCTGCATTAAGATTGGCCTGTCCTGATTTATGTTTTCTACATCTGAGTTACAAACGAACTGCAAACTTGGTCAACAGCGGCGAAAAAAGGCAAACTGAAGCGGCTGAAAATGGGAAGTCTATACTTACCTACCTTTACTTTCTACGCCATCTTGGATCCACTTGTCAGGCTATCGCAAAGCATTGTGGGACATACTGTCTCCGCTACTTGGAGAGACTGCAGTTGTGCTCGTGAGTTATAAATTTCAGCAATGTTAATTCAGACAAAATTGTCAGTCGGTGTAGGACATGTGTAACGCATTATTATTTCTCATTATTGTATATGAAAGTAGCGTCTTGAAACGCAAATTTATTTAAACATGAACGTCCTATAGTGATATATAATACATTGTTTTTGCCTGTTTCAGCTACCCCAGTATTTGTAAGTAGCTTCGAAGCGTACATGTTATATGTAGTTGTTGCCGACTGCCTCTATTTTGGTTGTCACCGTACACCACTGTATGAAAAACAGTACCTTTCTTTCCAAAAGTGTCTCCCCCCAGGATTGTTATGGATACTAATATTACCACCTGGATACATCCCAAAATTGCCTGCCTTATTATAGTAAGAACTCACGAAAATGCATTGACTGTGCTCTGGGAGTCTTTTGTGGTTAGTCATGGCCATTTGGGGATCAGGTCGTGGTTTTGCTGGCTGGCTAGGCATAAACTGATGGTACATCAAAGCCACATTGCGCCTGAGCTGGTTGTCCTGTGGAGGAGAGGCTAGGGCCTTTACCATGGCTACTAGGCTTAGCAGAGATCGAATAAAATAAAATACCAAATAAAATAATGAAATTAAATCATGTGTCTGGTTTATGAATAAATCATGCAGGCAGCACAATGATGCAATGGTTAGCACTATTGCCTCACACTGTTGCCTCAAACCCTCACAGGGTTCAAGTTTTCACCACAGCTCCATGTGTGTGGAGTTTGCGTGTTCTCCCTGTGTCATTGTGGGGTTTCCCGCCATAGTCCAAAAACATGCTGAGGCTGATTGGAGTTACCAAATTGGCTTAATTTCAGTGAGTGTGTGTGAGTGTGTCCAGTGATGGGTTGGTACCCCGTCCTGGGATGTTCCTTGCCATGTGCCCATAGCCTCCAGGATAGGTTCTGGACCCACCGTGACCCTGATTAGGATAAGTGGTTTCAGAAAATGGATGGATGGATAAATAAAGCATTCTTTACCGAACTCAAGTTAAAAAATCAGTTGTTACAAAAGTTTTCCAGAACACAGAACGTGGTATTCACTAATGCAAAGGATCATTGTAAAATAATTTTATAAGCCAAAAGGTTTGTTTATGTTCAAAGTGTATTGCTTTGTATTTGATTTGCTAAGGGTTTCCCAACCTGGTCCTCAAGGACCCCAGGTAACCAGGAGCTGAAAGGGAGCAAAACTGTGGACTGTCTGGGGGTCCCCAAGGCCCGGATTGGGAAACACTGTGCTATAATAAAGTACTGATGAGCTAGATACAGTATTCTTCTTATTTGGCTATACTTTCCTTTGACATGGTGGTTCTCTAGACTTGGGGGATTAAATACAGCCCTGTTCTGTCTGAGTGATTTTTCTCTGGGTGCTCTGAGTTCCTCTCAAAGTTCAAACATTTGCAGTTATGCTAAATGCTGTCTGTAGATTGCCTGTAGTGTGTGTGGGTGCGTAGGTACCAGGATGGGATTGGATTCCATCCAGGGTGGGCTGCCTGGGATAAGTTCCAGGCCCCCTATTACTCTGATCAGGGTAAGCATCTAAAGTATGAAAAGGTATACTCTCCCTCTCTTATTTTATAGAATACTTAGATTAGATTTAACCAGAATTATGCCCAATGCATTGGCCTGCTTCCTGTACAGGCTCCATAGTCACCACAACCCTGCCCTGAATAAGCAGTTATTGAAGATGGATGTATGTACCATGTATAATCAATTAATTAATTCAGTTGTTTTGTACCATACACCCGCATCTTGTGGGTAAGATGTATTCAAATAATCAGTTACTAGCTGATATTGAACTGTAAATGTAAGGGCCGGGTTACTTTTGTATCTACTGTTACAGAAATGTCAAAATAGAGGTGGTCAATGGGCAGGTTTGTAACCTACATACATTGACTAATCCAATACAGAAGGAAGTTTGTATTTTCAATAATAAACATGTGGTGATGTAAATAATGGTATATATGAAAGCCATTTGGGATTAAACCTGTGACAAAGTCTAAATTCAAGGTGTGTCTTTGAATAGAATGCAGCCTTGCATCAATTAAAATACTGCGAGAATGGACGAATGGCAAATGCTCTATTGCACATATCCAAGAAAAGAAAATGATTACTTGTAATTCGTAGTTTATCTAAGAACAGGAGATTCTTTTCATTTCCTTAGGGAACAGTGATATTGTATGAATTCTTGCTTTTAGCACAGGCCAGATTATATCGGTATCTCATTGGTTCACCTCATTTTAACAGAATTTCTTTCATGGTTCTGTTTATGATTAAGCCTATTTTTCACTGAAAGCAATTACATAAACAGAAAATAAGGTCCAGCACATGATTCGGGAAAAGTTCACATCACAAAGTAAAGGCATACAGTATACTGACCTTTACATAATTATCCAGAAATTATATGAGCTTCATTAATACTTGCATTGTAGAACTGTGCAAAAGTCATAGGCAAAAATGATCTTCGTGTTTAAAAGTACAATGTCAAATAGCTCAGCCTTTTCAAAACCTCCTAAAATCACCCCAGTGTTTGCAGCAACCATCTAATACACCACATGTATTTATTGACTCAACTGCTACCCCACCATGTTCAGCTAATCAGTACTTCATTAAGTTATTTCATTAATTAATTGAGCTAATGGAGATATTGAACAAATACCTGGAATGGAAGAGGTGCGTCTGAGGCTTGGGAACCAGTGCAGTGTTCATCAAGTCATCAAACAAGATATCAGTAACTTTTTGGAGATTGGGAGAAAACTTTTTTTTATTGTATTACTGTTCATTTGCATATGTTATAATGTTAAACTGTTTTTTGAGCAAATATAAACTTGCTTCCTAAATAAATAGCCTTGAATATTTTCTTTGACTGCCTAAGACTTGCACAGTACTGTTTTATCTACAGTGCGCCAAGGATAATGACCCTACAATTACCAAGCATCAACCATGTTTAGTTTTTATTCAGTTTAAGTAAGTGGAACTAATTGACACTAATGAGCATCATTTGCTTCAGGTACACCCTGGATGGGATGCCAGTCCGTTGCTGGGCTTAAATGCATGCCTTTGGACGGCAGGTCATGCAAACTCCATACACATACAGAGCAGAGGAGGTCCCCAATCCTGGCAGTGAGGCAGCAGTCCCGCCCACTCAGCTAGCCAATCATTTTTCAGCTAGAAATAATCATATTTATGATAAAAATCTAATAAACGTGCAACATTCTTATTCTCCACTCGCACCATACCCTGCATATGTTTTACCGGGGGGAAAAAAGACTGATGTGGTAAAAATAACCTAAGTCACATTTTTCTGCAGCTTCAACAAAAACACAAGATTTCTGTGACCAGTTGCCCTCAGCATTTATATCTGATCAGATGTCTGAAGCAGAAATCCTTTACTGCAGGATGTCATCTTAACTCCCATGTCCTTTGTTTCCTTGATAAAAACCTCAGAGTAGGAAGGAGGGCCGGGATGTGCTGTATAGCCAAGTAACTGAGCACATGCACTGAGGACAGAGCCGATATCTTGAGTTACTGGATGAATGTCGGATGGGGCTTTTACAGCTACTTCCATTTAAAAAAATGCATCTGTATGTTTTGAAAATGGTTGATCAAAATTCACCAGTTTGGCAATTTGTTATCCAGGTACTGAAGATACATGATGCATGGAGAATACTCTGTGTCTGAGGCCCCATTCTGCTCTACATGAAGCCAAATCTCCATTTTTGGAATATGGGAAGTGCTGAAATTTTCAGACACCAATGCTAAAGTGTCACACATGTAAAAACATGTAAAAACATGTAGATAACTGAAGGAACCATATTTGTGTAGGAAAGGATATGTTTGCATACGTAAAGAAAGCTTATGCTGCAATAAATGAAGTCTATCAGAACAGAGGATTTTTTTTTAATATAACGTATATTGCTCAGTTTATGTAACTAAACAAAACATTCAATGTAACACTTCACAAAATGTAGAAAACGGGTACACCCTCTGTAATCTACTATCAACATAGTCCACCCAGAGACGGTGCCCAATAAACAAAGTTTGTATTTAATGGTCGGCCCAAGTGTTTTAATTTTCAGATTTATGTTACGGGACTGCCAGAACAGATTTATAATATATATTTTTTAAAAAAACAAAGAACTTTGTGTACTGTCATCAGAATCCGCAAGAAAACATTTACTCAAAGTGAAATCACAATGAGCCAATCATAATTGAAGGGGGTTCGGCAAGTTGGTGTTCATTATCCATGACATGGGAAGGGACACGGAACGTAAATCTATATAAATCCGTTTCAAAACCAAGCACTCTACTGAAGGTTGTGTATCATCTCCTCTTTGGCAATGAGGTGAGTGGTTTTGTTCACCAATGACATGAGGGAATTCAGTTTGTGTGACCAGTCGTTCAGAAGATCATTGGGGTCCTTTGGCCTCTGGAAATTGATGATACCGGCCAACCTGTCCACCTTGGCATAAATCGTCTTGTTGACCACCAAGTTGGAAAGAAACTCTTCAGACTCCTACAAATGAAAGAAGCGCGGCTGATTTTCACATTATAAAAAAATATAAAAACAGCTTTTGTACGCTGTTCTGTTTGCCCCAGATAAACATGAGACACTGGGAGACTGCTACGAGAAAGTGCTAAGAGAAAATCTTCAGCTAGGAAGGTACGATAGGCTCAAGTGCCAACAGAAACATGGAAAAGTTCAAATCTACTTACATCGACAGAAAGATCGAGAAGTCCAGCCATCCTTTTCATTGTGATCCTTGTGTAATACTTTGCCATTATTCTTATGTTCTGGGGATGATAAAAATCAGAACAGTACAATGTTATCAAAAAGAGGGCTGCAATTACCCACGGGCACCTACGTCAACCCACCAGGCATTCTACTACAATCAAAACCGGTCTGACTCACATGTTCTACCACTCTGTTTTTGAGGTCTTTCCATCTCTTTTCGCCCTCCTCAGTACAGGCAAAAACATCTGTGGCAGGACTGTCTGGGGACCCCTCCCTCAATTCCTTCCCATAATCCTCCACCAGAGACACCCAACGCATTAGCTCCATGGTGGTGAACTGCTTCAAAAGGTCCCTGTTGGAAATAAGGGGAGGCATTTTATGAGCCTAGACTAAGCAAACCAGGGTGCACTCTCCTGTATTGGTGTATCGCTGCTTGATAGTATCTGACTTTAGCCCGAGTACTGTCAAGCTCATTCAATTAGTATTATCAGAGCATTTTTGAGTATAGCCTGAGGATATACTAATCAGGGGCTTCTATCTGCTCTCTGCTCATGGTCCCATACCTGTATTTGGGAATCTCTTCCAGCTTCTTGTCAGTACTGATTCGGTGTACCAGGTCAGACTGCTCGTTGTCATAAGGTGCCAAGATGGCATACATCACCACGCTCTTCAGGGCCTGCAGCACAACACACAATGTTTACTCCACCACTGACAGTCCTTGCATTCGTAATACGTGAAAATCCATAACTTAAGGTCAGACGAGTCTTAAATCTGGGGCTTTTGGAGCCAAAGCCCCGAATGTATCCTAGCGAACCCCCCCCCCCCCCCCGTCCCAAATGACTCATTTAGATTTGTTTGAAAAACCAGCCCCTCAGTTTGACAACCAGATTAGGTCTCTGGGCTAAACCTGGGATGCCTTAAGATCCTACAACGCCCTGACTTAGGTGTGGATGGGACTAAATACTTAAGAAAGGAATATAATCACACTAACAAATTTGTCTCTCTTTAAAACAGTGTTTCCCAACCTGACCCTCTGGGACCCGGAGACAGTCCATGTTTTTGCTCCCTCCCAGCTCCAGGACTAGCTGGGGGTCCCCAAGGACTGCCTTAAAGGGATGTATGGAATTGCAGTTAAGGAAGCAAGCAACTGAAGGGAAACAAACTGGCGTAGTGGCTCATAATGTCCCCCCGCCTCCAAAGGCTGATTACACTGCAGCGTCAAGCCTGTGCAGAGCTTGTACTGCGCATGGTCTGCATCACCATCACGTGTAATCACATTCCTGGGGAGGTGCGCGTCAGGCTACGATGTAGAGTATGCGGCTATGCTGTACCTATATTGTAACCACGGCACAGACACTACACAGAACCGTAAATCAGTCTTTACATGCTGACAAATCTCACCCTCTGTCTCTAATCTCTTCCCTAGCATATAACTTCACGAGATCAGCCCCTTTGGTGCAGCTCTTTAGGCAAGAGGAATTCCAAGAATGCTAAGAGTTAAAATACTTCTGCAGTAAAATTTATGGTCTTGTGGAGCCAATGGGAAGATCACATTAAAGCAGAAGTGCAGTGGTTAAGCACACAGACTAGACATAGACCTGCTGGAGCGAAGGGAACTTACCCAGGAATGCTTCAGTAAAATGTCAAGTTTAGTTTGGCACTTGGGATGTCAGCTAAATAAAATGTTTTGTGCGCACATATATAAAAAAATTCATTACTTGTCCTAACTAAACTGTATGAAACGGGTCAGAGGAGCTGGGTCTCACACCTTCATCAGCCCTGTGTTACCTGCTGCCATTGGCTGCTGTCTTCCAAGATGCAGGGGGTGTCATAAATAGCACGGTAATGCTTGCATATGGAGAGGTAGGAGCCCTCGTGCTGATCCACCTGGATCATCAGATTGTAGTACTT
Organism: Hyperopisus bebe; assembly: GCA_026777045.1. Lineage (NCBI taxonomy): Eukaryota > Metazoa > Chordata > Actinopteri > Osteoglossiformes > Mormyridae > Hyperopisus > Hyperopisus bebe. The sequence continues at coordinate 10,187,503 of JAODJW010000094.1, forward strand.
CAGCTTGGATTCCTGCAACACAGAGAGCCTTGGTATCGAAATGCAACCCCTAAGAGCGAGCCAGACCTCAGAAGCAAGTGCATGCAGGCCCATTACTCTGAAAAGCATTAACTTTGAGACCCCACCCATTCATTTATGTCCATTGCAGTGGACATTCTGTTTTTGCATCTACCTTTTCACCGATGTAAGGAAACATATTTATTCCTGTTGTACACTAAAGAGGACATGCTCTGAAATTGCTCTGACAAAAGTCATCATTAAAACCTAATTCAGTGGAGGGGAAAAGCAGCCTGCCCAACTGTATAAACAATTCCACAAATGCCTTTTATGCTATGAACTGAAAAGCAGTCATTAAGCACATCTCACTCCAATTTTAAATGGGGGGGGGTATGAAGAACTATAATCACAATTATACCAATTACTTCTTTTTGTAAGGATCTTATTTGACCTCTCTGACAAATGGAATAGTTTCGATAAGTATCATCCCAGCCCCAGTTTTTATCTTCCGTTTCAATCTAATGGAAATCTTCTGACCATTGAGCTCCCAGGACTTCTTAAGCTGTCTTGGTCCACATTTCCTGGCATTAAAAAAAAGCCATCATGTAAGAGATCACATTTCTACAAAAGCCTGGGCAAGCTGGGTAATTTGATAGGGGCCATAAAAAAAAAAAAAGCCAGCAAAAACTCTTAGCAGTATTACAGCACAGATGAATTGTTTCGTGCTCAGCTTGTCTTAAAGACTAAACCAAGCATTTTACAAAGAGAATCTCTCTATCTATATCTATATAGATATATCTATATCTATCGGGGAGTATACATAACAGCGGTCTTCTGTTAAAATACAGTCCAATTGGCTTCTTTATTTTAGCATCTTTTGCAGAGCATAACTTCCCAGTGTAGCTGCTAAGTACCAACTCATTCATTGATGAAGGTACTGGACTATCCAGTTTTAAATGCCCATTAAAATCTGAGTTTAATGTTTTAATGTGTATTTACATGTTTACCATGCAGATTTATACCTGTAACATCTTAAAAGCCTTTGCTAGAAGTATACAGTACTGTGCAGAAGTCTTTGGTGGCCAAAGGAAACGTTTAAATGATCTTTATGTTGGTGTAAAACTATATTATGCTTGTCAAACTGTGTTAGCTTAGCCATTCCAAAACCTCTGCTAAAATCACCCCATTATTTTCAGCAACTATACAATACACCCATGTATTTTTTGACTCGTATAGCTAATCAATAACTCATTGACTTTTTAAAACTAAGTTAAGCGAGTTGGTGGTGAAATTTAATAAATACATGGAACGGCTGAGGTGCCCCTGAGGAGAGGTTTGGGAACTGAAGTGGTGTTCATCTAGCCATCCAACTGGATATCAGTATCATTTGAGAACCGAAGAAATTTACCAGTTTTTGTCACTCTTAATTTGCATATTTTCTAATGTTAAATTGTGTTTTTTTTTTTGTTCTGAGCAAACATGCACTTTTTACCCAGATAAAGCTTTACACGTTCCTTTTCACTGCCTAAGACTTTTGCAGATTACTGTATGTGCTCAATTCTCCCTCTGCCCGACTGGGCCAAAGTTGTTACTGTTTAATGTTAAACCAACATTGTTTCAAGCAGAAACTGTAGCCTAAAAACCTGCCAATGCTGAAAGAATATGTTGCAGAGGCATCAAACAAGTGACAGAATGTCTTAATCGTCCCTGCATCTCAAAGTGATAGCTGAACAGGCATGATATGGAGTATGAAGCAAGAACAAGGCTGAACCAGACTGGATGTGTCCTTCCATGACATTCAGGAAGCAAAGGGTGATGTAGGACACAAAGGCTTCCCTAGTTAAGCACAGTTAGTTGTTATGGCACCAATTTCATGGGTTAGCATCAGATACAAGATGAGAAAAAAAAACAGTGTAGATCTAATGAATCGGACAAAGGTTTTAGCTGAATGGAACTGAAAGTCACAGAAGAGCAGTTTTAAATGTCTCTGATGATTCCTGCTGGGATGGGCTAAACCATTTGTGCTTTGGTCACATGATTTGTCATGGATGATCTCCACAGCAGAGAAAACATCTACCCATGGTAACGCACTGGTCGATGCTAGGGACCTTAGTACAAGTCTCCACTTAAGACATTCTTAAAAACACGAGGAACACGAAGAGTAAGGCTAAGTTTACTTTGTTGTGCTCTACTCTAACAAAAGGATACTGCAAAAGGTTAGGACTCAACATGGAGACTTAAGACAAAAAGGTTATCAGAACATTTCCATATGTGATTTAAGCAGTGGCCAAGGTGTTCATCCTTTAACCACGTTATTTGAATAATCACATCTGTGAAATGTCCAGCAGCATAACAGTAATAAAATCAGGAACTCAGGATTAAAGATGCAGCGAAGCAACAAAATAATAAAGTCACTTGCTAACTCAGAGGTACAAACCAAACAATAAGCATCATACATAATTGCAAAACGTAGTGCACATGTCAAATAAAACAACAATTTATTTATTTATGTAAAAGACATTTGACAAGTTCAACATGCTTGCAAATCCTCCCAGGAAACAGCTGGAAACACGTTTGTCATCTTTCATTCTGTTCTCTAATCACAATGACAGCAGAGCCTCACCTGAGTACCCTCTTCTTGGAAAAACTTGGTGTTGATCTTCTTGCTGATGATCTGAGTACGAATGTAGTCCTTCACGGCAATGCAAAGCCTCATCTGTTCCAGAATGAACTCCACCTTTTCTTTCTTCTCCATTGAGCCATAGGTTTCAACCTGTCACCATTGCAGTGCATAATAAAAACATCATTGAGAAAGCAGAACCGCATATACACAGCTAGGTCAGGCGTAAGAATAAGGAACCGTACTTTTGATATGGTACTTTTGCATATATATACACACACACACACACACACATATATACACGCACACACATATATATATATATGTACATACATATATATGCATATACATATATATACACACATATATAGATAGATAGAAAGATAGAAAATAAAACATTGCAATGTCATTTTGTTGTAATAAACAATGGGCTATTTATAAAGCAAAAAATAGTTCAAAATAAATACATTTCTAACATACTCATCTATGAGTGATTGGAAAGCACATGCAGAGTTCATACAAAAGCAGTGCCGGCAAATAAACTGAGTTTTAAAAACCTAAACTAGACAATCCAGAAAGGGGACAATCATTAAGACTGCAGTGTTTGTCGAGTTACGTTTATGACAGAGTAATAATGTTTCAGCGAGACATAAACTCCCTGCAGAATAATGTCTATATAGAACTGAAGGTAAGAAAAAGCCTGATCTTAATCTTGCTGAGTAGCGATGTAAGAATTGCACCTGCATGACATGCAGTGTTGGCCTTAATATCGCACATCATCCAGCCTTACATGATGCTATAGCCATTTTCAAATTTAGTACAAAATACCCCCCTAAAGTTGCGATGTCATTCAGCTCTGATATCAGTCTTTACACCAGTGGAAAACCAACAATTTGAAGTACCAGACCTCTGGTACTTTTCTGAAGCATCAAAAGTACAGCACCTGATGCAGTGGAAAAGCGCATACACACAGGGAAACACATACATGACAGACATTTGAGCAGTGATTTACAGGCTGACCTTATGAATTCAAGGACTTTGCAGAATGAATATATAGGCAAGCAAGTATAATCAGTGTAGCTGAACTTCATATTGGAAACTACGGTTTTGTGTACTAATGTGCCATACTGGAAAAACACTGACACACTACCCAAGTTCTCAACAGAATATACCTTCCATGTTAATCGGTCAGACATATCAGCACCAGCCTGTCAGTAAGTTTTAGACGAAATCTTTTAATTTTTTTTTTTAAATCACTGTTCCAAGGGCACAAGTTTATTCCACCACTGAGGGCTATGGTGCTGGCAGCCTAGCCACAAGGAAACTGCAAGCATGTGTGAGAGAGTTTACTACAGCGCAGATCAGCAGTCGGGCTGAGATGCTAATTTACTCAAGGTGCACAGATTCTTGTCAGCACATTGGACTATCGCTGGCCTCGGTGATGGAAAAATCATGGTGGAGTTAAAGCGAAAAAGGGCGGAGGTCCTACCTGCAACTCCTGCAGGATTGAAGCGGCTTCCTTCACCTCCCCATTCTGCTCCTTAATGTTAGCCAGTGTCCTGGTCAACCTGGCACGCTCGATCTCCACATAGATCTGAAAGACAAACCAGACCCTGCACACACTGCAATCATCTACAGTAAACATACCCGAAGCACATCTATCTCGCACATGCAAAATATCTGCGCAAACCAGACCTTGCCTGCGGTGACCGTGCGCAGGGTATCGATGAGCCGCAGTTTGACGGTCAGGTCCGTCAGCTTATCTACATACGTGTAGCACTCCTGCACCATCTTGGCAACAGCCTGAAAAACAAATGGATTTAAAAAATATTTAATCTTGCAAGAAATTACAGTTCACTCTAGTAGTGAAAATAATACATGGCTTCCTTGCACAATAGCTTTATGATCTGTATGTTTCTTTGATCAGAGAATATCACTGCAGCACAGTAAATCATCTTCACACAGAGCACTGCAGTCACCAGTAAGAAGAGCCACTAAGGGCTCCTGTGTTAAGCTTGTCGACACCCTGCCCAAACCTGCTTCAGCTGACTCCTCCTTTTTGATAGAAGTATGACGTTTTCGTTCAGTGCGTCCCAGTCTTTCGCCTCATAACACATCTGGACAATGGCCACTAGTATCCTGGAGGTGGACACCATGTCTGAAGCCTGTTACAGAAGTAGCAGATCACATCTGTTATAAACACAAGATACCAGTAAAGCATGCAAGCTGTAGCAGTCATTACCTACAATGCCCATGTATAGTGGTACTTAAAGAAATATATAGTATAGCATATAATTGAAATGAAATCTCAGATTATTAAACGCTTACTGTTCTCGTTTGCTTTTCCAAAGACAACAAATTGTCAATGGCCTCTTGAAGTCTTCCAGCCTTGAAAAAAAGAAAATATAATATATCAACAGAGCACACAGTACTTTGTGTTATATATTGGTGACTTGCATCCATCATAATAATTCACTGTGACAAAGGCATAAAATAATGTATTGCAACTTGAAGGATGCACGTTCAGTACAAATACATGCTTCATATGCTACCACGATTTAAAGTGTACAATCAAATTACACTTCAAAACTATAATAATAAATGCCAACATATTACAAATACTTGGATAATGTACTGCATAACAGTCATCATTATAACAAAACACTGATAAATAATACTCACTGTTAATAATTATCAATTTTCAAAGACGTTCATTAATCTATCGCTATAACCAACATGGCGTGCTAGGCTACCCAACCAACAGCTCAAATCACAACATTGATTAATTAGTTGCACAAAAAAATGGAAGAAATTCAAGTATCTGTAGATGTTTTTTTCTCAATAAACGGAACAATCAGTACCTAATTTTTCATGTTTTATTGCGGGGTACCAGTTAAATTTAAAGCACTGTCACTAGCAAGCTACAGCAGTTGTGATGACTAGCTAACGTAGTTAATTGCATACAAAACAACCAACGAATCACAAAATATACTAACATCATCCAGGCACACTGGCTTCAATATATGTGCACTTTCTTAGTTACAAATTATCAGCGATTGAATGTATCATCGACAAGGCCTAAACTGAATAACATAAAGCATACAGCATGACTCAGCCCGCCGTATGCCATTCATCTGAACGCCACTCACTTTAGCCATTTTCTCGCATTCTGGAAGACGCCGGTCCACCGTGGAACTGTAGTCAATCTCCATTTTTACGATCTTCCCGTCCGATCGTTCTGATCTGTCTTCAGCCATTGTGCTGTACCTCGCCGGTCGGCCTCAAAGCAGAAACTCAAGAAATTTTGCTAGCTAACTATCGCGAAGCCCCGACCGCTCACTTCGGGAGTCCCTTCTGTTCCGGTGGTATCGCGAGACTCACCGGAAGTCTCTGAACGTCGACCAATGAAAATGGTTCAGAGGCGCCGAGACGACAGGGGGAGCCAGAGAGCGCCCTGTGCGCGAGTAACTGACGAATCATTGCGCAATGAGCCTCTGAGTAGTGCTGGAATATCGGCGCCTCGTAGGGAGGCCAGTCCGTGATGTGAGGAGGGAGGGAAGCTGACGTGGGAGTTGTGTTTACTTGTTACAGCTATGGTTTGTGATTTAGGATATTTAAGATGTATGTAGGGAGCTTAATATCTAAACACTCAATGTACCTAAAATCTTTTGATTTTGTAATTAATTTATACTCAGTAAGTTAATACCATTAAAATGAACCTATTTTGTGACGCATAATAAGAATATATATACATTTCACTTTATATTTCAAGTTTAAAATAAAAAAGTACAATATAGAACGGGTTTTTAGATTTTTGTAATTATATTTTTATATTTGCAATCCCTAAGTTCATCCATTGCCTGCCAACATGAATTGACCATTTTGTAGGCTACTGTACATACTTTGTTCAAACCAAAGGTCGTGCATATTTGCACACACGAAACTAAAACGCTTGTATTTGGTTCCTTTTGACTCCGGTAGTGAAAGATTCCTGTGCACAAGACAAAAGCTAACTTTTCGGGCTGATTACATAAACAGAAAGTAATTGGTGGAAATTGTATTCTAATTAAATATTTGCTAACTGTCGTAAAATATATGCACGTGCCGTCACGTTACATTCTTTGTCCCTTGAAGTTGTTGCATCATGCAGAAATATCAGGGATTATTTGTTATTGAGTGAATTAATATAGGCACAGTTGATCGATACGTGGGCGTGCGTCATCCGCACAACGCCACTAAACCTACCCCAGAGATAAAGTGTTCAGTGTAAGGCTGATGCTTTTATTTTGCATCGTGATGATGGAAGTCAGATGGATTGACAAAAGTGAACTACGGTCTGCTTACTTGCGCTGCGCTTCCTGCCCCGTGTGGTTAGTGTAGATGTTTCCGTAGCTGCAGCGAAGTGTAACGTCGTAGCTCTTAGAGATTATACTGCTCACATCCCCTGACTGAGAGCGCCGTGACCCGGGCGACTGCGCTTGCAATTTTGGCATCAAGAGGAAAACAAAGCCGATATCTCCTTAACGGAAAGAAACGCCATATAATCGGTGATGTAAATCACAGTGCAACGGGATTATTATTCACTCCGGGAAGAATACAGCAGTGAAGTGGACCGCAATTCCAGAGACAACGGCTGGTCACTAACAAAGATGAGCTACTGTTGTGCATTTTTTTGCAGAAAGCTGCATTCCTTGCAATCTGGAGTTGACAGCTGAAGAGTCGTAATTTTTATTACAGGAGAAGTCAACAGCTATTTCACAATCGCATTGTTTGAACCACTGAAACACTTTATTTTATTTTCGAATGGACATACCGTAGTAGTCGAATCGTTTTGATATTTTAATCGTACCTTTTTTTGCCCGGTTGTGGTGCGGACAAAAAGACCAGCTTAACGTTGCAGTTTAGCACCCGATTACTATTGGAAATTATGCTCGAATTAAAATGAACAATATATCTTAAAAGGACATTGTATCGGTCTGGGTTAATGCTCTAAAGCCATTTTCGTATATCAAATGCTGGAGTAGAATTAAACCATCCGTGATACAGTAACTTTTGTAAGAATATACATATCAAATATACTTTAAACACCGAGGACTGTTACAGTATCAGCGGAATATGTTGTTGAAAGAGTACAGAATTTGTATGCCGCTAACGGTGGAAGAGGTAAGTTAATACCGTACTACTCTTGTAAAAATTTATTACTCAAAAATGCCAGTAATTTTTTCAGCATATTATTGGTTCTAACACAGGTAAATATGCGAAATCAAATCCTTCTTGATTAAATATCATGCATTTGCTTCCACGGTAAAAGGATGTGAAGGAAATACAGTAAAAGTGCTACAAACTTATACTATTTGTATTACTTCTGCTTTTCTGTTTCGCTAAACCGATAAGATAAACTTATATAGGTGATAAGAGCAACGCTAGCTTGGTAATTCTGAAATTTATCACAACATATTGCCGTGACAACACAAATCCTTAAAAGCGTTCCTTAGGACAGTTCGCCTCGTACATTAAGTGATTCTACACGTTTAATTAAACGGGCCTGTATATAATTAACCGAAATTAAATACACGAATAAAACCCATATTAATAGCTGTAGTAACTATATCTGTATAGCAGTTTCGTAACTTTTAGTACCATTCTTGTCAGAGCGGCGATGGACGATGCTAAGGGGGAAGACCTCTGGATGGCACTGTTGGTATTGTCTCAATAAGACAGCGTATCGACCTGTTTTATTCATTTTAAAAGTGCTTGAAATTTGATTTCCTTCAGTTGCTCCGAATTTTAAACAACTTCGGTTCATATTATTTTTATTGGCAACGCTGCTTAGGGCGGAGCTTCATTTTAAGTACCCTAACATTTATCACTGAGATACAATGTGTCTTGTGTTGATTAGTTTCTGTAAATATTCATAAAACTGTTTAGTCAAACACAGAATAGGCTTTTAAGGCATGTCTTTGTCTGAGAAAGCACTGATTATTATTTTGTGTGGTGAGCAGTGGCAAAAGCATCTATTGCTGAATTTGAGCTCATAATCTGGACTTTGTGTGACAGGCCCATGTTTCTCCCAGTCTTTTTCATTCCAGGCGTTACTGTATAACCTCTTGGTCACCATGTAGCACCATGATTGGTCTCTGACATTGCTTTAGTCACTGGATGTTAGATGTTTAGATTGGTGAGCCATTGTGGATGTACCAGATGGCTTTCCATGCCAATTTTCTTCATTTGATTAAGCCTGTGTCTCTGAGTAGATCTTTTTGCCATGATGAATGCATAGGTGATGCTTCGGGAAGATGTAGTGATGCCTTCAGTCAAGCTTGGTTTTGGTGTAGCTGCTGTGCAGCCACATAGGCAGAAAGTAATAGAGAGACAC
>JAODJW010000094.1:10206939-10220173 GCA_026777045.1 Hyperopisus bebe
GTCAAATAACTCCCCCCCCCCCCCCTTTAGATGAATGGTAGCTCCCGCCCTCCCCTTTTAATGCCATTTAACAGGCTTGCTTTTTTGACAGGTTCTTTATTTTCCCACCGTAACAATAAATAACAGCAGAAAGGGTATACGGTTGTACCGGTGAAAATAGCAGGAGTCCAAGGAGGGACACCTTGAACCTCTCAGCTACATGAACAAAAAAGTACCGGGGGGGTGGCTTTTATAGAGTGAGATATCGTGTTTACTGTTCACAACACGGCCAGGACACGTAGAACCGATTGTTATCGGCGTTCCCCCGAACGGTCCTTCTAAGGACAGAGCAAACAGAACCAGCAGTAGCTAGAACAAGCATCAGGTAGCGGCCTGCTTCTTCTCTCAGTTAAAAGCGGTTCGTCTTTGAAAGCACTGGCAGCTCGACAGCTGCTGAGCCATGAATCTCCGTTGGCTGTCGCTTGCCTCTTCTGTAATATTAAAAGGATCGTGCCTCGATTTGATTGTCTGCGCAGCATGGCGGAATTTGAACAACTTTGTGCTCATGAATTATTCATGGAGAATACACAGTGGTACTGGAGCCTTTGGGGGCTCGTGAAGTAAATGCATTAGCTGGACGTCAAAATGAGGAGTGATTATCTGCCCAGAGAGGGACGTGCGCAGTTGCCGTGAGTTATTTTTAGAAAGACGCATTATGGAAATATGATTGAGATGATACAAGTGGACGGTTCTGTCTGCGTGCCGCCTTAGAATGTGGGATTTTGTTTCAGTTTAGGCCGCTGGCATCTTCCTGCTTTAGCTCACCTCCAAAATGCAGTGTGGACCTTCTCAGGAGCCTCTGTCATTCAGCTGGATTCCCAGTTGCCAGCTCCACTTCTAGCTGGCCATTTGAAGACCCATTGAATGAGTTGCAACACAATAGGATCAACCGGTCACGAAATCTCAGCAGTGCTCGTCCCAGCACTGCGGTGAGACCACTGGGCATGGCCCAAACTGACCGGGGAATTTCTGTGTGGGTCTCATACAATGACGATGGGGTCTTCATCTTAGAAAAGCCTCTCCAGATCATTAACGGCCACTCTCGGCGCTCTGGCTCAGACACAGAGTGGCAATTGTTTCCGGGGCCGGTGGAAACTTGCCCAGCTCACTCCGCTTGCTGGTTCTCAAGGCTGAGGGCTCAGGCAGTTGCCCAGCACAGACTGGCCGTTGTGATCCTCTGTCCCCCATCCCAGACAGCGACTGTATTGACAGGAAGCACTGTGGTAATCCAGCTTTCCTTCAGAGCCTTCTCAGTCTTTAACTCACATAAACCTTGATTCGCAGAAAAGCGATGAAATGTAGGCTGACATTAAGTTTCAACAAAACAAGTATTTGTTCCACAATTGATTATACTGTTATAACATCTATAGTCAATATAAAAGTAGAGGTAGCTGTCTCTACTGTTTGTGGTTCACCTATGTGGAAATTTTCTTTGAAACTGATAACCAATAAGATTTCATGAATGTGTGTAGCAACCATATCAAAAAATGCCAGCAGTGAGACATCAGCTAAGTAGAGCTGACTTGAGAGACTGTAGCAAGAAACTGTATCCCTCATCCTCCACTGCAATCATCTCTTTAGCACTGGTGCTGCTAACTCTAAATATTGACTTAATTCAACATAACAGCAGGCAAAATTGACCAAGACTGACTTATTGCAGTGTTTCCCAACCCAGTCCTCTGGAACTAGACGATCCACATTTTTGCTCCCTCCCAACTCCCAGTAGGGAGCAAAAACATGGACCATCTGGGTGTTCCCAAGGACCAGGTTACAAAACACCGACCTATCGGACCGATATCTTGATTTTTAATGAGCACTGGCTGACACTGATATGTTAACTGATATATCGTGCACATCTATGCTGTTTGTAACCTTGAGGTATAGTCCTTGCTGAAAAGGTGAAGGAACAACTCTGTCAAATGTGTTGTTGTTACTCTAAGACTCCTCACCCACTCATGGAGAATGTCAGATTAGGCGAAGCAGGCATTCTGTTTCTCTGTAGCGTCTTTCACCTTTTACTGGTTCGTTGTTACCCAGCGAAAATGAAAGGAATTAAAATGGAGGGAAAGAAAGAAGACAAGGGAAGCCGTCTGCAAGTGCAGCTTCCCACAGGATCTGCCTGCGAACCTCCTGCCGATTTCAGTCACCAGGAGCATGCAGTGACAGCTGACTTGCTCCAAGGCATTACGAAGGAGGCGACGTTTGGAAATATGTCCTATGTCCTGCATGTCCAAGTAAACAATTAGTGAAAGCGTCACCAAACACATTGCTCGAGTGAGTGTGCTAAGTAACTGTGAATTACCTCATCAGTTTGACCTTGTTTCAAAGTAAACAATACAAACCAGATCAAATATTAGCCTCTTTTCAAACTGTTCCCAGTCTGAGCCACTTTGATCTGGTTTGTATTGTTTGATCTGGTTTGTGAATTAACAAATGTTAAAATGCATTGGTTTATTTAACATAATGTGCTTTTATGCATTTGATGCATAGCTGCATTAGGAACCAGGATTAGCATTATGGGACATGCAGAATTAGCATCATATGAACATACAGAATTAACATCATGTGAACATGCAGGAATAGCATCATACAGACATACAGGATTAACATCATGTGAATATGCAGGATTAGCATCATGTGAATATATAGGAATAGCATCATGTGAATACGCAGGATTAGCATTATGTGAATATGCAGGAATAGCATAATGCAAACATGTAGGATTAGCATCATGCAAACATGCAGGATTAGCCTCATATGAACATGCAGGATTACCATCATGTGAACACGCAGGGAACTTGCATCTCTAACTGCATGTTAACTGTATGATTCTGATTAGCATGTGATACTCATTTACTTCGCCAACACCAGCAGCTGTAATGACAGGTACCCGAGCCTCCATCCTGGTATGTCCAGGGTTGCCATGTTCAGAGGAACAGTACGGCTGGGTAGGCAGCAGATCTGCTGGCCAGCCGGCACCCAAGTGTGTGTTACACATGGATGTATCACACACACAGCACCAGCCTTTAAGAATCCAAAACATCAGCGCTGACTGCAGTAGCTCTAAAGTCAAACAAACACATTCCAGACTGAACCGTCGACTGCTGCCAAGGTGTAATCTGACTGGGCCACAATGTGTGTCAGGTATGTTATTTTTAACAAATTTGATATTAGGAGCTGTTAAAATCTAGAGCTGTAGTCTTTAATGTTGGGTTTGGGCAACATTTCGTTTTCTGGCTTCCTGGAATCGTTAAAGGCCCTTCTAGAAATACACCAAGTCAAGCCGTAGCTGCAGGCGCTGAGGTGTTCCCTGTATAATGCTGACTTTGGCATCACCATCACATATTTTTCCATAAATGTCCTTCTAAAAAACTCTTTCATTTTGACATTATTTTCTTTAATGGTTTTTTGGACCAGGGTAAGTCTTTAATACAGGTTTATTTCGTTTTCTGTGGATTTTCAGTGATCAGCGAATTTCCAGAGCAGTCCGCTCAACTCCAAGACCTAAAAATGAATCATTATTAATTCATTTTGGTGCACTGTTTGTTCTCAGGTTATTGGGGGGGAGACAGTCTCTGAGCCAAGAGCTTTCTGCCGGTAGTGTAGTGAGAGTCTGTTGTTTTTGAATGACCACACCCACTGCATCACACTGATTACTTGTTTTGGATTAATGAAATTTTACCCTTAAAAACCCTGAAATATGGATGGTGAATCTTAACCTCCTGACTACCAGCAGTTAAAATTTGTCCTCTCTAGAGGACATTTGTAAACTTGAATACCTCCCATACCCTGCATGCTACTTAATTAACTAGGACATTCAGGACTTTTAAATGATACCAGATTTATAGGGGTGGGGCTTTGGGAACTTAAAATAAAAAAACAAAAATAAAAGTAATTTGAAAATATTTTTTTTTCCTGGTAGTCAGGAGGATATAATGTATGGGGAGGAATAAAGTACAAGTATGCAAATTATGTATTTACACATTATTTGAATTTTATTACATGAACCCATATTCAGTCCTGTTTCATTTGATAAAAAAAAACTGATTTTTTAAGTATAAACTTTAAATATTTTATTTGTTGAGTATTTAACAGACTGCTGACACCTTGGTGGGTGTCAGTACTCACCAGTGCACTTGAAGACAATTCACCAGTGAATCAGGTCTTCAGTTTGTCGGTCAGCCAGTAAAAGCAGTTTTTAAGCACATTGCACACCATTAAGCACAGGCTGTAATTTTATTCTCTTTTACTCTCTTATGTTTCTCCTGAATGCAGTCAATGAAGTAAACTTGCTCAAACTGAAAAATGTGTGTTACTGCTCTCCTTCCGGTTCGGTGTTTAATCACTTCATTTTTGTCCAAATAGCTTTCTTTTCAGCAGTAGTTAATTGCCTGTCTACCTCTGACATGTTACTGCGTCGTCGAGCATGTCCTAGGAAGACACCAGTCCATCACCCAGACACATTATGGGCGGTTTAATCAATTTGGTCCACCACATGTTTTTGGGCAATGGCATGAAACAGTAGAACTGAATAGTGATACTTAATTCATCTCTGTGGGGAAATTCTCCTCTTTCCTACCTCATCTTGTTCTCCATAGCCCCATTCAGACATACATTGCTACACGACCTTTTCTAGACGATTACCCAGAGGGGACTGCATGTGTGAACACAAACGTCAGAATCAGTCATACCAGACATTACCGGACCGGCTAGCTCCATAGTACAAAGTCCTGGTAATTTCCGATTCACCCCCATGTGTGAATGGAGCAGGGAGAATTCTGGATTCCATAAATGAGTGGGCATGTTCATGATGTTTCGATTCACGGTTGGAAAACAGAAAAAAACAAGCACCTGAGTGCAAAGGATAAAGGCCAGTTACACAAAGACCCCAAGGAACATGGCTGACTGGAGAGACTGCGAGATTCAGGAATGTCTGTCAGTAGTGCTGTAAACAAAACACTGAGATTTCCACAGCGTTCTTTTGGCATCATATCCTGCCTCCTGCATACTCTACCCAAGCACTACCCCTCACCTAAACCAACCAGAGTATTTCTAGTAGGTACAAGTGCTTCTGTCATGGACAATCTACAGTCGTGTGTTAAAAAGCAAGAAAATGTCCAGGCCTGATTCTCCAGGCAATGTCCAGAGTTCATGTGTGAAAATGGCTCATGTGATGCACAGGCACAGATGCAGGTGAGAGCGAGCATGAGGGGTCACAGTGTCGGGTCAGCCAGCGTGCGGCAGTCCTGGAGCAAGGGCTTAAGGGCCTCGCTCAAGGGCCCAACGGACATGTGACTCTTCTGCCAAGGGCCAAACGGGCGACCTTCCAATCACAGGCTCAGGAGCTTAATACTCTGAGCTACACTCTACCTCCCCCCGAAATAGAGAAAATCCACATAATTAAGGGGAAAACACTCAAACGCAGGATTGGAAAGCGTGGGGGTGTACGGTGCTGCAGGTTTCCAATCCATCACGGCGCCTCTGTGTAGCTGAAAGTATAATTTCAGCATTACCTACAGTAGCAGTGAAGCGGCCAATCGTAGGTTCCATGGGCTCCCGTTGGGAGTCTGAACCATTATCTTCATTTCACTACACGGACCTATTCAGACGCTCTCTCTGCCTTGAAAAAGACCTGTGAATGCTAATACTTCTCATTCTTGGCATAGGGAGGGATGAAATCCCCCTTTACAAAGCAGAGAGCAATAAAATACAATGTTTGCCTACATGGCTGGTTAATCAAAATCAGGTTTTTTGGCCAAGTATGTTCACACACAGGGAATTCATTCCCATTATATCGATAGCTGTCAAACATACAGTTGATACATACAGTACCAGTCAAAAGTCTGGACACACCTGCTTTGAATGCATTTGTTTTAGTTCTTTTATCCACCTGATAGTAAAAGCCCTTGAAACAGGGAAGTAATACATCTCAAATGATCGAGTAAGGGGAGTGGTCAATATTCTAGAATCTTCAAAACAGCCCCCTTTTGCTTCAATGACAGCATGGCAGACTCTTGGCATTCTTTCAACTAGCTTGCAGATGTAGCCTCCTGGAATGCTTCTCCAACAGTCCTGAAGGAAATTTCCACAAGTTCTGGGCTCAGGTTGGCCACCTTGCTCTTATTCATCAATCCAGCTCATCCCAAACCAGCTCTATAGGGTTTAGGTCGGGGGACTGCTGGGGGCCAGGTCATCTGGTGCAGAACTCCACCTCTTTCATTGTTAAAGGTGACACAGTACTTACATAATCCCAGGGTGTGCCGATACGGCTGATATACCAGTTGATATATATGACATGCGTGTATAGTTGATAAGCATATAAAGGTTCCGAGGGACGTCTCTGTCCTGCCGTGACCCCACTCTGCCCACTGCATTACAGCATAACCCA
Organism: Hyperopisus bebe; assembly: GCA_026777045.1. Lineage (NCBI taxonomy): Eukaryota > Metazoa > Chordata > Actinopteri > Osteoglossiformes > Mormyridae > Hyperopisus > Hyperopisus bebe. The sequence continues at coordinate 10,213,367 of JAODJW010000094.1, forward strand.
CCAGAAGACACAAATGCTGTGTCACACAACCAGAGACATGATTTGGGTTAAAAAATACTCTGTGAGCTTCAGCAGCAGAGTCATGCTGTGCACATGAGTTCAGGCAGGGAGAGAAGTGATCTTTGGCAGATAAGAACATGGGTTTAGGTTTTTACCGCTCAGTCTGACAGGAGTGGAGTTTTATGACGGGCTGTGTGGGACTGTTCGGGTAACAGAGACGTGCTACCTTGTGCGTAGTCTGTGACTGAGACAGTAACAGCGCATGTTTCTTGTTAGCAAGCAGAATCAAGATCCACAAATGAGATATGAAAGCGGAATAATCGGTAACACTTTACTTTTGTGGTCACAAATAATATACCGTTATGCTCTTAGTAGTAATTAATCACAAACTAACTCTTACTTAATGCAATAGTTAACCAGAAACTAAGTTTTAGTTGCAACCAAATTAGCGATTATATAGTTAGCAACAAGTAATTGAGCTCACTGCTGACAAACTGCTCACTGCAGTTTAGTTAACCATTACTTTATAGTGTGCACAATCATTATCTACCTCCTAGATAATTGTAATTATGATTGTAATGAACCAATAAGTAGGTCTGCTGAAGTGAAAAACAGACATGGGAGCGTACCACTACTTGTCTACTAGTTCTATTAATTAATGTACTTATCTAGAGCTATATTTGTCTCCTTCTAACCATTAAGCAGATACGTACATTAATTATGGCTGAATTATCTAAATGATGTAAATTTCTGTGTTCATTTCTGAAATACCTGCACACATCATGTCTTAGACTAAATTTAAAATCGTCTGTCTTAATGGAAATAATCCATTAGGACAACATTCTCTTTTCGAGTAGAGTACAACTTTCACAAGTCGTTGACATTAAACATGCCTGGTTAAACAATATTAAAGGGTTTTTATTTGGGTGGATTTATAAGAATTGTTCATTGCATCAACTTCTTTAAAATGAAATTACATTAATTTAGTATAAGTGTCATTTTGTTCTTTTTGTGATGGCTTATGCTAAGATTCTCACTTTGTTTTGGGATTCTACTCCCATTTATTTTAATCCATTACTGCCGATTGCCTGGATATCAGGAAAAGGAATGTGTTACTGATAAAGAGTCTATAATCAAGTTAATACAGTCTCTAACCTTCTCAGAGTGTTTTACAAATAGGTCAATGGGGTGATGAGTCTATGGAGGCGTGGGGACATGCCTTCACTGAAGAAGCAGTATTTGATGGTTAAAATTGTCTATTAGGTTTTAACAAGACTTCTTTTTTTGCAACTGTTTGGTGACATTTTAAATAACAGAAGTACTAATGAATGAGAAAGCTGTTTGCTCACATTCATTGCCATTGACCCATTATTTTTTTGACTGAGACATAGATAAGGTATCAAGAGTGGGGGTGGTTAAAATTTGATAGCCTGACCTCTGGCTCAGCACTGCCCCTTGCTTTGCTGGGAGACACTGCAGCTGAGCAACTCCCTGCCTCATCTTATTGGTTCTTGTTTTCGCCCAATCATCAACTGATTCGTTGTTCTCTTAGCGCTTTTTTTGTAGGTATGTCATAAAAACAACCAAATGAAAAGTTATAGCTGCTTTTCTGGTGTAATTCGTAATTCAAAGTGAGGACACCGAGTCTCAAGTGGCAAACTGTAAAATCCACTAATCACACTCTAATATGAGGTTTCGCTAATGTATGGGGTTATATAAAATGTGCCGTAATTTTTTTTTAACAAATTCAAATGACAAACTTCCTCCCACAATCCAAAGACATTTGCTAGGTCTTAATTATCTGTGCGCACGCACGTGTGTGTGTGTGTGTGTGGATGCATGCTCTGCCTTATACCCTATACTAGGCTAGTTCACTGTAAACCTGGATTGAGTGTTGATGGATGGATGGATGGATGGATGGATGGATGGATGGATGGATGGAATGACAGTGAGGAAGTGAAAAATGTTGGGCAAAGAGGATATATTAGGCGCAGGTAGTGCCTTCCCATAGAGCAGCAGACATTCATGCTAAGTTTGCACAGCCTCCTAGTTCATACAGCCTGTCGTAAGAATAACATCTTACTCTATTCAGAGGCGGAATTTCCCCATCGCAGCCCAATCCTTCACCATCCTTGACATGTTGCCTCTTTGTGTTGTATTTCATAGCTGCCTAGCTTTAGCAGGGCCAGATCTAATGCCTTGTTAAGTGGAAGTACAATGTGCTTTAAAGACGGGGTTCACTGCGCTCAAATTGAAGTCACTGTAGCACATGTCTGACACACAATAGGGCTGTTGAGGAGGGAGACCGGGCAGCCCCCATGCAGAGCGTCTCATGTGATCACCGAAAGGGAAATATCAGGAGAATGGGGGGAATTAGATGTGACATTCCACAGAACACAACGGCCATTGTGACCATCAGTAATGCACCAAAACACAGGTTTATTTGGGGAAGTGGGGGAATGCGCAACTACAGATATAACTGATTGTATTTATAGTGATTCTTCATTCCATGTCGCATTTACACAGCAGGCACAAAACCTTCGAGATTGTAAAATATACTGATAGACCCCAAGCAGTTTCTCCTTCTTATTGAAAAATAATAAAAACATCTTATCAGATGTCCTTGTGGCCTTTAATATACTTTAGTGTCATTGTTTACAATTACAGTAAACCAGTGTTTTTTCATTCAAATTAAATAATCAGTTACTAAATGGTTATAGTAATGTGGTATTTCAGATTTGCTGCTTCTACTGCAGTGAGAACTGAGAATGATATAACGTTAGCTCCAAAAAGTCCAGCTTTTAACATGACTGTATTTTTTTTATGACGGTTTGGGTGCCTATTGTGTTCCATGACGGGGGTCTGATTGAGAGATGTAATCTGACAGCAGAAGCAAAGGTCTCGAGCTGTCAGTTCATTTTTGAAGCTTTTCTATGTATTTGATACCACATGGTTTTTCCTTGCTTTGCAAGAGTGCACATTCATTAACTTCCTCAGTTTTCACTAAATTCCTGTTACACCAGTGGAATTTCTGATGAGTAGTCAAAAGTCAGAGAACATCATGGGATATCCCTTATTGGTACATAGATGCCTTGTGCTCAACGAAGCAGAAGTCAGTTCCCACAACAGTATTATTACCATGGGCAAATGTATAGAGGAATGTGATATTCTGCTGATCACCCAGGGTAAATCATCCTCTATTTCTGTATTTGCCCACAGAAGACAATTGAAAACCGTGCCTCTGGTATTATGTGTTCTTTTGCTGTATGATGGTAATATATTTTTTGACTAGGAAAACAATAGGAATTTAATAGCTAAAATTGCAGATGAACCAGCCTCTCACCAATTGCATCCTGGGGTTTATGTTCTTTGAAGGTTGTATTATTATTAGTCATTTAGTTAGTTCTCCATTCATTTCAGATCCTGCATGGAATTAGCCTTGCACCTTTGAAACCCTTGCAGACACTTCCGGTTTCCTCTTAAAGGGGCAAAGGCTTTGTGGCTAACCTGACGTTCATGTCACATTGAGGTCACGTGCGTACACCCTTAGAGTGTGACAGAGCCCCGTGCCTATCTCAGCTCTCTACATCTGTCATTGTCTTGCATGTGCTACAGAAGTGCTGTCGACAGCCCGCAGGGAAAGTATGCAGCAAGGCCCTCAGTCAACACAGGAAAACCTCTGCAGATCTTTATATTAGTGAAATGCACAAGTTTGATCCACAGCAGGCCAGATGGGCCATGGTAGCACAGAAATCTGGTTATACTTCAAATATTGTCCACAAAAGCCAAAGCAATCTGGGCTTATTATGGTAAAGCTGGCATCTGGGCCTTGACTAATCAACAGCTATAACTATAGGTTTTCCTGAGGTGCTGATATCCCAGGATCAGATGAATATGTATATTTTTAGAACAGAAACAATCATCAAGTGTGTCACCTGCTAAAATATAGACACACATTGATTTTGCTGTGCCTTATGCTCACTTTCATAATATGACCTCAGCCAGTCTACAGCTTGAGAGCAGACCTTTGGATAATTTACCCCAATATGAAGAAGGATAGGTATATTCAATACAGGCTTTTCCCAGAATTCAGAGACAATCTTGGTGGTATCCTGTGAAAGATGTGCCTAGTTCCAGTTCATCCCCTGGTAATATGGGCCTGTTTCCTTGTTCACCTTAAGGGTAAATAACCCAGTTTTTCTAAGTGTGGTTAAATGTCATTACATTCCCTTTTTACAGGTGTCAGCTGTTCCCTGTGGCTCTTTTGCCCCCAAAGTATCTCTGCCTGCCTTTATTCTCTCCCTGAAAGTCCAGCTTAGGGAACTGCAATTGCATTCTAAGCAGAAACTGTTCTAGCTGTCGCTCCTCACCCCATGACTGGCTCTCACAAAATGAGACGTGAGCATGTTACTCCAATGCGCTGCGGCCTGTCAGTTGTAGATACCCTGGATTGTGTACTTAGGAGGCCTAAATAATACTCTATCAGTGATGTATGTTTGCTTTACCTTTAACATGGGAGTCATTTTTTCAGATGATGCCAGTTTATGGTAACAAAAGCAGATGTTGACTGCAGGAGATGATGTCGCAGTAGATGCATGGCTGAAAACACCGCAATGATTCCGCAGGAGTCTTTTCTTCATTATTATTTTGGGTGTGTTTGAGTAGTCTCCGGCTTCCTATATTTATCATTGGCTGCATGGGTCAGATTTATCTGCTGTGATTAGTGGTCGGTGCTCTCCTGTGGCTTTTTTTGTCCTTGAAATGAGCTGTGGGTGCTCAGGGAAGCCGGGAGAGGGTGTGTGTGCATGTGAGGTACTGATAAGGCTGTGGATCAAGGAAAGCCATTCTGTTCCTGTGACCTTTCTGAGCAAGCAGGTTTTCATCTGTAATTAATAAGCGCCACTCTGCCTCAGAACAGACATCCTCCACTTCCTTTGGAGTGAAGGATCATGACTACATCACTCTTGAATCTGTTCCCAGCAAGAAATAGTTGTTTGGGAGGGGTTCTTTCCCATAGGATGTGGGCGGGATGTTCCACTGATGCAGCGCTCTTGACGTCATGTATGGTTTAGATTTGCGTGCGGTCAGATGTTTTGTACGTGACTCAGTATCTTCTTCTCCAAGTCTTAATAATGTTTTGGTAACTTGTGGTTTAAATGGATTGATCTACATATCTCCAAGATGCAGGTCACCTTCTGTGTCAGCAAAAGTTTATTCATATGAGTTGATGAGGCAGATTTATTTCATATAGTACTATAGTTTAGCAAGCAAGTCATCACAAAGCACTTCACGGTAAATTTAACAATTACCAGCAGAAAAAAAAATCCAATTTATAAAACCGGAAAATTATTCGCTGAACGAGACACTTCAGGGAAATAGTGTCTAAATTTATTAATCGCAGCTACTTAAGCTCAACATAACCATGTCGGCGGTGTGTCTTACCCAGAAGTGAAGATTTTGGTGGATAAAAGCCAAAAGATAACAGAGTAGAGGCAACAGTTACAGGCAAACTGACTGCGACCTCCCCCCCCACCCCCTCCAGGTGTACTAGCATCATTTATATGAGTAATGGTGTCATTGTGAAGGTGTTGTCTGAAGTGTTAGGGCAGCCAGTGGTGGTTGACTGGTCAGCCTATGATATTGCTGCATCTATAATGTACATCTAAGCTGCAAGCTAAGCAGATTGATATTGTTCACACTAGACTGAGACGGCTCTCAGGCCTGGAGGAGAAGAAAGAATCATGGCAGGTTATTACCGATACTGAGGTATGAATGGCATACATAAAGACATACAGTGGTGTGATATTGGGAGGCAGTAGTAGAAGCGTCATTTAACGTAAGCAGGATTAAAAACAGGCTGGGGTTAGCTAAAGAAACACCGTCATAAATACTCTGAGGCCTGAGGATGGATGGCTTACATTAGCAGGCAGGCTGTCCCGTGAGCTTGGGGCTGCACACCTGAAGGCTCTCCTTCCTGCAGTTCTTTTATTTATCCGAGGCAATGAGATTTCTAGGCCAATGTCGGGTCCCTGATCTGTGAACTCAGGGCCAGATAGCGGTTAGTGGGCAGCGGGAGGGAACGTAGTGAGAATGGCTAAACGTCTTATAGATGACTATTTCGGTTGTGTAGGAGTGGAGATGGGGTGCATTGTGGCAACATTAAACCAAAGACATGGGACTGGTTACTGAGTGACAAGCTGACCAAAGCTGAATATGACAAACCGGTGAAGCGGAGATTAGTGGGTCGCTTCATAGTGTCATGCTATTCGGTACTGCTGTAGCGGGAAGGGCTGTGGGGGCCTGGGGTGTGACTTGGAACGCAGGCTCAGGAGGTCGCCTATGCACTGAATCACATGGACCCTTTAAAATGGTCTTGTGACAAACGGCTGATAAGCTGTGGATGGGATCCCATCGACACAGTGCTTGTCCCACTCTTCCAAGCTGCGTATTCTATGAAGCTCCCTGTCCCAATCCCAGAAAATTCTGTATCTTTATCACAGGGAATTCTCTATCCCAATCCCAGAGAATTCTGTATCTCTATCACAGGGAATTCTCTATCCCGATTCCAGAGAATTCTGTATCTCTTTCACAGGGAATTCTCTATCCCAATCCCAGAGAATTCTGTATCTCTATCACAGGGAATTCTCTATACCAATCCCAGAGAATTCTGTATCTCTATCACAGGGAATTCTCTATCCCAATCCCAGAGAATTCTGTATCTCTATCACAGGGAATTCTCTATCCCAATCCCAGAGAATTCTGTATCTCTATCACAGGGAATTCTCTATCCCAATCCCAGAGAATTCT
>JAODJW010000094.1:10220273-10254119 GCA_026777045.1 Hyperopisus bebe
ACCTCTATCACAGGGAATTCTCTATACCAATCCCAGAGAATTCTGTATCTCTATCACAGGGAATTCTCTATCCCAATTCCAGAGAATTCCGTATCTCTATCACAGGGAATTCTCTATCCCAATACCAGAGAATTCTGTATCTCTATCACAGGGAATTTTCTATCCCTATTCTAGGGAATCCTTTAGCCCAGGGGTCGCCAAACTTATCTGCAAGGGGCCAGTGTGTATGCAGGGTTTTGAGATAACCTTTAGGTCAGCTGTTCAAACCCAGATGTGAGGACTCTTCAGCCAATCAGTCCTCTAATTGGACATCTAATTAAGCAGTTGCAGCGAAAACCCTCATACACAGCGGCCCTTTGCAGATAAGATTAGTCAGTCCTGCTCTAGCCCTATCCTAGGGAATGATCTCTCCCTATCCTTGGAAACTGTCTATCCCTTATGTTGATTGTGTTTCAGCCCAAACATTATTTACAGTAACAATGTTGGAATGGCCCAAGGAAAAGGGGTGCTTTTAAACAATGCACTTTGAAACTCAGGCCAGATCTGCAGCATTGTTTTATGTTTTGCTGTACAGTGGACATGCATGTTTGCACTATGGCCTAAAGTACTTTCAAAGGGTCTGTGTGATTGCAGAAATCAGAAAGTGCCGCCTTCGTCTAAAAACAGTATCATTGCAAATATACATAAATTCATTCCTGAAATTTTTATTACCAGGGGCCACATTCTTCAAATCTTCTCTGCGAATGTGCGCTCTCTAAATTGTCGAATGCAATAAAAAATCTTGATGCAGGTATCTGTCAAGACCTGCAGCACTCAGTGCTGTTCAATATTCAGATTAGCTGCGAGCGCAGTCAGAAACAATGCATGGAGACTGGGCAAGGATATGGAGCATATTCCGAGGACCTCTGTGGAAAAAGGAAAAAACTTTAAATATTTATTTCTCTCTGATTTATGCGTTTTTTCTGCTCTTTTTAATATGCCTGTGGCGGTTGTCCTTCAAAGCCATTTGCTGTTAGCTCATGCCTTTTTGTACTGTAAACATCTGTGTAGTTGCAGTAAATCTGAGGCATTTTTCAAAATGCTAATTATACTGAGAAGTAATAATCATGTTTCCTATATTTTGGGAACTTGAAGTGCTGGTTCTTTGGTTTACACGGCTGCCTAGATGCATCGGTTGGGCCCCTGTGCTTTTTACCACCTATTTATAACATACAGAAGATACTGAATCTTTATCTCACAAAGTCCATGTTGAGTAAACACTTTATCTTCTAGATATATTGTTCTCAACAGGCCTGAAAAGCTTCTTGGCACATTGTGTGCTGTTGAAGGTTTGTGGAAAATAAAGCCAGTCATTAGCGTAAATCACAGCCCAGAGCCGATTCTAGTGTTTGCTGCAAGTGTTCCTGTTTGTTGTGGATTTAAAGGTCAGTTCACCTCACGTGTCCCTGTCAGTGCATGTGAACTGGATAAGGCTAGCTAGACCTCACATGTCATAAAGTCCTGTCGTTGACACTTCTGAGGCAGCCCTGGGTCGGTATGTTCGTCTATGGCACGCCTACGGCACGCTTGAGGTCTACATCTTTCACTGCAGATCATCTTGTATTTGCCAATGCAGCTGTGTCCAGTTGGTGCTCCTGGGTAGGCAGAAGGTTTTTAACTCAGTTTGTTCTGTCGACACTGTGGTGGGGGGGGGGATGGACACATTCTGTATAAGAAGGGTTCGGGTTACCTTCTTATAACAGAAATACAGTTTTCTGTTGGGTACAAATATGGACTTGATTGCACATTGAGTGCATGTACTAACTATGCAAAAAAATATTATGGCACTGAAACAATAGCAATTTATGTGCCGTATACAAAGGGCAAGGAAGATATAGAAGAAGGTTGGTAAAGTATCTGATAAAGCCATTATGGATTTGGGGGAATCAGATATGGACTGTGATGATGAATGTACCCTGAGGAGCCAATCATATCAGTGTGCACTCTGACGTTTTTACACAGCATAAAATATCACATGAGCAAAGAGCTCAAGGCGTTTATATCGCCTAGCATCCATGACTCTGCGTGCCTTGACCCTGTTTAACAGCTGTGGTTGTCTGCATTCAGAAGTGCATAAGAAATCGCATTAGGCAGCGCTCACAAGGGAACCAAAAGGCTCATGCATTGAAGGATGATGTGGGAAGGGTTAGGGTTAGGCTAACGCAGATGATGTGGGAAGGCTTGCTTTAGGCTAACACAAGAACTTTTCAGCTTGTAGCTGTCTTAGCCTGAATCCACACATCTGAAGACCTTGAACATTTTTGGCATGAAGACTCTGTGAAATCCCGTAGGAAACTCAGATTCTTCATTTTGTACGTCACCTGATTCCAGAAACTGAAACGTTAAATGGTTCTTCCACAAAACATCAGTATTGGCACTGCTGATGGCTAAAACCAAACTCTGTTCTCATGTGGAGGCACACAATCACTCATTCCTTTCCTCTCTTCTGCTCCTTTGATATGCTGAGCAGAAACAAGGCTGCTCAAGACTGCAAACTATTGGATCAGTTCAGGAATTACAGAACGTGGGGGCAAAGATGCCTCTGTTAAAGAAGTTGGGCAGCTGGATCAGAACTTCAGGAGGTCTTCGACTGGCTGACAGACGCAGCTTGCCAAATTCCCCTAAGACATGCACTGGAGGAGTCAGTAAGCGTGGGTACGAGACAGAACATATCAGTCACTAAGCTACCATTTATTATCATGGCAAATTGTTATCGATCACAGCCGGATGGCCTCTGACCGTCTGCAGGCCATGTGCCCACAGATGACACTCCACTCCACCTCCCCGCCGAGTACCCAGCCAAAAGACCTATGGCATCTCCAACATCCAGACAGTGTCCAGTAACTCAATCTAACAGGGCTAGAACTTTAAATCACGCAGGGGCTCCTCCAGAGGTACAGCGGCATGTTCTGTCTGGCATTCCATCCAGGGGAATAAATCACAGGGGGTCCGACTGAATGGGGAACCTGCACCTTGTGGTTTCTGCCGCAGCCTTGGGCACGAGTATAAAATAAGGATTTAAATATCAGATTTCAGTTTGAAGGCTAAGCCCATTTTCAAACTGATTGGATTACGTCGGTGAATGCCAGGTATCTCCTTTCTAAATGAAGATACAAATCTCAGCACGTTTGATATCTTAATGAAGGGTGAATTGCAGCACACGGTCGTCTTCTGGTCATGGGATTGTTGGGCACCTCGGTGCTGTGTGTTTTTCTGCGGGGGGTGGCCTCTCTGTTGTCTGACTGCACTGAAGGAAAGAGCGGCTCCCTTGTGTTTTGGAGAGAAATCCATTCAGGCATAGTGTCCAGATGCCAAGAAAAGGCTTGGACCCTTTTATACAACTTGACTCGAAGCTTCCCCATGAGAAAAGTGTAGCTCTCCTGATTTCGATAACAGAATCCAAGCCCCCCACCTCCCCCCTATCATTCAGGCCTTGTAAATCCAGCACCATGCACCTGAGGGGACATTAACTTAATTAAAATTATTTGTGTGCCAAAATGAATAGTTCAAGTCCCTTTGATGGAGGCAACAGATGTTCAGGGAGGAAAGGAGAAGGAGGAGGGTGTTGGTGATGTACATTTCCAATTTAGTGAGCCCACAGGACTTCCTTGGCACGAGTGCTTTTCCTGTGCAAGAACCCGTTACCAAGTGGCCTTCTGGGAGAAGGTTTGGCTGTCAAAGGTGGTGTTCAAGAAGCACCTCAAGTGCACTGTTCACCCGCCATGCGGCGAGTACAACTCTAGACCCTTGACATAATTTTACATTGCAGAAACCTGTTTCTATTGAGCCGGGTGGGTATGTGCGGACACAAGCTAATAATCCAGAGACTGCCTGTTTGTCATCATGGACATTTTCCTCTGCTATGAAGAAATTAAACTGATGACCTGGGCTTTCTTTAAGTAATTTTATTTTTTATTACTTAAGGAAGCATCCTACAGCATTTTATCACATGGGCTGCCTATGGCAACCATTACAGATGTTCTGAAAGAAACGGGGGCTTTAAAACACAATGGGGCTATATTGCTAGGTAAATGAAAAAAGGAAAATGAGCAAGTCCTGCCTTCACGAGGAACCATGTTATTATTGTCTAAGTCTTATTTTTCCTTATCGTGCCTCGATGCAAAGGCACATACCTGGAGACCTTCAGTAACATTTACAAACATGGGCTTCAGGAGATCTTTCCCTTTTATTTATGATTTCCGCATCTTTTTTTTGCATACTCGGGACTCCTCTGTCTGCTATGTTATTTGCTAACTGACGCATGCAGACCTGGAAGATGTGCTTCATAAATAAACATGGCAAACCTGGCGCATACGGTGTCTAACACTGCGACCGGAATGGCCTCATCACTGATCGCCAGCTGAGGGGTATGATTCAGTGTCACTCTAATGGAATGGAAGTTAACGTTAAATGGCCCTTGAAATGATGCTTTCCACGCATGTCACATGCAGCCTTTGTCCCCAGCTGTCTCCTCACCTCACCTTCTGATCTCCTTCCTGCTCAGGGGTCAAGTAAAGCACAAGTCATGCTAGGTTCTTTAAGTTGCTCCTAACCAAGGCAATGTCTGTGGTAGCGACAGGTAATGGGAACCTATTCCTCATTGGCTAAGAGTTGGGATTGTGCATTTAATTGGTTGACAGGGACTGTCATGACAAGTCCACTCAAATAGCGTCACTTCTTAGTAAAATACTAATAGCAAATCTGCCGTGTGTTAGATCTATTGTTCATGCATCCAACAGACTATCTAGTGCACCCATGCTGCACTAACATCATATGCTCAGTCTCGGTAAGGTTTCAATGTCAAGTGTGAAGCAGCTACTGTAAGAAGGGTGTCTGACCCAATGGAAGATTATTTCTTATGATGCATTTGGCTAATGCATCATTGGGGTGAGTGTAGTGAAGCACGTAAGGGAATCATACTCACATAAGTAAAGAAAATGCCTGAGGCATCCTCAAGAGAGCTCTGTGTCAATTTATGAGATCTAAGAAACACAATTGCACGTTCTGTGACATGCATGAGAATGCGTGACAGCCATTGTATAGCATTAGAACGTTCCACTAAATTAAAGGCATTAACGAGGAGAGCTATGGAATTCTCTGGCACGCGTCTGCCTCATTTGTCACGTGTTGCCATGTGTAACGCTGGAACTGACACTGTTCGTCCTTGGAACTATGGTCTATGCACAACTGGGGGCTGTAAGAGTCACGTAGGTCCGCACTGCTAAACTGAACCTGACGTGGTCCATCTGTTTTCATTTCCCCCTCATGATGAGGGATCGTCTGCTATGCAAAGTACTCACACATTTCCCATAATACACTGCACAGATGGATCCCTTGATTAAAAACATTCCAGTTAGGCAGGCAGCCCTTCCATACATACAGAGTTTTGTATTTAACCTTTATCACCTGTCTTGTTACTTGTTTTATCTGTTGGTTTATCCCTGTGATTGATTTCAGGTATCTGTGTATTGGAATGTAAAATGATTTTTCAGTCACTTCTCCTGTTTCCTGCTTCTTTATCCTACACCAATAGACAGCTAAAACACATGTCATTTAGTTGCTTTGCTAATGCATTTATCTGAAGCGGCTTACAATTTTTACCCTTTCATTTGGTCGGTTATTATGAAGGAATTCACGTCAGGGCCAACTCTCACACATCTGGTGTGACTCTCACGCTCATGCAAGAAATCTTACAGCAAATCTACATATTATTCCATCACAAACCTAAAATTACCTACGTCAAAAGCGTTGGGGTAGTTTGCAAACACTACATACTATTTACAAGGTAATAAAAGTGTCACAGACATGTAAATGCATGTGCAGACTCACCCTATAGCCAGCTGACCAAAGTTGACAACCCTGTCATGTTAAACTGCTGTTGCTCAGGTCCCTACAGCAGAGTCCCTCTCAAGATTTGAAACAGATCCCGCAGGTCATGTGTTGACCTCTATGCTGCACGCTGCCCTTTTCACTGTGTAACTGTGTGTAACGTTCTCACTGACCTTGATACTGCGTTTTATTAAGTCACATGATCATGCATTTTGCTCAGCGAACAGCTTGAAAAGCCTAGCAATAAATAATTGGTGTCTCCTGGAGTCAATATGAGACCCACAGTGCCATTAAACGAATGCTCCAGCAAAGACTGTTTAATTTCAATCAGCAACCCCCCTCCCCATAAGTGGTTGCTGTCCTTCCTCTCGTCTAGCAGTCAGGAACAAATGGCTAATTTGCTTTCCGAGACATCACATTAGTTACAATAATGGCTTGTTTCCTCGTGGCACATTACACAAACTCTCTGTTTGATAAGTTGATTTTAATGTATACTCATTCGGATTTCTCTGGAAATGCGTTAGCTAATGAAAACAGGACTCGCTCTGGAAAATATATAGATTTTTAGTGCATTTCTATTATATTCTGGTGCTATTATTTGAATGCTTTACTTGTCAAAGTGAAAAGAGAAGAGTAAGATGTTTTCAGACTCAGAATGTGTGCAATATTATCTGATTGTATTTTTGCTTTGGGTAGGCTGAATACACAAATCAATTAAGACATAAGTGTCTGACTTTTGGAGGCCGATGCATTTCAATTATTCTTCTGATTGTTAACAATGATGAGACTGCAGTTTTTGAAAACAAATTACTCTTCTCAGACACTTTGGAGACTTACTTAATGATGGTCCATGTGCACAAATGAGTGCTCACATCGGTTTATTTAGCCATGCAATTAACAACAGGATTGATTTTCTTTGAGTTGCATCTGAGGTCCATGAGGGATTTCCACCCCACCACACCCCCCTACCCTCAGACACACCCAGAGCTGCTTGACAAACGATCCTCCGATCTGTTGTGCGCTACACTGCGAACACAACACTGAAACATATTCTTTTAAATTGCAAAGCTTCCCAAAACGGTTGTCGATGGGCTTCCATGACAACAGTCGCCTAGTGACCAGATTCCTGCATAACACTCAATCCCTCCCTAGGCTCTTTTTCCATATTGAAAAATATTTAAAAATGAAAGGTAAACCTTCATTAAATGGCAAACTCAGTGCGATTCTCGCTTTTCACCGAGAGTTTAACCTTTATTGACTTCCCAGATATTGCAATGGCCAGATATGACCAGTCATTCACAAGCATAATTTTCCGTACGGTTAGCAGAAGTTACCGGTGGTTAAACGCGTGTAATCCGCCAGTCTAGGGGGCTCGCTCTCCTTGGGAGTAAAAATAGATGAGACAGAGTGAGAAACATGCATGTGACATGTGACAACATTCCCCGATGATCCCCACACCAGGAAGGCACATATAATTTTTCCGTCTAGCGGCCTCCCCAAGTCCCGGTCTGTGCCGGCTTTTTTCCTTTATTAGTTTCCTTTCCAGGCGCACAGCGTCTCCACGTGCGCTAATGATGTGCATCTGCTAAGCAAAGGCCGACCGCTTGCCCCTGACTTATGGGGAACTTGCAGAGGCCCGTCTATTTTTAACCTCCAGCCCCGCCGGTGAGCGCAGCCCCCGGCTAACGCGAAGTTGACGTAAACCGCGCTCCTCAATCATACGGGTTTCCCCTGCTTTTCTCCGGGCTGTGACACCCTGAAAATAGCTTTGGGGGGGGGGGGGGGGGCAGGTCACAGCACAGCCACGTTCCGACTCATTGCGCGAGACCCATGGTGGCATTCCTCACAGCGAATTCCTCCTCTTCTCCCCCGCCCAAGTCAACGGAAAACATCTGAGGAACACGGTCGTGGAACATTGCTGCGGTGTGTCCGCGTCGGCATGTGCTAGCATGTACCCCTGTGTCGCGGCTTGTGTGCGGGGGCAGGCTCTGCAGGCAGGGCCCCATGCAGCTGCTTTCCGTCAGCATTTTCCACAAATGTCCCCCCCCACCACACCAAAACTGTGGCCTTGTCGCCTGTTTTCTGTCATTAGCCACCATGCCGTAGTCCCCTCTTGCGGGAAAACAGCACATGAATGCTACACTCAGCACAGTAACTGTCATGTGAAACAGCGCTTTGCATTGTGGGGAGGGCTCTTGTTTCTCTAAAATGAAATTTACTGGGGTGGGGGGCACAAAGGCGGAGTTTTATTTTTCTGCTTGATAGAGATCATCATCTCCACAGGTTCCCATTTTCTCTTAATCTATTAATGCAGCTGCTTAGTTTTCAGTTATAATTACTGAATGAAATCTCTGCTATGACAAATTATATATAGTATATTTTATATTTTTTCTAGTTTTTCTATTTTTACTAGTATAATTATACTAGATCATACCAATTCAAATTAAATATCCAAGGCAAGTACATCAAAGGTTAGAGACAAAGATTTGAAACTGGAGATTTCAGTTCCTGGGAAGGGTTCCACTTAAGAAATGTTCCTTTGAATAAAAGCACCATTCATCTGCTAGACAATATAAAATAATAAGAGAAAACGGTCAGGTGGAGTCTCGTACAGTTCTACTCACAGATTAAACTGCTGACTGAATGTCAAAAAATGCCTTCACCTTACAAACGACAAGTCCTCTGCTTAATCCCCAGAGGCCTTGCAGCTGTTCCCTTCCGACTCAAATGCTCCCCCACCCCCCCAAAAAAATAATCTGTTACGCAGAGGCACACTGTGCACTGGTGTGGTAGCATGTTTAATATCTTGTAAACGCCGCTGCTTCCCCTTGCAGTGAGGGTTGTCACTCGGCACGTTTCCCACGTAATGTATTACTTTTGCTGTGAAGCCAATTTTACGGCTGGGGTTTCTCTGAAAGAAATCGTGATAATAAATTAACGTGCTGTCATGGAAACAGAATGAATGGGAGATCTTATTGCCTTTGTTTTAGTTCCGGCATGCGGCGAGGCTCATCCTCTGATGAGGGATGTTCCTCCCAGTTGAGTTATGGTTTGCTTTAAATGTCCTGCACTGGGCAGAAGCAGTGAGGTGGGATGGGCAGGGGGGGGATGCATCCCAGAGTCACCAGAGCGGCAGTCGCAGTGCTAGATGGCAGAGAGCTGGGAGGCTGAGGACACCAGAGCCCCACACTGCAATGTCAGGGTATGAGGGGCTGGCTCACTGTCAGCCCCCCCCTCTGCGCTCATCAGCTGGGGGACTGCCACAGGGAAGCCTCTCCCAGCACCCTCCCCAAGCATTACTCGCGGTACTGAAGGCCCACATGGATGCCAGCAAAGGCCCGTGCCCGCCCGGTGCCAGTCTTCCCGTGCCCTGCGGTCTGGCTGCAGTGGCGCAGCTGGCAGCATGCATCGCAGCGAAAATACCGCTGCGCCCAGAACTGCAGGCTAGGCATTGGTACTGCACTGTGCTTCAGATTTCAGTGGGGGCCTCATTTTCTCAGGTACATCCCCCCCCCCACCCAATGTAACCATGACAGGTTCTAGCCTATGAAACGAAGGCAGCTCAGAGATCAGAGATTGCATATCTCAACATCCCCCACTATCCTCCTTCATGAGCACGTGTTCATGCACGCAGCTTTCTAAGCTTGTATTTACATTTTGGTTGCGTATTTTGTATAGCTCTGGATGTTGTTTAGGTTACAAACAGTGGTTTACCTCCAGTGTGACGCCTGGGTCCTTAAGCCCCGCGGAACTCACTTTCCAGTGCTGCCAACATCATCTTTCCATCCAAGTTTCTCTGGACGTGGCTCACCCTCATCTGGGGTCTTGCTCCCCGTTGGTGGTCTTGGGCCTGACTGGCTTCCTGTACAGCTCATGGATGTGTTTGTGGGGGTGGGAGGAAGCTGTGCGGTATTGGTGACCCGTGACTATTTAAACATCCAGCTCACGAGGATGGGATGGGACACGGAAAAATGTCATCTCCAAAATGGCTGGCCCTTTGATCATCGGAGTCGGAAACGCAGTCACTCACTAATCCGGGTTAAAAAAAGCACCACTGCTTCCAGCTGTAACGTGTGATCGCTGGGTCCCTCCACCTGGGTTGCCTTGTCAGGACTCACCCTAGGCAGCTCTGTCAAGTGGCCCAGGGCTGCTGTCCCTCCTTCATGGCTCCAGTCCTCCACCCACTTACGTACACCATCACAGAGCTAGCATTCAAAAACCAAGGAAACTTTATTGTCTGTTACAAAGTAACAAAAATTCCTACTAGCTCATTCATAACACATCAGAAAAAAACAAGTAATAAAAACAATCTATAAAAATCAAAAAGCCAGTCAGAATACTTATTGATTGCTCCCTAGCCTTCTAACTCATCCAATCAAATCTCTGTGTCAGAACAACACGCTAAATGCTAATTAATACAGAGCGCATTACCGTTCCCTGGAATACATCCACCTTCACCTCGTCTTCATTGACATTCACGTCCTGCAGACGTCCTCTTGGAGCTATAACTGGTCTGTTTTGAGGTCCTTACACCTTACTGGCGGGTGCTGTAGTCATTTGCCTAATTCAATTTAATATCATGAGTAAACTTCCACCATGTTTAATTTCTGTTCTGCTGATCCATGATGTGCCATACAGCTCAATAAGTGAAGTATCATGTTAACAATACAAAGGTTGTGGGTTCAAATCCCAGGGAGCATGTATCACTGTAACCCTTCTCTGTAGCATGAGTTGCTTTAGATGAAGGTGGCAAATAAATGAATAATCTGGACTGCATCTCTTTCCACAGAGGAAGGGTGCGTCTGATTCCACTTAATGAGCTGCCCCCCCCCATAAAAACAGCGCATTTTATTCCACACACAGGACCGAAAAGGACAAACTCGCAGGGTGTGACAGTGTCACTCTTTCACTTAATCAGAACATGTGGCATCGAGCAAAAGTCAAACACCGTGCTGGAACGGCCCCTTTTTAATGCGCAAACTCTGCCTGTGTCTGCAGGACGTGAATGTCAATGAAGACGAGGTGAAGGTGGATGTATTCCAGGGAACGGTAATGCGCTCTGTATTAATTAGCATTTAGCGTGTTGTCCTTTAGTCGATCGCTGTTATGCCTAAACACCGCAATAATAATTATCTTTGTGCAGTGAACGCCAAGTGCACTGCAGTCGCCGCTTGATGCAGCCCCTTCTGTAGCTCCTCAAGTAGATTGTAGCTATAACAACACGTAGAAGGTTATGTGTTTGAATCCCTGGGACTGCACACATAATTTGTAATCATTCTCTCTATTGTAAGTCATGTTAGATGAAAGCATCAAGTAATTGTTGAGTGCTGACTTCAGGTGAGTCATCAAGATGGTGGAATTTCAAAATGGCAGACAGAGACAGTGGTAAGCTTGGCTTCAGTCGTTTAGAGTGGCTGGTATAAGCGGGGTCCTCCGAGGAAAGAATGTCTCTGAGAGACAGCAGTTATCATGTGTATATATAACTCAGTTATATAACTCAGTGTGTTACGTAATAAGCTTTCTCTACCTTAACCGGCTGCTCCTGCGGGAGTATTGGCACGTTTCCTCACGTTAGGGGTCGTTTCCCGATCAATGGTGGAGTCGAAACGCAGCGTACGAGGTACCGACGGGGTGTGAGATTAACTAGGCGTCTAAACAGCGACACCGGAAGCCCAGCCCAGATCGGGAAAGACGGATGAGCAATGGGGGCCAGCAGAGCAGGGATGATGACGGACTCCCGAGAGCGGCGGACGGGACGTGCGACTGTTGAGGAACCAATGTGAGCGTTCCAGCTGTGTTTTCCCAACCTGGGGTCAGTGGGGGGAGGAGCCGGATGCTATTCCTCCCCCTCACGCCTTGGACTCTCCGACCTCCAGTCTCCCCTCTCCTCTTCTGCCCCAGGGGCCACACCGGCTGCCTGTTTACATGGGCCCCAGTGGGAGGGGGCTGGGTAATGCTGTCAGCAGACATCACGTTGGGGCAGCATGAGCAGATGTACGGGGGCAGCCCACCCCCAACCCCGCGCGGCCAGGCCGACATGGAGCTGACGACATCGGCTCTCTGGGGATGCGAGGGGCCCCTTCCATGCGGCGATGCTGATGGCCAGTCGCTCGTCACGCCGCCGCCGCTGGTCTCCATCCTGTTCTGCTTTTTATGAAACGCTGCCTCTTTCCTGTTGATGTGACGGGGGCAGCATTACTTCACAAGCACAGTTCAATCTGTTTCAACATGTCTGGCTTTTTTTTTTCCACGTGTTGCGGGTCACACATTCTCAGAGCTCTCAATTGGGGGGGGTGGAAATGCGACGGGCTCAGCCATGCGAGCCAGACCACAGCGCCCATCCGACTGGCACGGAATGCGACGCTGGGACTGCGCTTTACCCGCAGCTGTGCACACTTCGCTCTGCTACTGCACAGCAAACGGGCAACATCTGGGTGGCATGTCAGCAGCAGTCAGAGCCAAGCGCCTGTGGGTCTGAACTGTGCCCCTTATTTTGGTTTCATCTCAAGATGAAGGTTTTCTGCATTGAGAACAATATATGAGGGGCCATGCAAAATGCGAGGGATCCGCACAGGGGGCATGCAAAATGCGAGGGATCCGCACAGGGGCCATGCAAAATGCGAGGGATCCGCACAGGGGCCATGCAGCCGCTCTCATCAGGCTCCCAATCCGTCCGTCCGAACTCTACGTAGGCGGTTGACTAAATAGCGCGTGAAATGTAACACTGATTGATCCTGCCGTCTGATTGGACATCCATCTTCCAGCCACTTATCCAGCAGGGGCTGAGGGGGCCTAACTGGGAAGCTCCGGCCTAGTCAAGATGAACGGGCTGCTGGTTGCGCTGATGGCTACAGAAAGACCTCCGTAGCATTACCGTATGTTAGGGAACCTTTGGCTCTCTTGAGGAGCAGTCACCATGCCGGAGCAGGCCTGCAAAACGACAGCTCATTCCTTCCTTTGTTGTCATAAGTATGTAACGTCAGAGAAGGCCAAGCGAAGAGCTTGTTTATTATCCTTAGCAGCCCCCGGTATGTTCTCTGTCATGTTTCCCCTCCTGTGGTATTTTCAAACGGTGGTGTGAGACGTCAGCGGTACCGTCGTGTTTCTCCCCGCCTTCTCCGGTGACTCCTGTGATCTCCCCACAAAGCCGCTTTTCTCTCTTCGCTCCCTCCTCGCCTGTCCTTTGCCAAATCTGCTCCTCGTCTGTCGATTTCATTAATTCCTGTTGGGCTAGAGGCTTCTTGCAAGCCAGCACAAATATTAAGAAGTAGGTTCCTTTACTGTGTTTTTCGAAATTCTGGAAATAAGTCCAAAAAATGTATACTGGCTAAACAAATGCCCTACATTTTAATCTCCTCCCCAGATATGTTCCTGTTGACTCTCACAACTATGAGTTTATGAAAAATTCAAGATTTGTAAACAGTGATGAGTGGAGCCACAGCAAAATGTAGTTGTATTTTTTTTTCTTTTTGGACATTTCTGTAGAAAATAAGTTCTTTTTACATCATCGGTGTATTTTAAAGGTAGTGACCCCCCAGCATGTATAGGTCTATATAGTCTGCTGCGCCCCAGCAAACGGAGCCCCCAGGACTTCAGCCCCAAAAGGTACCTGGGCAGCATTTCTGCAGTTGCTGCCTGATAGTTCAGGAGCGGGAGCCTGGGGGTGGTGGGGGATGGTGGGGGCAGTAGGGCTAAGCCATTTAGACCGACTCACCACAAGAGCAGAAAAGATGAACCCAGACCTCTCTACTGTGCTGTCGGCCGGGGGTGTTGTGAAGGACACTTTTAAGGGGTGGAGGCAATGACAGCTTTGGAGTACCACTGCTGGCGAGGGGGGTGGGCAAAATGAGAATGGAGGTAATGGGCCTGATTTTGAGGGAGCTGTGCTGAGAGGTGGGGGTTTGGGTAATAGAGGAGCACTGTGAACACCCCCACCCCCGCGTTGTGGGCCTGCTCCATGGCCGCAGCCTCTGTCTGACGTCCCCATACGTTTCTGTTTGACATCTTTAAGCATCCGTGAGCAAGCGGCGTCTCGCCCCTTTCTCATTTAGGTTTGGCAGCTGCAGATCGTCTTAACGCGCCTCTGGTTGCGCGGCATCGCCAGTGTCACTCGTTTCCTGCAGCTGGGAACACATCTGGTGGCTGACGTGCGGACGGGCGCCGTGTCTGATCGCGTGGGGATGAAGGGATGAATCTTAGGCATGCCAGAGGGATGTGTCGGCCAAGAAGGTCAGGTTCCTGCAGGGTATCTGCTCGGTGCTACGCTGCAGCGACTAACCGGAGGGAGTGAACAAACGGTGTGCCGGGGGGGGGGGGGATGCTGCTCCCTCTATTGGTCACGAAGGGTTAAAAAAAATGTAATATTGATTCTTAAGCTGCTGGAATATAGAAGCTGTATGTTTTAATTTGGATCACTGTTGTCAAGTGCAAAATCCTTTCAGATCCGGGTCGATGCCGGCTCTGTTTTTCCAGCAATTACACTGAGTAACATATGAAGCCCACAAAGTACTCAGAGAGCAACCAATCATATGCCTCCACTGGGGGGTATCACAGAGACACAGGAGAGTGTGAAAACTGCATTCTGCACTGCATCTCTCCAGGGCTGTAAGGGACAGTCACCCCCTCCCAGTGAAGAAAGAACCACCCAGTTCGGCTACATCCAGAGGTGGATAGTCCAGGTCCCGAAAGTAAAAATCCAGGCCAAGATTTTGTTTCAACCAACCAGCTGAACTATCCACCTCTGGCCACACCCCTTCTATGAGGTGACCACATGCCTGACAGAGTCCCCCTGCATTTACCTGTCGATGGGAGGAGTCTGTAGTCCTGGGCAACACAGCACCATGTGCAGTGACAGGGGCTTCCTGTTCCCAGAAGCTGCGGCACAGACACATTAATCGGGCTGCGGATGAGAAGGGGGAGCTCTTCCCCACCTCGGGGCGACTCTTGCCCTTTGCCAGTCCGGCAGCAGAGCGTTAGCTTATTAAGCGTGCGGCTTAGACAGCCCCCCCACCACCCTGCCCGTCAACTGTGTCTTTCGGGGGAGACTGCTAGACATTACAGTATATACCGCTGGACACATTGAATATTAACAGCGGCTACGTTTATGGGCTGTCGTCAGTCAGGGTGACGTTATGAGGTCATATAAAATGCACCAGTGGAGTGCAGTTCTGTGGAGGACGTAGCTTGTGCTAAAAACCATTGTCAGAAATGTACGCCTTCCTCAGGTTGGCATGAGTGAATACAGTAGGATTAGTTCAGAATTAATCTTTTTTATATATATATATAATCGCCCTGCTTCCTTATTAAAATTCAAATTGGGGGGCTCATCTCACGGGGTCTGATCGCACGGTTTATGGGGCCCCCGCTGGTGGCATCTGGCGTGTTCGGCTTTTGATATTTGGCTGACACCCCAGCAGGTGAATACTGTGCCGCTGTTTACACATGCTGCCTTTAAAGGGGAGGGGTTGGGAGGGGGGGGGGGGCTGCCGGACAGATGCTGTAGCATGCGAGTCAGCGCCACAGATTTTTACTGGCTTTCGTAAAAGAGTGTGCGGGTGCAGACATCTCACCTTTTTTTACATACAGTAGAGATGTACGTTTTGCTGAAATTCGAAAAAAGGCCGTACCCATCCTGCTCAGGGTAGTCCCCTATCCTGTGCTCTGTTCCACATGGGATAGGCTCCAAACCCTTCCCTGACCCTGACCAAAATGGGTGGATGGATGGATGGAAGGAAGGACCGACAATCCATCTCCTTCTGCTGGCCTATGACTGTGGTACTGAGTGCTGGACGTGATGCATTCCAGTTCTAGAGAGAATGGCACCAATATGGAGGGTACGCTATATCTCTCCGGCCCTTACATCTTACTGCTTATATTCACCTGCGTTTGGTTTCCCTGTTGGGCGTTAATCACGCTCTCATAGCATGACATTTACGCGCGCTGTGTTTTACCTACTCATTGCCGGCAGCGGCTTCTTGTAGCCAGTCATGCTGACAGCTGGCGATGCCACAAACGTGTTCTTTCACCGCCTGCACGGCTGATATCGCTAACGGCGACACTAAAAGCTAACGGATGCTTAAAAGCTGGAAGTGCATTGTTATTCTGCTATAAAAAAAACAGAAGTAGCATCGTAGCATCGTTTAATTTCACGCTTGGAATGTGTCTGCGACACGCTTCTGTGCCGCTCGTGCATCGTGTGGCAGGCCCTTGTGGCAAGGCACTACCGATCGGCCAGGCCTCCGCTAAGCCACTGGCTGTTCTCAGACGAGCTTTCAGCTGGCTGAGGCAAGGCAATGCGCCATTTAATGCGCACAGAGAGCCAGCCCGGAACACGCACACTCTTACCTTTCTCTGCATGCTCGTTTGATGTGGCTGGAAATTCGTTCGCTCGTATTTTTTCCTTTGACATCACTTGGTGTTGTCTAAGACCGGTTGCCGTGTCTTTCAGAGGAAACCAAAACAAGCCCTTGCACTGCACAACGCATTCTTCTCCCTCATTTGTATGCAGCTATGGGGAGTAATGCATGCGACACAACCGTTTAATCGATAGTGTTTAATGCAGAGGTAGGGAACCTGTTCTGTGGTCCCCACAATGTAATATAAACCTAATCCACACACATGCACGCACACACACACACACACACACACACACACACACACACACACACACTGTTATACATACAGTACTGTGCAAAACTCTTAGGCAGTCAAAGAAAGTTCCATTTAAATGATCATCATTTGATCAAAGATCAATCAGCCAATAACAGTGGGTCCCCAGGACTGGGGTTGAGAACCCCTGTTTTATTATTGGCTGATTGAGAGGTTGTGCCAAAAACCCGCACCGACTCTCCATGGATCAGGTTCCCCACCCCTGTAACCATAATGCCTGCTTGAGCTCCAGTCTAACAGCACAGGCAGGGGGGGCATGTAAGGTAATCACAGGGGGTTGCGGACACCACAGACTCATAGTGCTACACCAACATGATGATCATTTAAACGGAACTTTCTTTGACTGCCTAAGAGTTTTGCACAGTAATGTATGTATAAAAGTCGTGTTGGGATTAGAATTTTTCTCATAGAAATGAATGGAGAGTCCCCACAAGGATATAATTACAAGGCCTCAGTAGGACTCACACATCCAGGGACTTACCAAATACACACTCATACTGTACAGTGCAGCATTAACGCCTGTATGCAGATGTGCTCACAGATGTCTTCATGATGAGCACAGGGTATGGGGCAGCATGATGGCAACACTGCAGGCTTATGGGAGGCAGTTACGGCCCTGGTGTCCGTGTGGCTGGATGGAACGTGAGCGTCTGTGTAATCCGCACGGCCCGGCGCCGCAGGGAACCTGGGGCCGACCTGCTAAGAGCTAACAGGCCATCTGTAACCGTTTGTAAGGGAAGAGCAGCACTCCCTAGGCGATATCCACCTGCCAAGTAGGCCTTACGCACACACAGGCACTTCCTGGTGCCCCGAGGCTCTCAAAGCCCTGGGAGGAAGTGAGGTACACAAGATTCATCCAACCCCCAAAAGGGAGATGACGGCCTGTTCTGCCTTGGCTTGGATCATATGATAACAGGGCTTCAAACAATCACGCATCTGGCGTAACCCTCACACTTTCAGACTCTCACGCTAACGTAGGAAATTTTACAGCAAATCTCTACTATTCCATTATAAACATAAAATTAGCTACGTCAAAAGCGTTGTGGTAGTTTGCAAAACTCTTACATACATGTAAATGCGTGTGCATGTGTGTGCAGTCTTGCCTTGGATTGAAAATCTCACTCCTGCCAGTTGACCAAAGTTGGGGACACGGTGTGATCCAGCAGACCCCAGCTCTCCCTCTAACCCCAGCTGGTGCCTCTCTAACTACTATATCACCCGTTGTAATGTGTGTGAATTCTGTTAACCGGTGGCAGGAAACCTAATGTCTGCTTAACTGTCCCATAACACAACTTTTATTGAACCTTCCTTGCTGTACCAAAGTGTGTCTGCAGTATGGAAGGCACCAGAAATTTTCTTCCAGGGGCAGGTGCTTCTATAAAACATCTAGACACAGAGAGGAGTTTTAATGAACTGTGAGTCTTTGTGGACGTCGCCATGTCAGTTCGCCGTGAAGTGACCCCTGTATGTGTCTTAGAACTTCCATAAACGGCTCGCAGAACCTCACAGGGCAGCAGACGTGTTCAGAAGTTCTCGCAGCTAGAGATCGAGCGTGATTATATGTGTTTCAGACTCCATTGTATTAGTGATCCTGCTGAAATATAACAGTGTGTCTCACCAAGCCTCTCGCACAGTAACTGAATCGATATACTTTGTTGGTAGATTGATGTGTCAATACAGCTCCTGGAATGAGATGTTCTTCTTGGTGAACCACATTGGTGAGGGAGTCTGGTAGCAAAATAAAGGATTCGATCAATTATGTCACAGGGTTGCCTATTCAACGAACTAAAAGATTTATATTTATTGTTGACTAAACACAACTGGCATAAGGGAGCTGTATCCCAGACATCGGTTGAGTCCATCTGCTATTCTCAGCACACAGTTCTTTCCAAGCTAAGTTGTCCTCCAAGAAGAATGAGGAGTAAGCCAGGTTTGGCTGATCTGGTGGAGGATTAGAGCTGTATTTATAACATCTCAGAGCCTTCCCACAAATCCCACTCTCTATCATGCTCGCACATAAAGAATGAGATTCTAACTAGCACACACGTGTAAGAACATTTTAGGTATAATTCACTTGCGGAGTCGGACTGTGCTCTCTGCACTCATAAAAAACACTCTACGTAAGCTTAATTGGCTTGCAGAAAAGGATTTTGAAAAAAAAAAACTAAAAATATTAGATAGAAAAAATAGCCTAAAAGATGCTTTTATTGAAAAGAATGTGAGGAGAAGAATAGAAGGACAGGTATCCGGAGCAGCATGTGTGGAGCCACAGGCAGCTAGAGCGGGCAGCTAGGTGGTGCTGAGGCAGCGATGACTGCGAGGGGGCGTGGGTGGTTACTAGGCAGATTATCCCACAGACTTTCTGAGCGCTCGATATGTGATGTGCAGAAAGGTCTCACTAGAGTGACATATTGGTGCCATTTTTTATTCACATGCTTTCACACTGCTGAGTAGCAAATTATAATTACTGCAAAATTACTTTAGTATGGCATTGAATTGGCTGTTGCTACAGTTATATTCACTGAGTATTTAGTCCAAACGAACATGCAAGTGAGAATCTGAGTGAGGATCCGAGTATCCCTGCAAGAATTGGGGTTAGGGGCCTTACTCAGTGGCCCAGTGGTGACATCACGCTGTCAGCCGTGGGATTTGAACCAACAACCTCCTGATTAGGGGCTTAGAGCCATACATCACATACAATACAATGAGTGAGATCACTTCTCATGCCAAGAATGAACTACTTTGCAAGTTTCTCTCATCATTGAAAAACTGCAAATCCTACTAATGAAATTTATAGGTCATTAACACTTTTGCCTTTTATTCTCGATGAGCCGTACGCAGTCTGGCGTTTCAGCATCATTATCAGGGAGGCCTCGTATAACTAGCCAGTGGTGACTGGCCCCGCGAGCTCCACGGCGCCCCCCCTAGAGGGAAGCATGCCTTCATCTTCCGTCGATGGGCCGACCCGTACTTGTGCACTTAATCTGCATGAACAAATGTTGCGCTTCAAAGCCAGGAACAAACATGGGGCGCACCATAAATAACAACAATCAAAGTTTAATTTGATGCAGCCGTAACACTGCAGTTTGCAAAGTTTTATCAGCGTCGGGTGTGATATAGCTGCAGATATATTTACGATCAAGGACATGTCTGCGGCTTTGATTTATCAATCGAAAATGACTCATTTTACTTTTTTTTACTTTGCTGTAAACATTCTTGGCGATTCAGTAATGAGCACTGGACTGGACAGTCAGGTCTGCTTTAAAGTCAGCCAATTGTCTTTGCTTCCCTTTGCTTAATTGGGATTATAGTTTATGTGGCTTTCCCACTACTTTCTTGATTCTTCTTTTTTGTTCTGTGCTTTGATGGCAGTTATCGGCCACCCTTTGGAGAGAGTGCCACAGAAAAGCATTAGTCTGCCTTTAAAATGAAGGCAAGAGCGTTTTGATCTCTCCTGCTATTGTCTTTCATTTAAATTTAGGGGCAGAGTAATACAATGCAACATCCAGTTTATTTGATTGCCTTTCACGTCGAGAATTACCGAAAAAACAGACACAAGGGACTGTGAACCGGCTACTTTGCTGAATAGATGTCTTGTCATTTCATTGTGTAACCTCTCGCTCCCACCTTATTCACTCCTTTCACAGCTCTCCTCCCTCCACCAAGCTCCCCTCTCCCTCTCCCTCGTTCCTCTTTCTCTACATCTATTGATGGCATGAAAAAAAAGGGAAAGAACGGGATTAATTATTTGCCAGAACTTTAACCTGTGAGCCTTAACGAACACCATTTTCCGGGGCTCCTTTTGGCTATACGGGGGATTTCAGTGGAGGCTGAATTTAATTAGTTCAGCCAGCCTGTGTATCGACATGAAAACAAAGGTTCAAAGGACAGGGAAAGGGCTACTTTTTTTTAGAGTTTAAAGGAGGGATTTTTACAGGGACTAGTGGAGATGAATTTGCCACAGAAATGAACGAGAATGAATAGTTTATGGTAATTTATTTTACACACAAAAGATGAGCCTATCAACATCCACCATTCAGGAATGAGAAATATCTCTTGGCCTGATTGATAGAGGAAAGCGTAGAACATGGAATAAAGCCATATTACTACCTGGCTGTAATTCTCCCAGAATCCTGCCTGTGTGTTTAAAAATGATGAGGAGGCAGCTCACCATCCAGGCCTGCCTGCTCCCGTCTTTCCCTTTCTATGTGCTGGCAGCAGCCAGGGACATACCCAAAGGACGAAGGTGTGACAAAACCGGCGGCAGCAGGGAGAAATGGAGCGAGGTTTGGCACGCTTTTGTGTCACACCCCAAAATTGTCATTTGAACGCTCTTGCGTGCGGGGAAATCCAATGCAGGACAAAAAGAAGGGTGTGGCTTCTTTATCCAAGAGGTTTCAAATAATAGGGTGTGTGTGTGTGTGTGAGTGTGTGTGTGTGTGCGTAGTTTACATGTTGTCCTTGTGTTGCCTCCTGGTACTTTGGTTTCCTCCCACGTGCCAAAGGAATGCACCTTGGCATGTGACGTCGGCATCCCTGAATGGGTTGCAGTATGTGACTGAGTGTGCATGTGTGCTTGTGCATGGCTGTGGATAAGCTTAAAGCCGCCCCCCCCCACCGTACTGAATAAATTTTGAAGGATGGATGGATGGATGGAATATCTGGAAGCCACTGATGATATAAGTTCCCACTGCACTTTTTCTCTCGCTTTCACTTTTCCATCCCTTGCAGTTCTTTTAGCTTGAGGCTAAGTGGGTCAGAATTAGTCACAAGCGGAATTGCAGAACCAAGGTTGCCTTCCTGAACTTGGACCCAAAAGATGGTCATTTCAGCAGCACTGGGAGTGTCTGAAAACTCATTATTTCTCTGGGAAAATATTGCCGCTCTGTTTAAGAGCTTTTTCCGAGGTATCTGGCAGAGTAGCTGATTTTTCCCGAGAAAGACCAGCTGCAAGGCAGAGGCATTCCTACTCGATTCCTCATTCACAGCGTAACCAGTCGCTCCCCAGTGTTAAGAGACAGCAAATTCTGAACCTGCCTTCCAGTTTTGCCCTCCGCATAACCAGCCGAGATCCACAGCCTGGGCACCTGATCCAGTGACACTCAAACAGTAATTCTTTGGAATTACTCTTCCTCTTTTAAACATCTAGAGCAGTGTGTCTAATCCGGTCCTTGGGGACCCCTAGACGGTCCAGGTGTTAGCTCCCTCCCAGCTCCCTGCCAGATAGTCCACATTTTTTGAGAAACACTGGATTAGAAGAAACCGCAGCCACATGACCCCCTCACACACAGACTGCTATGCATTATGGGAAGTGCTTCAGAGCTGTAGGCCTTGTGATTTTACATTTATTTATTTAGCAGCCGTTGTTATGTCCACAGTCGCTTTTAAGAAGAGAAGAAAGCTTGGGGTCAGAGAGGAGGGTCAGCCAGTGCACCCAGAGCAGTCAGTAGACAGAATGCCTTTATTGTCATTGTTCTGGGGGCAGGAACAGTGAAATTTTCGTAGCTTATCCCATCTAACTCACCTACGGCATTCAAACACATAGGAAGAGCGAAGTTTGGGGTCCAAAGGCAGGGTTAGTAATTTATCTGGCACCTTTACTGTGGTTTGGGTTAAGATTCTTGCTCAAGAGCCCAACAGAAATATGAGGATTCTAATAAAAATGGGATTTGAACCAGCGACTGCACTGGCTATGATATGTTGGCTAGATGTGTCTGGGAATCAGCAGCACTAGAAAACAAGCAGTGATACAAGTTGTCAACCAGAGGAGAGATACTGATTCATATTTTCTCTTTTATGCGGGGTCTAAGGACCCCCAAGATCCCCCTTCCCTGTATAGTCACGTGCGCTATATATGCTTGTATGTGACACATCTGTACCTCTCGTGTAAATCCGGTTAAGCTAGAATGTGAGGAAAACGAGTACAAAGAGTGCGAACCCTTTATATCCGCCCCTCCCCACCCATGCACATTGCAAGCATGATACCAATCACCCATGTGCTGTTTCTGCACATTGAGATCTTCAGAGAAGGCTCACAAAACATCGGTGCTCTGCAGAGCTGCAGCTCGTGGCCGGAGCCTGTCGTGCGTTGCTAAGCACCTCGCTGCATTGATCTCCTGCAGCTGGGGTCTGTGCTGAGAGGGGAAGTCTGCAGCAGGTCCTGCTGAGACGGACATTTTCAAGGTTGCCCCTTGCAGCAGTGTCTTAGCACACGGGCTGGGCTTCACGGTGCAGCTGTGTACTGCTAATGCCACATGAGAGAATGGGCAGAGCACCCGCTGCTCTCCCATAATTACCAGTCTTATGTGACTTTTTAAGTTTAAATTAAAATCATTATGTGTTACATAATAGGTTGCTATTTGCTTCAGTGCTCAAGTGTCTGTTTTTTTAACACCTAGTGTCAATTCTATTACTGCATTCAGGCAGGGCCTATTTGGACAAAGCAGCCATTAAAAGGCCTGGTGTATCACCGTTAGGAAGTACAGTACCGAGATAATCGGACGGTAATTGCTGGATTAGATTCTGGACTGGATTAATGTAGTCAGGGGTGGCCTGTTGCATTTATAGTGATTAATTGGATGGTGCTGTTGATTCTCTGTAGATCCTCTGCAAGTTTAACCTTGCTGACACCGTAACTGTGTTTCTGTAGTTTATTTTTAGCCCTATGACAGATGTTAGCTATTGTGTCCCTGTCAAGGACAATCAAGCCATGCACAGACTGTTTATTGACGTTTTTTCCTGAAATATGTATTTGATAACTTCCAGAAGGTATAATCCTAAGCCTGATTCTATCTATTCTTGATTATTTCTTAAATATGGACTTTATAATTCCCAAGAGGTACGACCCTAACCCTATTTTTTCTTAGTTACTTCTCGAAAACGGATTTAATAAGAGGCAAATGAAAGTTCAGTATAAGTAATGCTGTCAAAGTGAAACCCGGCACCTCTTTGCATGTCCTGCAAGTGGCTGTCGATTGGCTGGACGCCGCGTCTGAGTCCTGCCCTCCCCCCCTTGCCTCCCCCAGTACAGGATCGGACAGCTGTACATGATCAGCAAGCATAGTCACGAGCAGAGCGACCGCGGGGAGGGCGTGGAGGTGGTGCAGAACGAGCCCTATGAGGACCCCGTCCATGGATGCGGCCAGTTCACCGAGAAGCGGGTCTACCTGAACAGGTGAGTGCCGGTGCAGCGCCCCCCCTCCCTCGGCCCCCTCCCGCAGACATGCTCCTCCCTCCGTCGACACGAGTTCACACAAGTTAAAAGCACGTTAAAAATGTCGCCGAAGCAAATTAAGCTGTCAGATTAACAGTAGTTCATTTCCCAGCACTCCAATCAGAGAGTCGTAGTGTTTGAGTGGCTCTGATGTGCTGAGTATTTCAATGAGCATGCGTGGTTGGGCAAGGAAAATCTGTCCGTGGGCATATGGCATATCTCAGATTCCCTCTCAGGAGAACGCCCTAATTATCAGATTCTTAATTAATTCAAGTAGCAGTCAGGATACTGAGGGCAAGTGCATGTCAGATGTTTGCTATTAAGGCGGAACGAGGTGTATGCAGTCAGACTGATACATGAATGAACGCCGGCTTAACTCGTAACAAGCTTAGCCCAGAGTCTCTGCTCCTATCAGATTCAGAGTCCAGGATTAGGGATCCTGCAGCCACTGCGTTTGCGCACCAGTGAGCACCTGACGGACGGGAGCGTGGGGAGGGGGGAAGTGGGAGGTCCACAGTGGGCTGTTAATTCTAAGCACTGTCAGCATTCCAGGCAGGCAGGAACTAAGATTGTTGGTGACTCAGCGAAAAAAAATGTAGCATTTGTCCATATCAGGCCTGCAGTGCACGTATGAGAGGTAGAAGGACAGAGAAAAAAAGACAGAGGCAGGCCTGCCTTCAACATATCAAGTCACCGCACGCTTTGTAGTAATAATCACCTGTAATGTTGTATTCTCCCTGAAATAACTCTAAAGGTCACATTTCAATAGGTCAGACATTTCTGAAATGAGTGTAAAGCTGGTATGGGCATGTGTAAAAACCAACACAGCAGCTACAAGGCCCCTAGTATTTCACAGTCAGGTGTCTGCTCTAAATACTCAGCAAAATAGGATACACTTCCTGCACACTACCTGCACAATTCTTCCACATTTCCTGCATACTACCTGCACATTACCTGCATACTTCTTCCACATTTCCTGCACACTACCTGCACAACTCTTCCACATTTCCTGCACACTTCCTGCACATTTCCTGCACACTTCCTGTAGCCTCCTGTAGATTCCTGCAGGTTCAGCACAGAGCTGCTCTGCTTCTTTTGTACGTCTGTGCTTAGCGGTTACATTCGCAGGCCGGGCTTGACAGCTGACACATTTGGGAGGCATTAAGCGCAGCGATAACGGGCGTAACAAATGCAGCAAGCTCAGGGGAAATTCACAGGAAATGGCAGCACAGCGGATATGCCCATAGTTGTGCTGCTTTACTATTAGTCACTCAGAACTCTGTGTGTGTCTCAGTGTCCTTGTATCTGTGATGGAGCTGCAAAGTCGGGATCAATCCCCTTTAGCTTCCAGTGTCCAGCTCCCTCCCTGGTGCACCATCCTGTCTACAGGCCTTACCCCAAACATAACCTGTCCACTCCTCATCTCATCAAGCTGCGGAGGGTCGGGACCTTGCAACCAACCGGCGCCAAGCTGTCAATCAGCTTGCTTCTGCCTTAAATCCCGCACGGAATGCCTGCCCACACAGCCCATGCGATTATTTCCGGCAGGGTTGGATATAAAGGGATAAGTGAACGTCATCCTCTCCGACACAGCCTTCTGCTCGGGGATCCAGCAGCAGATGAATGGGCTCATGTCAGAATATCACTTTCAGAAGCTCTGGGCCTCTTGTTACTTCAGCTAAAGCCTTGAGGGCTTCATTTCTGTTCTGGACCTTGCAGTTATTTGCTTCCTTTCTCCTAAAATGATTGGGAGGTATGATGGTCTTTTGTACTCTGGAAACCAGCTTTTTTTTTTCTAGCCAGATCATTCCAGCTATTATGTGGCTGCATTACTTATGGCTTTATGTGGTGCAGATACAGCCAGCGCAATTCTGCCGGCGGGACTGGGGAAATGAATGGAGCCCGAATCACACCTCAAGGAGCGCGGCAAAAATTTTAAGGCTAAAATTGAATATCCGGCAGAGTCAGCAATGACCACCTGCCTGGAAGTGCCCCCCCCCCCTCCCCCCGGAGGTTAGGGAGTGAGGTGTGGTGATGACAGGCCATTTCCACTCTGGAAGAGAGATAGCATGGGGGTGGACACGGGTCCACCAGCAGCTCTGCCGACGTTTCACATTCACACCGGGAGCCCAAGCAGACTTATCAATCATTGCACTAATTAAATATTAAATTACTGCCATGTTATTGTTGTTGTTGGCATTTTCATTGCCGCCGTTTTAATTACCGCATGAGTCGTTCCTCTTATCACAGCAGCACAAAGAGGCTGCCGCGGAGGGGACCCCCTCCCAAATAGGCTGAAAGCAGTACAGGAGGCAGAGCTGCGGGGGTCTTCGCTAAAACTCGTCCGCCCGCCGCCTCTTACCCGGAGCTGGGCGCCTGCCCTGCCACCGTGATGGGAGATGTACCGAGCCCAGCTTCGGCCTGCTCAGCCAGGAGGGCTGTGCCACACGTGGTCATGTGACCATGCCCCTCATGTTTCTGCATCTCGACCGAGGCGCCGGGCATCAAAGCCTGCAGCAGCTTCAGCCCATGTCGTGTTTCCAAGTCTTTGGTTTAAAAACGAGGGTGTAGATTTGCGTGTGGGGGGTAAGGGTATGTTCCTACCACTATTGAGGGAGAACTGGGTATATCTAGAGGGGCGGGGGGGTCGGGACAGATCTGCCCTGTACCAACATTGAAATCAAACCTACAATCTTGTGTGAAATTATCCTGAAACTTTCATTATAAACAGTATAACCCAACAACTGAGTCTAAAATAATCAATTCTGTAGAATGAATTATTAAATTACGATCACAGAGTCACGCTTAATCAATCATATTCATGACAGTTCTGATGATCCTGGTATAGACTGGTGTTGTCTGATTTATGCTCTATCCACTGTTTTTACTGACCACGCCAAGAGCATAAATTTGAGCATGTGGTCCAAAGTGATTTACCCGCTACAGCAAGGATTCTTAAGTAATTGTATCTGGCATGGGAGCATTACTCTTGGCAGGACGGCTACTGTCCTTTGTTGCTTTTGCTGCAGTGAAATCGGAGCGCGGGGGGGCGGGGGGGGCGTGGGGGCCCTCACTACCCGCTGAGCGTCACAGAAGTATGGCGGTGCCTCTGACAGCTTTTCTTTGCATCTTAAGAAGAACGAATGTCTCATTTCTATCTTCCTGAAAACTCTTTTATGAATGAGTCAGGAGATCCGTGTCGCCTCGCAAAAAGGTGCAGGTCTCTCTAATCTGCCTCTTCTCGTGCCGGTCTATATTTTTCGTTGCAGTCACCGCACACCTGCCGTCACGTTGGGCATATTAATGTAACTGTTAGACTAAAAAACGGGGATGATGCATATTGAACGAGAACAATGAGAAGTATGAGAACTTGTATATCAGACATTTCTGTCAGTTATCCACTCTGCATGCGCTTTACCTCCTCCGAAGGGATAAAAAAAATCACAGATGAGAAGGAAAAGAAAAGTAGCTTGCAGCTTTTCTGAAGCGTGTGAGAATACAGCCATCCCAAGACCCCGGGCATTAAGTGGAAGGGCAGTCAGTTTCCTACAATTCATGGAGGAATTTGTTTCTCTATTGCATGTCTGACATTCATTCTGCTGTACTTCTGCCCTATCTGAGCCTACAATGGCGGAGACCATGGCTAATGGGATGCATTATTCAATTTGTGCATCTGCAAAGGCTCTTAGGAAATTCAGTAATAATTTGCTCAATCCAGGGCAATAAAGGAACCCGGGCATCCGATGCAAAAATGACTCTTTTAATTCAGTGTTACTTGAATGTGCATTTTCATAGGAGTGTTCATCCCCTCCTAAGTGCTCGTTCAGCCTCAAAGAACTCCTTGCTCGCAAAGAGTCACGTACCTCCAGATTAATGCATCTACTTGCTCATGTTGAAGAAATGTCCCGCCTATCTTACTGAAAGGACAGTTTTTCCAACCCACTGAGGACCACTGTGATTGGTAGTAATACGTTATATTTATGTAACAGAGCTTCGGTCCAGCGTAATGTATGATTGAGAAGGCAAGGTCAGACAGTCTCTGGAACCAAGGGCATTGCTCAAGGGCCCAGCAGTGAAATTTCTCTGTTGGCCCTGAGATCTGAACCTATGACCTTCTGATTATGGATACAGAATTCGAACCCAAATAGGCACACACAGCCTCTACTCTCTGACATTTGTCTTACTGAAAAACATTACTGCCAACTAGAGGCTATTTCCGACTCATATCATAGAGGTTTTACCATATCCAGCTTTTTGTATTTTAATTATTGCCCCTAGTTTGGACCAACCATTGTCACCCATATTGCATTGGTCTCTTCCAGTAAGCTCCCCAGCTGGGCTAGAGCAGTGGTCCCGAAAATCTTCTATGTGACGGAGAAGGCCTGGAACTACTACCCCTACACCATCACAGGTGAGACCCCAGACAAGGCGGCGTTAAGACGAGCGTAAGGACTAGATTCCTTGAGCAAAGGCTAAAACTGGAGGAGGCTTTATGTGCCATTGGTACAGGTATGTTGGAATGCTTCTAGGTCACATATTCTATCTTGCTCTCTGCACACACATATACTTCAGAATAAAGTTTAGGTTTCAAGCATTAGGTCAGTCATTTATCTGATGCCTCTAGAGCATTTGAGAGGGTTACCAATCTTGCTCAAGGGCCAAACAGAGATACAAGGATTCACCTGATGATGGGATTAGAACCAACCACCTTCCGGCCTCAGGCACCGAGGATTAAGCCACTGAGCCACACACTGTTCCCCAAATGCTGTAACTGCATTGGTTGGGATCGGTCAAATGGATTCACTGGAAAACAAAAATGATTTCTTGTGTGCCCACTAAAGATAAATGCTATGAATTACATAAGCAGCTTGTTGTCATTGGCAGTGCAAGATAGCATAAGAGAATCTGGCTATTCCTGCACTGTGTGGTGACTTTGTATCAACAAGCTTCCCAGTTACAGCGTGCAGGGAAAGCAGTTGGCTTGGTGACGTGTGACCAAGAGGCACAGTTCCTGCCTTCCCTGTACAAGTATGGAAATGAAGATGAGTACACTGAGGGGAAAAGTGCCATCAAATGCCAGAACTTGTGAAAGTGCCATCTATATTAATTATGAAAATATGAAGAAATGTCCTTTGTTCGCAGTGTGACTGGCGTGTGTAGGAGAGAGGTTTGGAATAACACCACCGATGGCTGAGCCCAACTGGGCCAGCCTGATTCTCTCCACTGGGAAACTGGGTATTCTCAGCAGTGTTCTCTGCAAGCCTGTCTACCGGTCGCCCAGCTGCCTAACAATCACACCTCGCTATCCAGCTCAAAGCGCTGACTCATGTATCCCAGTTACCGTCGAGCCTTAAACACCCATCACAAATCACCGTCCTGTATATGTCGTGTAGGGTGTGAGTGAGAAAGTCAGTCTGGTATTGAGAACGAGTGGGCAGCTTGACCCAGACTTGGTATCTGCAGTCCTCTTCTTCCTTGGTTTTCTTTATCGAGCGATCTCTGTGGCCGATGCTGAACTGTTGATTTTGTTCTCTCTCTCCTTCCCTATCATGCCGATCCCATCCCGACCTGACTGCAGAGTACACAGTGAGTATCTCGTCTGTATCTTCTATCGATCCACAAGCTGCTATGGGCACCTCGGCTTCGGGAAAACATGCCTAGAAATTAAATTAAGCTAGCAGGCCGCATTGTCGCAGTGGTATCTGAGAATGGAGGGGTGCCTCGCTGATCGGTGGGATTAGAAAAGCGTGCTCTTCCTTTGTGTTACTCTGCTGCGTAATTCTGATTTCACAGCCAATGTCAGGCTGTCTCTCGGTCCTTGCTAGCGATGGCTAGCGTATGCAGGTGACTGGGAGTCGACTGAACACAGGTGCAGGAATTATTTAAAGTATCCCAGCTCCATTTACCAATATAACATATATTTCATAAATCTTCTCAACACAGAGGGCTGCAGACTCAGCAAATAGTATTTCTAGGACAGGTTGTATATTTAATTTACTTGTGAGGTTGTCTGAGAAAACTTTGTCTTGCAATGCAGCAATTTGCACAAGTTTGCTTTAGGCTAAAAATGAAAAAGTGTTGGGTAATGGGTAATAAAATCAATTTTATTGTTAAACATAAAATAAATCAGTTGGTTGGCTTAAGTATGAATACTTACAAGCGAGCCAACACTTTTATGGTTGATACCATAATAATATTGTGATAATGTGTTTTTTCTTAGCAAGTGCCCTTTACCAGTTCATAGATGACCTAGATGCACCATGTAGTCTTGAACTGAGTTGCATAATCTATACACCAGGTCTATTCAAATCATGGTCCTCAAGGGCTGAGCACTGTTGATTTTCCATCTTCCCTTTTCCTGTGAGCCAGATGTGAAGCCTCTATGGCCAGTCAGAACCAGTAATTATTAAACTAACTACCTGGGAAAACTGAAAACAAGGCTTGGATTTGGAATCGAGGTCCAGATTTGAAAAGCCCTGCTCTAGAATTTTTAGTGATCAGTGGTCATTGTCAACACACCACACAACAACGAAATTTGTCCTCTGCATTTGACCCATATGTGACTTTTTGTGACATAGCAGGGGGCAGCTAATTCAGCCCCTGGGGAGCAGTGCTTGGGGGCGGTACCTTGCTCAGGGTACCTCAGTGGTGACTTGCTGGTGGGGGATTTGAACCTGCAATCTTTCAATTACAAAGGCACTTCTCTAACCATCAAGCCACCACTGCCCACTCTACACTAATCTCTTCTTCATTTGTTGGACAAGTCACATGATCGCAATTAACCAATCGGCCTGAAGAAGCATTTAGTCCATCCAATGACTTAAATGTTGTCGTGGAACGGACCAGGGAAGCAGGTGCAGGGAGATGGAGAGTCGGGAAATGAAGGTTTATTAAGAAAACACCAAGGACCATAACAAGACGGGCGTTAATGACCGGACTGGGGAGAACATACCTAACGCAGACTTAAATACATAGGACTAATCAAGAACTAGGAGAAACAGCTGGTAAACACGGGGATTCCACATGGGGTAGATGAGGGGGCGTGGCACTTGGGAGGATTGAACGAGCGGGGCAGGACAAATATTCTCCAAGACGTTCATTATCATATCTAAAGCAGCATCTACATGTGAAGGTCAGTGTGTACTTTAGTGAAACAATGTGCGATTAATAAATAAGGAAAACGCTAAGCATGCTGCAGATTTTTAAGGATAAAAACACGCTATATGTTACGCCATTAAATCCCCTCCCACGCGGAACATTTACTTCAGTGTGTGGTCATTAACGCATCTCCAAAACGGGTTCTGGGCCGGTGCTTCCGTCGTCATGATTCTTGGGCTTCTGGCTCAGTAATTAGCTTCTGAAAGTGGGTTGTCTTTGGACCTTACCATTCATAACAATGGATGAATGGATAATTCCACTGTACAAAACTGGCCCTTAGACCTATAGTAGAAAAAAAGGAAGATAGTTGTTATATAATATGCTGAAAACCCAAATAGCTCCAGAGGTCCAAATCAGACATTGTCCTGAACCATTTTGCTGTTTACTTGCCACCTACATGGTCATTACTTGCCACGCCCACCTTCAGATCAGCTCAAAGGATACTCAATACATTTCAGCCCCTTCTGGACAATGTGTCATTAGTTAGCCTTGGTGGCCTGCAGGCTTGTTTCCCGGTTTTCCCGGTTCCTGGTTTCATGTCTGATTTCTTGGTCCTTGAGTTTGGCTCTGAGTTTTGGATTCACTAGTTCATCATTCTCTGGTTTCTGGTTCAGCGCTCTGTTTTGGATCCTGTTTGCCAACCACCTGACCTTGTTTAGTCCTTCAACACTGTTCGTTGCAGTACCGACTGGAGCTCAGTGTGTGAGTCCCAGTTAGCCGCCTCTGCTGCGTGCCTCAGAGCCGCCCGAACCCAGTCAGCGCCAGTCAGAGGCACGCCAGCTGGAGAGGAAACATCCGAC
Organism: Hyperopisus bebe; assembly: GCA_026777045.1. Lineage (NCBI taxonomy): Eukaryota > Metazoa > Chordata > Actinopteri > Osteoglossiformes > Mormyridae > Hyperopisus > Hyperopisus bebe. The sequence continues at coordinate 10,251,981 of JAODJW010000094.1, forward strand.
AGGCAGAGAACCTGAAAACCTCAGTGCGTGCAGTTGGAGGTGTACCATGTGATCAGCGTTGTTAAACTTTGATTTTTCTATAGCTCTGTTCTGTATTCTTGACTCATTGAGACACCAGAGGCAACAAACCACAGAATATAAGCATTTTAGCACCCAGTAAAGCAAGAGTCCAGCCAATAACTCTCCACACAGGGCCAGAAGCCACCCTGCAGTGTAATTTTTCTTTGCCAGCAGTGCTAATAACTGTGACAGTGCTTATGAAATATACCAGTGTATTCAGGTGCTGCTTCAATTCCTCAAACATAGTGTTCTGATCAAGAAACAAAAGGCAGTCTTGAGGATCACGAGTTTGCTCTCTGAGACTGTGGCTGCTTAGCGCTGACATTCACTGCGCCGTCCCAAAGCCAGTGACGCTGTGCTGCCTCAGAGATTATTCATGAGAAGCTGCGTTGTAGCACAGATCCGCAAGCCCTGTGTGCTCACACGCTCCTCGCAGTAGCGTTTGACGAATCGTGACAGTCGGGGGCCAAATGATTCGAACAACCAAAATAAAGAGAACCTTGGGGGCCCGGGGGGGGGCGGGGTCCCGATGGCCTGTTTGCTGTATGAGCTCATGTGGGAATCATCTCTGACTCAGTGTTATTTAACGGCGTTGCGTCTGCTTAGTGGTCGGCCCGAGAGATGCGTGGATTCGCAGGAAACCCAGCCGAACGTGCTTCAAGCCGACGTGCGGGGTGATAACGAGTGACTGGTGGGGATTGGTGGAAAGGAAAAGGAGCCACATTGATTTAGAGAAGGAATAAGGTGCATGATTGGCTACACAGCTGTGCCTGAGCACTGAAGGCGACATCCCCAGTGGGCGACCTCACACGGCCTTGGCACCACCGCCCGCGCGTCCATGACCTTGTTTGTCCCTGATCAGGAAGAGGCTCCTTCCTGGGGTGTTACGATCAGTGCTAGCAGGCACATCCTCCCATCAAACCCCCACCACCCGCCAGCTCCCTTACCGCAGGGTCTAAGCTAGGATGGCACTGGCTTTCTGTAGGTCTGATTACAGCATCAATTCGCTTCTTCCTGTCGTGTATAATGGGTATGATTTTACACCCGAATGCCAAATGGACCTGGCGCGCCATGCTGGCTTTTCTTGGAAGGATGTGCGAAGGAAGGGGCCTCATAAAATTAGCAGGAAAAGGTACAAAAGGAGCTAAAGCATCACTTTAATAGGCCCGACGAGGGCCCGATGTGACCTTATCAAGTCGTTAGTCTGATGAGCATCTACAGCATTTTCTGTTTTAAATTTATAATGACATAGATCAAAGGCCTCCTGGGCTGAACGTAACTGACTCATGAACTCCTTTCTGGCCTGAGCTAGTAAAGATGCTTTTGTTTCCTACCACTTTGTACTGTGTGAACATGTGACGCTTTTTGAGAGCATTTTTTTAAATGCATATGATTTAATGTATGTGCTACTGTGGTATTGACAGACTGATTATCTGATTTCACCTTTGTATTTGATTAAATATTATTTAAGTTAGAGGAAAAAAACAAACATCTGCATGGTCTGTTGGTTTAGTTCACTTCATGAAATTACGAAATAACAGTGATTATTATCACCCAGACGGAGACAATTAAGAAAGGATGGCTTAGTTTTCCCACAGCACAAGCAAGACTATCAGATGATCGGCTTTCTTCTTGTACACACATGGTTCAGCCTCAGTCTGAGCTGTTTTCTGTCCTCGGATTCCTCTTGGTGAACCAAAGCATGAGCGCCCCCTAGAGGCATGTCGAGGGCATGCACCTTAATGCCGATCATTAAGAGCTGCCGGCCAGCACTGAATCTCTTGTATGATGTTGTGCAGATCGCAGTGCCACAGACCACAGGGGCAAATGGGAAAGGAGCAGCCGCTTTGCTGGAATACTGCAGAGAGAATACCGAGTACTGAGTATAGCGAGTACAAAGTACTTCGTAAGAATCGATTCTCATTTAAGTGTGCATCTATCTCACATAATGGCCTAAGACACCAAGACCTGCCAGGGAGGGCAGAGGAACCATGGAGATTAATTACCCCCCCCCCCCCAGGTTTCCCTCAGGCTCCTCCTCCACGCACCACAAGCTTCCCCCCCCCCCACATGCTGTCC
>JAODJW010000094.1:10254219-10280478 GCA_026777045.1 Hyperopisus bebe
GTTTCCCTCAGGCTCCTCCTCCACGCACCCCAAGCTTCCCCCCCCCCCCCCACACGCTATCCTCCCATTGATTGCCTCTCATCACCTTTTCCTGACCATGCTCTTCTCTTTCTATACTGACAGCCCCCCACCCCCAACCATCGCATGGGCCAGGAGGTCATATTGACCCAGCCTGCTATCAGGGAATAGCAACCTGGGGGGGTTTGTGGCCTTACATGGTGAAATAATGACCCTCTTGATCTATCAAGGGGTTCTTTTTTAAAAAATAAGTAATTTAATACGAGATGCATCAGCTCCCCGGCATCCGCAGAGGTGCTTGCTGCTCCCCATAAATGCTACCAGCACTGCTTCACAGTCCCTGGGATTCCAGATTAAATTACTGCATTCTGCCCATAACTGGAGCGAGCCATTTTCACACTGCATCTCTGGATCCGTGAGATCTTGCCGAGAAGCTCTGATCAATGGACCTCAGCTGAATTGCAGTCCTTTGGGGTGCTCTGCCTTGGGGCCCCCAGAGGACATTAACACCTGCATTAATGCCGGCGATTATGGACGGTGTCTTTCCAAAGTCATCACAAGGTTGACCTCGTTATTGGAGCTGGAGCAAGACGAGGCTGGAGAAGGTGGACCTGCCGATGCTGGAATCACAGGGGTTTAAGCTCTCTCATTACTCTGGAATGTGCTCTTCTACTTGGTCACGCCCTTTGGCTCGAACCATATGGAAACATCTCAATGATGAGGGGTCAGTGAAGACAGGCGCTGGAATGTAAAAGAGAATAACATTTTTTCTCTATCAGTGAAAGAGGCAACACCCAATTTTGGTCTTAGATGATTCTTTAAAATGTTTGGGGGTGGCTTTTGAGTAAAATCTTGCTGTCTTTTCAGTGCTCATTCTTGCCGAAGTTTTCCATCCACATAGAAACCAAATATGAGGACAACAAAGGCAGCAACGACCATGTGAGTATGAGGAGGTGATGGTGTTATGATGCTTCAGTGTAGCTCTTCCTTAGGGAAACACTGACAGACATACGGCGCGGCTAGAGTACGACACGCATAGTGTGCTGCTGAAACCTTCAAACAGCTTGATTTAAAGATGTAGGTCCCCCACCTAGATCCTCTAGCATTTTATTGGGTCCTGATTGGCTCAACGCGTGTGCTAGGCATCAATGCCACAAAGCTGCGGGAGCCCCCTGTCCGAAGTGGACCACCCTAGGCTGTCAGTGCAAGCTGTTGCTTGACTAAAGCGAAGCGATTCTCAGTTATTTCCCCGATGGTCATGTGACACGCATCAGGAAGCACTCTGGGTGGGCAGCATCGCTATCAGTGTCTAGGTCTAGGTCTAGGTCTGGTCCAGGGTTAATGCAGGTGGCCTGAAGCAGTTTAATCGTGCCAAAATAACGCATCTGCCATATTCTCCTTATACACAGATCCCTGGATACTGTTTTACCTTTCATGATATGTGTTATAAGTTCATAGATATAGATATCATCATGCACCTTCATTTCTCAGCTTCAGACGGCTGTATCGCCTGACCTTCTCCGGCAGCTGCTGTCCTATCAAGCCATTTTTGTATAGCTTGTGTCACCAGGTCACTTTCTTGTAAAGCATGAGAGAATAATTACATTTATTCTAATCCTAGCATGTTTGGTTCCCTGTTTTTGGCTGGAGTAAAGTAAATTATCGCAAAGCACTTTGTAAAAACAGACGGTGCTTAAAATTTGATCGATCGCTAATCGTTTCATTGGTTAAGAGATCCATCCTAGTCAGGGTCAGAGTTTTTCCCTGCGGTCTGATCACAAACTATCTCTATAAACTCCATTAACCGTGCAACCCTAAACCTTTAATTTAAAGACTTGCTGAGTCGTGCTCAAATTTGATTGGACCTGAGCAAATGGGTAACACAGCACAAGAGGAATGCTCAAAAAAAAACATGTTTTAACAGGAATGTGTTGCCAACCTCCAACTGTTCACATATGACTGTAGAGGCCCCCCTTGGAGTCAGAGATAGCAGCTTGCATTAGTCAGCATCGCCACAGGCTAGAAGCCCCCAGCTCAAATGTTCCTGTCTTTCTTGTCATTTCAGATCTTCGACTGCGAAACCAAGGACCAAGAGAGGGAGGTGTGCTTTGTCGACATCGCCTATGACGAGATTCCCGAGCGATACTACAAGGAGTCAGAGGTAGGGCCCAGAGCGTGTTCCGGGGGTAGGGTGGTTGTTGTTATGGTAATCCTGGGGGTCACAGCCTGGTTGGCCATGCTGATGACCAGTCTAAGAACAATGTCAGCCAATACCCCCTGGGGCAGGGTTTCCCAGTTCGGTCATTGGGGATCCCCAGATGGTCCACATTTTTGCTTCCTCCCAGGAGCAAAAACGTTAATTGTCTGGGGGGGGTCCCGTGGACCAGATTGGGAAACACCACCCTAGAATAGTTCTGGGCATTGCTCAGGTGCCCACTGGTGATTACTCTGCCTGTCATGGGATCTGAACCCTTCACCAGCATTTCAGACCAGTTTCCCGCTCCCTCGGTTTTCCGTGTCACCCACCTGCCAGCACATCAATGAAAGTCGCCGTAATCCTGCCATTTATTCATTTCACTGTGTTACTCTCTCTGCTGCGGCCATTTCCCTTGTTGAATGGCAGTGTCTGATATCTCAGTGCTGAATATTGCATAGAAACGGGAACAAATCGGGGCGGGGGGGCTGTGTCTGAGATTGGGCCTCTGGTCACTCTGCTCATCCCATACAATGACAACAGTGTCCCCAATTACATATGACAGCCTAATCGAGGGACCCCTGGGGGGGGGGGCACCCAGCATTATCCAATCGCATTATCCCCACGCTGGACTGTATCTGTTTTCCAGCTCTGCTTGGTCTGGGCCCCATTGCTTGCACAGTGGGAGAATCATTCTTTATGACGGCGCCTCTCTGGTGCAAAGCTCAGACTCAAAGGCGACTTTTCCACTGTTTCATCCACTAACTACAGGAAATGTGTGGCTCTGAGTTGGGGGCCTGGGGGAGGATGAAAGCCCCCACCCCTTCCCCCAGCTGGCAGAGTAACCATATCGGCAATGGACCCCTGAGCAAAGCCTTTAACCCTAATTTTTCTAGGGGATGTTGGCTGACTCTCCTCCCAGACTGGCCATCTACCATACGGGGCATTTTCATAGTGGGCCAAAGGGGCTGCAAAATGTGTGGTGGGAGGGCCTTCTCCCCCAGTAAGCGATAGGTATGTATGTGTGGTGAGCCTGTATGGCGATTTCCAGTCTCAGTCCTGCCCTGCTCACCTGTACACTGCTTTGGACAAAAGCGCCAGCTGATTAAATGTCACCGCGGTTTGTCGACCCTTGCAGTTCTTTCCAGCACTAGTTTCTAGTTAGTTTCAGCACTAACCCTTTTGCCGGCATGCCAGTTAACGTTCTCGGAATGGCAAGATTCCCCGGCCGCGATCTTAGTGCCCCGTGTTGCCGTGGCTCCCCGCAGGACCCGCGCCACTTCAGGTCGGAGAAGACGTCACGGGGGCTGCTGCAGGAGGGCTGGCGTGACACGCAACAGCCCATCATGTGCTCCTACAAGCTGGTGACGGTCAAGTTCGAGGTGTGGGGCCTACAGACTCGCGTGGAGCAGTTTGTGCACAAGGTCAGAGGCACGACGGCGTCCGGCTGGGGGGGTCCGGGCCGAGACGCGGCTCTCCTGCTCCTCTCCAGAGGGAGGGTCCTACTGGTGGGAGCGGGGCAGCACTCATATTTCTGTGTTTCCTATTTATGGGCATGAAGCAGCGAGCACCACCCAGCAATGATGGGTGCTAAAGCATTTTCGTTTGCCATCTTACCCCCCCAGGTTGTGCGGGACGTCCTACTACTGGGACACAGGCAGGCCTTCGCCTGGGTGGACGAGTGGATCGGTAGGTCCTGCGTTCACCTTCATGCATACAACCCCCTCCCACCCCCCATTTTCTCCTGCTGTCATGAATGGTGATGAACACAGCTAATCTCTGTGTATGTGTAACATAATGCCATCTGTCAGAAAGGGCCTAACGTTAGTATTCGTCTCTCACATCAAAGTCAGTTATCAAGTGACCCGATTAACAAAGCCTTTTGTTTTATTATGAGGTGGAAAGGATGGATACAGGCAGGCAGTCTAGCTTCTTATACAAACGGATCATATTATAGCTGCTCTTGTCATCATTCGGTATTCCACAGTTTTTTAGAATAATCGTTTCACTGAGTCTCCGGTGAATGAGACAATTTGGACATGGAACACAGAGAGGCATTGTGGGTAATTCATTTACACCACCTGATGTGAAGAGCAGCTCCTCCGGGGTGGAATCGACAGGCGGTACATCAGGTCCGATTTCCATCTCTCATGGACGAAAGCCAGAAATGCGTTTGATTGGCACCGGGGTTGGGAAGCAGACAGCCGTCGATACCGGCCTGTGATTGGAGCAGATAGGAGCTAAGATCAGAGCAGAAGCCGAGTGTGGACAGCATCTCCAGGTCAGAAAACAGGTTCGGAAAGAGATGGGCCGTGATTACGGGCGGTCGCCTTATCCAGTTGCGCTGTAGTCCATTTCCTTCTCCGCTGGTGGGAATGTGATTTATTGGTAATGAACAGTGAGGCGTCATGCTCCATTCAAACACCACGACGGCCAAAGCAACCCGGCCCCCCCGCACTCAGATATTGATTTTTGTCCTTTTCTTCTCTCCCTGAACCAAACCATGGAAGCTGTAGTTACAGAAGCATATAAAACGGGCCTGTGTCTGAGTGCGGGGGGGGGTGCTTTTCATCCTCCCCTGGTCTCCCAGTTCAGACCCCACGGCACTGGGACAGAGACCTCGCTCCCCTAACCTGCCATTTTTTAACACCCATCAGTGTCATACTTCAGAAGCTCAGAACACGTCTCACATTTACCTTAAACCCAGATGCGGTCACTCAAAACGGGAATTGCATTTAGTTTGTCTACAGAACTTTTATAGTGGCATGTAAATAGCGTGGCGTCCTAAATGAGTCATGAATGTCGCATTTGCTGCCAGTGGAAATGCGACGGGCCGCTTTGCATTCTGACGGGGATCCGCGGGCGCGGCGCAGTAACCAGAGAGTGTGTGCGGGGGTGGTGGCAGCGTGCGTGTGCCAAGCTGGAGTCCCTTTGCCAAGCTGTCTTTTTATCGGCTCTCTTTCACTGCGCTGATCCATTTCGCCGCTGCAGTGCCGTCTGAGCACTGCTGCCCCCCTAGGGGAGGTTCCCTCTTAACAGAGCTGGCTGTGGGAGTCACTGACAAGGCCCCCTAATGGACGTCTAACTCACTATGTAGCACAAGCGGCCTCTGACCTCCTGCGTATCCCCCGCTGTCTCTGCTAGCTTTCCCATCTTCCCTTCCGCATCATAGCATGGTGTGCCCGGTCTCAGGGACCCCCTACCTGCCCGTTCCCTGTTCCTCCCAGCTTTCACTGAGACCCTGTCCCAGGAAGGCAGTCACCGTGACATCCTCATGGCAGACAGCCGCTTGGTCGTCCACCTGCTGACCTGCTGAAGTCAGAAACAGCATTAGAGTGTACAGAATTACAGAGCAGGAAATCTAATGGGCAGCCTTTGTAAGAATTAACTAGAAAACAAATGGCGATTGTTGAACAGAGTCTGTTGATGTGTCTATGCACTGCACTCACATTCCAGCCCATTTTTTCCACTAACCCCTCTGAGCTTTGCTTTGTGACGCTTAAAGGTAAGTGCGTAAGAAAGAATTGGACATGAAGCAAAATGCAAAGCCTTGCCTTGAGTCTTCTGCCTAATCTGGAAAGCTTCTCATCCTCAAATGAAGTCAGAGGATCTTTGAAAAACCTGCATTTTTGAAGATCCAGTCCTACTGGAAATGCTCCCATCTCTGAATGACGTTTCCCAGCTTCCCCTGGATGTTCCCCTGGATCATTTGCTTTCCTGCATCTACCGTTCCTCTTCCTGAAGCGCTTTTTCTTCCTCGCCTTCTTTCCTGCCCTCGCTTGACTAGCTCCCAGCGGCACAAGCCCAGTTGCATTGTGGGAAAATAGCTCTGCCCCATCTGCTTCCCCCAGCTTAGCAACCTCTGGCACCTTCTAACTATCAGCCAAGGCCCTGCTCTCCTCCAGTTTCCCCTCCCCCTCTACCTAGGTCTGTCTGGAGTGTCCTAACAGGAGGTGGCAACGTCTTGAATTTTTGCAGATATGACTTTGGATGACGTGCGGGAATACGAGAAACAAATGCATGAAAAAACCAACATTAAGGTTTGCCATGACCAGCAAGAACATTCCACAAATTCACCTTCACTGGATGAAATAGAGATCCATGCCAAAGCAAGTGTATGTGTTTCATTTTGTTTGTACCTTTATGATCTACCACAGTGTTTCCCAACCCGGTTCCACGGGGACCCCCAGACAGTCCAGGTTTTTGCTCCCTCCCATGTGGACTGTCTAACAGGGAGCTGGGAGGATGCAAAAATGTGGACTGTCTTGGGTCCCTGAGGACCGGGTTGGGAAACGCTGATCTTCCATGCCTTCCCTTCCTTCTGACTTTTTCATACATTAAATTACCGCCCAAATAGTCACCAGCTCCTTTACTTGTAGAAAATACTTTCAGTACTAAACTTTCAGTCTTGGATTTAACCACTGTAGAACCATGCAAATGAGCAATAGGAATCACAGGCTAATCATGCCGATTTCTTATGAATGAAAGAACAATATTTCAAACACTAGTAGATGTGCATGTCTGACTATGTTTCGCTTTGCTGATGTGCTTTTTTTACCTGAAGTTTATGATAAACTAAGCGTTGCATCAGACAGAACAGTGCATACTCTGTACATGCACATGCTATGTGACACATGCTATGTGAAGGATTTGAGGAAATGACATGAGATCTAACACCGTTCCTTCTGGGCTTTTGTCTCCTTCTCCCCGAAAGACATGACGATGGATGAGGTGAGAGAATTTGAACGTGCCACTCAAGAAGCGACCAACAAGAAGATCGGGATCTTCCCCCCGTCCATCTCCATCAGCGAGACCCCCCTGGCATCTTACGCCCGCAGCGGCCCCTCCAGTGCCCCCTCCACCCCCCTCACCACTGAGGCGCCCGAGTTCCTGTCCGTGCCCAAGGACCGGCCCCGGAAGAAATCAGCCCCCGAGACTCTCACACTGCCCGACCCCGCAAATAATGAGCTGAACCTCCCCCTGCCCTCTTCCTCAGCCTGTCATTCCAGTCCCCAGCCGCCACAGTGACCACCCCCCCCAGAAAGACACAATCACACCGACCCCCTCTGCCCCCCTCATATATACCTACATCTGTGGTTCTCTCTGCAGGTCTTCTTATCTGCCACACTCCATTAATCTTCAGACCCTTAGCCCATATACTTCAGCGATTCATCTCCAAACTCTTTGGCCACTTTACAGTGATTAATGGCTGAGCTCCCTAGCCATACTTTGATTATTTATTTCCAGGCTTGTTGTCGGTACCTGAATTAATTATCTCCAAACACACTGCCTATGTATGATGAGTTTATTTCGAAACTCATTGACCGGGGCCCAGATTTCCCACATTCAGCCTCATGGGACAGTCCTCCCAAATGCCAGCCTGTCTGAGATGTGCCAGTGCTCTGTTCCAGCCATATCCTGAAACACAACAGGACCAGAATGCAATCGCTGTTGATCTTTCGTGGTTTGTTTTGTAATTGTCCAGTAATTCTTCATGAAATCACAAGTGTATGTACATACGCTGCCATCATATTGCTGACTATCATGACTAAGTACTATCTTATATAATAACATATATACCATGAGTCAAAAATAGGTTTCCTATATTATTTTATGTCATATTTGTCTGTAAATATTTGAAAACGAAAGAAAAAACACATTATATACTCAATGAAACATGAGGATCAAAGTGGTGGCTCATTATCTGGCTAAACTATGAAGGACTTTCCTGCTCAATCAGCTGTAATCCTGATGGAATGTTGGAGTAAGGTAGGTTGTTTTAGGCTGCTGTGGATTTTGTAAAGACCACTGGCACCAGGCAAAGCAGACCGTGATCCGGCCTCCTCCAAGCATTACAGTGGGAACTGCTCATGCATAACGCATCACTTACATCTTATAGTGTCTTACACATACACAGCAATTAGGAATTAACACCCACCTTCAACTACTGTTAATAGACAACTGTATGCAGCTCAATTCACTGAAAATTATGGTTTCAATTAGGTATAATAGAACTTAATGTTACTTATCTAGTGCTAGATTTATCTCCTTTTAACAAGTAAGTACATTAGATAAGATCATTAATTCATAGAACTAATGGATAAGCAGTAATAAGTCCTCAGGTTGTTTTTACTTGAACAAACCTTCTTATTGGTCCATTAGAATCATTATTACCAGTATCTAGTGGGTAGATAATGGTTATGTACATTATAAAGTAATGGTTAACTAAAGTTGTTGGTTAATATGTTAAGTGAGAGTTGGTTCATGGTTAATTCAGAGCATAATAGTATATTATTTGTGACTCCTAAAGTCATATTTACCCCTCCTAATTGCTGGACAAATACATACCAAACTGTGTATATATCTGTATCATATTGTCTTTGAGCAAGACTTCCACCCAAACATTAAGATATGAAAATTACAGCCAGGTACAATCTCAGTGTCTCAGGTCTCCGCCGCTCTGCTGCCTACCCAGTGCTGTTAATATACAAGCCATGACGCCCAGTTGCTGTTCAAAAGAGGTTTATTGTAGTTGTACTTTTATATGTGTACAGAAATATAAATATCTGCTTTCATCAACAAAGCTCAGAATGGTTATGCAGGGAGTGCAGGACACAGAGCTGAACTCAAATGGCCTGCAGACCACATTAATAATCGCTAAATTCTTTGAACTGCTGAAGAAGGGTCACTTTAAACCTTAATGTTTTTCCTCTTAGCTCATCTCTGGAGCTGTGATGGCAAACAGAGTTCAGGTCTATTACATGTGAACTATTGTGTACAGCAGTTTTCTTTTGTGCTGCCTTGAAGTTCTATGTCTCTAGAATTCAGAATAAACTTGACTGTTCTTCCATTATCTCCATCAGATACATTGAACTTTGTGAACATTCTGGGACATTGCGACTGTTCAGGGCTTTTTATTTGTATCGTCTCGATCAGAACAAAGGCTGAAATGTGATGGTGCAGAAAAAGGGGCAAAAGAAACAGAGCATAGAGATTTACTAATCATGACTCAAAGTACCATACATAGATATGGTAGGCTAATATATCATTACTTGAGACTTCCATTACAAAGAAGATTCCTGTATAAAGTACATTTTTATTCCTTGCTGTCCTTGGAATGCCTGTTAGTCACGCTTGCTGGTGTAAGAGCATTTTGGCTAATAATAATGTTTAATAAAGACATTTAATTCACATTGAGTTGCTCAGTTTATACCCATTTTTTTCATTTTGAGAATTGTTGGGTACTGTTACGGGAGAGACAGAACCGATAGATGCAAGCATTCATGAAGTGACTTCTGAATATAAACTTTTCAGTCTATGGTGGTTTTTTCTGCCGCATGGAATCTTTGCGCATATATTTATAGATATATATATATATATATGTATAGTGTGTACATGTATCTAATATGGAGGGTTTGTTGGTGTTACTGTGGAAACTGTGGAAAACATAAATGCCAGTATAAAAGGCCGTATGCTCTGGTAATGCAGAGTTTCTTCAGAAACCAAGCATGCTCTGAGGAGACTGTTCTCCACACCGTGCCTCTGCATGTGGATCTGTTCTCTGACCTCTATACCAAATCTGTACAATAGCTGTATAGCATCGAAATGTCCTGTCCTTTTTTACATCGGGCTGCATGTCGCTTCTCAGAAAGTGGAAGGTGATGGTAAACCATTCCTGTCTCACAACCACGTGTCAAAGTGCTTTGAGCTGCACAGAGTATGAACAGATGTGCACGGAACGGCACGTTTGGTGCACTGAAAATGCTTTGTCATGCATTGATCTGCTTCTTAATAGCATATTACACCGTGTGGCCAAGTATGTTTACCTTAAGCATAAAGATTATAATAGAAGCATAGGTGGATCAATGAGCAGAATTTTTTTATCCAGAGAGAAATTTCATTTGGAACACACAAAATATTTATCAAATGTCACCCCCTTGAGGGAAGTCTGCTTGATATACATTTAGTATGTCAAATAATTTTTATCACTTGTGTATTTCACAGATGTTGTGCTTATACGGGTATGGGTTTCTATGTTAATGTCTCATAAGGTAAAATACATTACTGATGCGTTTTATAGGACTATCCATAGGTCTAATAAATTAACTTGGTTACAGTTTAATCTTGTAAAGTTAGTCTTACATGGTTATTAGGCTAAAATATCACTTGTGCACATACCACAAGGCGATCATTGTGTATAGATTCAAATATATTTTGAAATGTTTCATGGAAACTGTACTTAGATGTGAAGCAAAGACTTCTAAATTCTTATTGTGGCATCTAAATATAAAGTTTATTTGTGAATTTGTGAATCATTACAGGACTGCCTTTTTATTTCTGATATTACCATGTTAATTTCTCAATAAACATGGTGAATATACACAAATTCTTACAATCATTTTAATAGTTGTTATTGTATAACTTAAGGAATTTATTGTTAGCAGGTGTTAAGAGTCTCCATGTTGATTTTTAGAACAAACATAAGGGTCATTTTCAAGAGCTATTCCCAAAAAATGTGCCACATTTTAAAGAGCATTTTACATTATCAGGATACTAGATTGGGCCTATAAATTTGCATAATGCACCCCTTGTTTTAAAAGTTGTTTAAATACATTTTAACATATATCCACCAATAAATGAGGAACAATGTTTTTTAACATGACATCTGTCTTTAATGTAAACTTTAAATAGATTTTATGATCAAAATAACATGTACGCTTAGCAATTGATTTTAATTTACTGTTACAGTATTTTTTTTCAGTGAATTTGACAAACTTGCAAGAAAACAGGAGCAACCTGATATTAATTTCACTCTGCATGGTATTTACTGTGGTTTTGTTTTGTTGTCATTTTAACTATATTAATGTAGAAAAACGACCAAGGTCTGAGTGTTAGCCAGACTGCTGTGGGTTTCGAGGTGTTAAGTGCCATTTTCATTCGGTTGCTGGAAGCCGCTCTGAGTTTTTTCATTTTGTCTCTGTGTTATTTTATTATTGTAGTCGCACTTTAATTCTACTTTGTTCTTGTATAACTACGACATATTTTCTTAAATATTGTGCTTAATAAAGTTTAGTTGCAATTACACGATCTACTGTCTTCTTCATTCACACATTTTATTTCTTCTCGTTCTCTTATATGGGTAAATTTATGTTTTTTAACATTTGTAGTCCCAGTGTTTATATCCATATGTCGGGGGAAAAAAATCTAAATTAGAAGATGCATCCCCAGACTCCATTTAACATAAATAATGCATTGACTCGCTCCAGCGAATTATTAGTCACGGTCATAACGAAAGGTTCAAAAAAGCAAGTTCTCTCAGGTCTACAGTGAAGTTGGAGTACGTCCTCCAGGCCGCTGAGTGGCAGCATCTCGTAATCTATACCGCTATGTATCTTAGTTTTTCCGATAGAAGGGTCTATGGTTTCAGTGCGTAGCTTTCGCGGTTGCGCAGTTTTGCATTTTCTTCTTTTGCAATGGCTGCGCTGTGCGATGGCTTCACGTTGTGCGGACTCGCATCGGGACCGAGCAGTGCTGAAGCGAGAATCCTGGGCATTGAACAGGGCAGGGAAGCCGACCATGTTATCGTTACCGATGCCAGGAAATCCATAACTGTGTATAAGGTAATACTAATGAAAGAAGACGGGAGCATCTGCCTTCACGTAGCCTATGCACATCATAACTGAGATGCCAGTTCTCCAAAACATGCTCTCACCGCACACGCACCCATCGCACAAAAAACAATTGTAATTGTATTTTACCTGAACTCCGATTAAAAGCAAACTAGTCGCTGACAAATTTTAAATAATCACTAGATAGTCGTGTCACTGTCATTCTCACGTTTCACCAAATTAATCAACTATGTAAAAATTATTAGTTTGATAACGCGCCTTTTCCGACACTTTTTACACCAGGTCTCAGACCAAAAGCCGCTGGGAAGCTGGACGGTTAAACAGGGGCAAACGATCACCAGCCCCGCAGTGTACAACACACAGACCGGAGAATATGTGGTGGTCACTGACAACAAGGTAAGAACTCCAGGGTAGCACCAGTGCCAGAGAAACCACTGGGTAATCCATCGATATTAATCTGATAACTCCAAAAACTTAACAAATGGTATTTCATGTCAAATATGGAACAGCTAAACTGTTTATAACGAAATCTGTAACACTATTTTGAATTTTAGTGGCTCAGTAGGTAGTATTCTGGTCTCACACCATCGGAGATGGGAGTTCAGCTCGCACCCCTGCTCTGGGCATGCTTTATCTCTTTTGTGTTGTTTCCCTGGGTACACCGGTTTAGTGGCTCAGTCAAAACACATACAGTTGATTGATGCCAATTCCCCTGTCTTTATTTTTGACTGCGTGCCCTCTGAACTGGCATGCTATCCAGAAGTCTTAAGCTTTTAAAACTATGCTGTTCAGCATGACCCAGTATTGGGTAAACAGTTGGAAAACAGATGGGTGAATGGTTGTGAGTGGATTGTTTTCCACTGCCACTGATTTTTTTTAATGACTTTCTATCACTATTAGTTTAGCTACTACTTCTGTTGTTTGTATTAAGATGATAAAACGGCTTTGTGCTGAAAATGGGTGTGTTTTGTGTTTTTCTTTTCAGGTCATAAGAGTTTGGAAAGATGAGGATTGTTTTGACAAAGCATTTAAAGCAACTGTAAGTGTATCTCAGTTTACAGTTATAAACGAGGACCTCTGTTACCTCCAGAAAATGCATAAATTTAATTTGAGAGCTATGTTTTTCAGCCATAATACAGTGCACTAGAAATTTCGCTAATAAGTGAAAAAATACAGTAAATGTTCTAGTTTTCAATCTTTTCAATATTTTTTCTAATTGTGCCTTTTATGAGTGGTCCTTGAAGCGTATTGGCTGCCGTTTTACCTCTGCTTCTTGGTATTTTACTATGTTCTGGCCCACGCAGGTGTCTGCTGATGTTGCTAGGGTCCATGCCCTCCCTGACAGCGAGCCGATGGTGCTGTTTGCCAGGGGGGGCGTCCGGATACTCGATACCCTCCTGGCTGCTCCCCAGCAGGCCATTGAGGAGCTGCTTCCAGAGGGGGAGATCATCCGGTATCTATCACTCACAGGCCATGAACACAGTATTTCAAGTGCTATGATCTGTCTCGTCAGCTGCCAGAACTGCTCATTAGTCACTTTGCTTTGGTCAGATTTAGTCTATACTTCTCTTTTCACCTGAGTTTGTAATCAGTCTTTACAGATTTTTTTTCTGTAAATAGGAGACTGGTAAATAGCTGAGTGGTATATTTTTTACTGCCTTAAACTATATACTCTGTCTTGTCATGCAGGTGGAGCGAGAGCCTTGTCAAGGGGAAGCAGAAAGTCGTTATTTTTACAACAGAACAGGTAAACGGGGCCGATGCCTCGGCCGAGCACAGGACTGCCTCTCTTTCGAGAGGTGAAGTTCACAAAATCTGTGTTCCCCTTTTTTTTACAAATATGCTACTTTGTACCACATGTCTTGCGCCAGAATTTCCCCTTGATATCAATAAAGCTATTAAAAGCATTTAAAAGGAATTTGACTAGGCGTTTGCTCTAAGAACCACGCAAACAAAGCAATAAACTTAAACTAAATAAAGGTCAGCTTAATCTTAACAATCTATGGAAAAAGTACAGCATTTATTTATCGTGTATATATATGAAAAGGCTATATGGTAATTCTGTCGCAACTTAAAACACTGCACTTCTGCACTGAGCTACAGCTGCAGCCCTTATTATTGGGCATTTTCTTTGATTATTTTTTAATTTTCATTATATTGGGAAGGTTCTAGTAGGATGAGTGATGCAATGGGGCTGCTTCCCTAACCGTCACGTGTTATTCATGTGCCTTGACAGAAGGGGGAGCACTTTGTGTACCTGCACCGATTCAACCCAAACTCTTTGCTGAAGTACAAGCTGGAGATGGAAGACGCAGGCGTTCGCCTGCTGAGTGTGTCTGCTACTGTCCGAAATAAAAACATAAGCCTCTTGTATTTGTGTAAGTGGGGGGGGTGTTTGCTGGGCAGCTCTTAATGGTGGTTTATTGGCAAAGTCCACCTGGCCAAATCCGGTCACACCTGCTTTGCATATTCATATGCGGCCATATTGTTTGTCTGTGTAATTGTTCCCCGCACAGGTTCGAGAGGCTGTCTGTACCAGAGCGAGGTGCCGGTGTCAGGGGGTGCCGCGGAGGGGGTGCAGCCCCTGCCCAGGACCCTGCTGCTGAAGCTGCCCGCTGGCGATGGGCAGCTGTCTGTGGCAGCCGCGCTCTCATTGGACGAGGCCAACGTGGCTGCGGTGGGGGTCCCGCACCCCTCCGAGGGCCCCCGCAAAGGTGTGTCGGAATCCCAAATACTGGCTGCGTGAACGCGGTTCCTTCAACCAGGCCGTGAAGGTTTCAGGACAAAAAAAATAACAATAAGAAATACTGTAGCCTGATATAGAGATGGTTCTGGTGACGTGTAGCTGCGTTTCTCTGAATTTATCATTTTAAAGGTGTCTTGTTATTGCATGACATCATTTCTTGCTTTGTCCCCCAGAGTAGCTGTAGGGTTTTAAGTCTGTTGTGACGTTTTTAATCGCCTTTCGTGTCTCCCAAGCTGAATGGAGAACTGTGCAGTTAACAGCCTTCCCTTCCCTTTGACAGAGTTCCTGTGCATTTGGAACACGCATTTTCAGACGCTGCAGGCATCCAGGGAGCTGCCGGGGCAGTCTTATGGGCAGGTCAGCATTCTGAACACTGTGGGACCGGAGTATTACCATATGCCCTCCCTTTCAGTCACTGAACAGTCTTTGCTGGTCCTCCTCTTCCTCAGCTCTGGTGTTTTTCCGGGAAGCTGTACGTTCCCCACGGGAGGGTTCTTACCGCCGTACCCTATGACCGCCAGAGGTCCTCCCTGGCAGCAGCGCTGGGGAGGTCGAAGCAGGTCCACGGGGAGGGTGAGACGCTTGACCCACCGGCTCGATCCGCCTTCCGAAAGGGGTGGAACCCGGTCCTGACTCCGCCGGTATTTCCGTACAGGCTCGTGTCCGCCCCCTCCTGTCCGGTCATGGAACTCCCTGCTGCACGAAGCTGCAGCCCAGCCACAGAGAAGCACCAGAGGCATAGATACGAGGAGAAGTGTAAGGCATTGAGGTGGTGGTGGGGGATGTGGTGCCAGGAGATGTGTACTCTCGTTAGTGCCTTTAGTGGTTCAGCCTCAAGGCAGTGCAGTCGCAAAGCTGGTATTCCTGTTTGTTGCTCTGAAACAACTTTCTGTCTCTATAGAAACTTCGGAAGAGTCAAGCGGCCTCCATCACAGTCGACCAAGTGCTGGAAAACATTAAGGTATTACGGCACCTCGTTCTCCATCCAGCCTGTGTGAAAAGACCCCCCCGGCCCCTTGCCCTCCATGGCGGTTAGCATGTAGCGGCACGCTAGCACACGGCTTACCCTGTTCCTCCGCCCCATGTTCAGACGGCTCCGGGCGAGGACGTCGAGAGGGAGGTGGAGAGCTTTCTCTTGGGAGTCACCGGCCCAGACCTGCAGCTGGCCGTGGGCCAGATGGCCTCTCAGCTGGTGGCCCGCTGCCTGTCTGACCCCTCCTTCTACACCCGCGACTCCCTGGGCCGGCTGGTGCACACACGCTGCCTCTGCCACAGGTGCGGGATGGGGGGGGGGGGTTCATGTAATCGCTCATCAGCTTCTGTCTTCAATATCAAATTCAGTTTCCTTAGAAGGCAGATGTTTGTTTAGCTGGTCTTTGGGATCCTGGGAAATGTGTGGCGCCGATTCATCTTCATGCAGCATGGCTTCACCTTCGTTTAGCTTATTGAGACATGATCCCCGGTGCCTGATCTCGAAGGAAATTGCTAGCATTACAGCCACAAATATATACATCTAGACACACAATAAATAGATAAGTTACAACAAAAGACAATTTACCAGAAGTGTAATGTGCAAAAATGCCATATAATGAATTGTTTGGTCATAAGTATAGTTGAACAGAAGTTGTTGTTTTTATTTATATAGATTTATATGTTCACGTGCCATAATTTTGGAATGGTTTGCTATGTTCAGACAGCAAGTGTCCAGAAATAGGAGTTTAAATGCTTAAAGTCTTGGAGGATAGTGCAGTCTTGCTCAAACCCGCCTTTGACCTGTCTGTGGTGATGTCATTGCAGTGTGTGCCCTGGTCTTCTACCGCTCGTCCTGGAGAAGAAGGACTACTCTCTCGTTCAGCTCTGTTTGCAGCACTTCCCAGACATCCCAGAGGAGGTGACCTGTGCCTGCCTTAAGGACTTTATCGAGTGAGTGCCATCGCGGGTGGGGGGCTGCCTGCCTGCCTGCCTTTATTGAACCCCAGGGGAAATACTACAGTATAGACACCTCACTCTTGTACAGCACAAGTTGACTATGTAGTCATGGGTGCTGTTCAAAGGCACATCCAGGTATTGCTTAGACTCCCCCTTCCTCCGTTACCTCCCACTGGATGGTGACTCTTATCAGGGGCTCCTTGGCAAGCCAGAAATCCACTGCCAACTCCTTTGTCTTGTTCAAGTTGACCTGAAGATGGGTTTCCATGCACCTCTACACAAAGATCTCCACTAGCCTTATATAGTCTTGAGTCATCTGAGAACTTCTAAAAATGGCATGATCTGGTACTGGACCACAGTTGTGTGGAGAATTAAGATGAAAGGAGACTGTTCTTTGAGGTGCCCCCAGTGTTGCTCACTACCATCTTCGTCACACAGTCCTGGAGCCTCACAAACTGTCAGTTTGTCAGGTAATGCTTAATCTTGGAGGTTCAAAGCATCAAGCTGCATAGTTCTGAACTTCTTCCCCAATCAGAGAGACTAGATGGTGTTGAAGGCACTTCTGTCATTATTCTCACAGAAATTCCATTTAGTGTATGTCCTCGGAACATGTGACACATTAGAAATGGTCAGTGTGATAATTTGACTGATTTTCACATGGACAACTAACTCTAACCTTTAAAATACTTGATCATAAACTGCAACGACAAGGCTTAGTTATGAAGGTGATTTCAGTCAGATGTCGGAATCCATATGTATGATGGATGTTGAGTCATTCCTAACTGCTGTTTTGGGCAGTCATAATGCCACATATAATCTTTTTTTATAGGAATGTCTCCTGTTAAAATATTTTGATTTTGTGCTGACACGACATACGCTGACCTTTGTAGAGATAAAGCCTGGCAATAAGTAATAATCCAGAACAGGCCTCCCGCATTGAATTTAAGAAGGGGGAATTGGAAAGGATGAAGAGCTGGCAGAATGCTTGCAAAATATGATGAAACAGGATGGGAATCAGTTGATTCGTTCAGAAAACGGTAATTTTAAGGTGTCTGCTTACGTGCAGCGTAAGAAGGAAGGAAACTGCATGTGCGGTACCTTCTGATTGGTCGTCACGTGTGTCAGCAGGTCTGGTGGCTTTTGTTTCCGCTTAATGTCACCGGTCCTTAATGCACATGGACTAGAGCTTCTGTCTTGACTGGTGGCTATGCCATCACCTCCATATCTGCTTCTCCTAGGCCTGCCTAGTTATCATTTATTTCCTCTAATTGGGGTTTTGGCGGGGCTTCCTATTCGCTGAATTTTGAGGCGTCTTTCAACCTTTCGCGCCCCCCTGGCTCACAGCGTCTCCGACGGCGACTTGGAGGCAGTGGACATGGAACCAGAAAGCATGTCCCTCATGGAGGATATTAGCACAGGGTGGAGGAAGGACGGCACCGTGGAGAATGGCTTCAGTCCTGTGCTGCTGGAGGGTGGTGGCTATGAGGCTCGGATCCCTCCATCCAAGCCGGGCGGTGGAGCGGGATCGCTCGACCTGGACATCTCTTGCCCAGTCGGGTTAAAAAAGGCTGTATTACTGTATCCTTTACTGATGTAGCAGATATTTCAGCTTTCCATCTAGACCCGTAAAAATACGGTGCATGAAGTCTGTAATAAAGTAATATCAGTAATGAGGATGTTCTGGCCGAGATCTCCTCCTTAACTGGACCTTCAGTAATGAAATCCTACAGATGGCCCACACGGAGAGCTTTCTGCTCCCGCATCTGAAGGACCTCACGGTCCAGCAGGTCTTGGTGAGTGCCTGCATCTTCACCGCCACCAGATGTCTGGCTGTGTGCGTCACATGCCAATGTTTCTCTCTGCTCTGTTCTCAATCTGCAGCTGTTTCTTCGGTATCTCTGGTTCCTGTATTTGAAGTTTTCCCAAGATGTCAATGTACGCACGTCTGGTTTGAGATCACCAACTACAGTACAGGTTCGCAATTTGCCGTCCACTTCTCCATACGGGAGTGATTTACTGTTTGCAGTACTTATGGTTGTTGTCAATGTGTCGTGTAGCACAAGTGATGCAATCCCTTTACTGATTGGGTTAAAATGAGCTAAGATGAAATGGAGAATGTATCTACATCACCTATATGTTCAAAGTTCAAGTTTTGCACTTAAATTCATTCTCTTTACTCATCTGAAGAATTTGAATGTTTTGGTCTTAAGTTATGATATTAATAATTATTACTCCACGGTGTGAAAAAAATTTAAATTGTTAGATTAATTTAAATTTTAATTTCTTGCCCCTCACTTCTTCTTGTAGATCATAGACTGGGTTTGCTTGGTGCTTGATGCCCATTTCACTGTTTTGGTGATGGTTCCTGAAGCCAAAGACGTGCTTTCACATCTCAACAATTTTGTACGATCCCAGGTAAACTGTCTATTCGAAGAACTGTCCTCACCACTGAAACCTGTCATGCTTAAAATTCCATTTACAGTAAATTGTTTTCCATTTTAGGTGAGATTAATCTCTGAACTTGGGAAGATCCAGGGAAGCCTTCAGGACCTTCACAAACTGAAGCAGTCTGAGGACGTCGGCCTGTATTCGATTGAAATCATTGAGCTGTTTTAGAGAACAAATTCATTTTATTAACTCTTGCTGTTGTTCCTCACCGTAAACACACAAAAAACTTTTAGAATTCTGTTGCATCTTCTACGAAACTATCCAGGAGTTTGCCCATGTTTTAATGTGGATTTATATAAGCAAATTGTTTCCTGCAGAACTTATTGTAAAGTATGTACAACGCTGAAATTGTGCATAGATGGACATTCTCTTTATTGCTATATAAGGTCGTCTTGCCTCAGCTTTGGATGCTCCATACACTTACGCTTTTAACTTTTTTTTTTTTTTTTAAAATGCCATTTTATTCAGCTTTATTTTTCCAAGCCTTTCCTTTTTATCTTTTGTATATGTACATACAAAAGTGTCACATTTGTGAATTAGTTTTGGAGAGCTTCAGTTTTAAAAAGTGCAGTGTGTGGAGTAACAAAGGGTTTGTTTATCTTTGTTTCTATAGAAAGTCAACATAATGAATGTGTACGGGGCAATGTAAAGGAGAATCTTAAGTTTGCTAATCTTATGTTCCTAAGTGTGGGACAGCTACTTCCAACTTGTATTACAAATGAAAATGGACTCTAAGTAGTGACAATATTTTATTAAAAGCATTTGTGCACCACATGTCTGGCTATCATGATTTCAGAGTAGGTATGCCATCTATCTTGTGTTTTGTTTTATATATGTCACAAACACTCCCACTAGACGAAGGTAGTGCTGTTTCTGTTATGTTGTAACAGCAGTAGGTGTATTTAAACAATATTAAAATAATTTCACGGTTTCCCTGGATGAATTTTTAAAATCTGTGTAGGTTATGGTTCACTTATCCATGAACTTTAATTATTAATTCCTACTACCAAATGAGTAACACTGATTTTCTTAAAAATTGTCATTTGACTCTATGTATGTGTATAACTATTATACAGGGATGAAAATCCTGCTTTATATCAATGGAAGAGTGGAGCTCTAACATATTTTCTGTAAAGTGTGACTGATTCCATTTGTCCTTTTTATTTGAAATACCCCGATTAAACATTTCCGGCGGCAGTGCACGGACTAGATTTGTGAATGGCTGATTAAATATATCTTTATGAGTTAAACGTCAGGTACGTGCAACATCTGTTGGTCAGTTATTTATAACCGTGGTCCAAGAGGACATAATATTGTACAGGTGATTCGGAAACTGACCCAGTAAATTGGGGTTTCAGCAATCAATCTGACCAGCTTTTTCTTACCACGTGGAGGTGCTCTTTTCTCACAAACCACGCCGTAACATGTCACGTGCTGTGCAACCTCTAATTACGGTCTACGTAGTACAACGGCGAACTAATAAAATGCTGTGAATTATACGTAACTATGAGATTTCCTTTTCCTAGTCTCTAGTGAATTTGTTATTAATTCGGATGCCGAAATCTGCGATATGTCCACTGCTTTCAAAAATGTATCTTACATCGTAGTCGGCAGGATTCGAACCTGCGCGGGGAGACCCCAATGGATTTCTAGTCCATCGCCTTAACCACTCGGCCACGACTACAATACAAATATGAATCTTCCTATATCTCCTTGTGAAATATGAAATGTACTTTAAAGCATGGAGAGTATGGGTCGAAAATTATACATCGATTTATCTGATATTAAGTACAGTATAATACAAATTAGAAGAAAAGTAGGCCTACATTTCTTAGAATCTGATGAACTGATAAATTTCCGCACATACCGATTATTCTTTTCTCACACACTTAAAAAGAATAGCTGTTTACCGTGATTTTAAAATTTTCGCTTCATGGTTTGTAAGTTTCCAATGGAAATAAAAGAAAGTGCGGTTAAATATTGATGAGCCACAAACTTGAGCCACAAAACAGATGCTAAATTGTGTTGTGCTTAACAACGCATGTATGTGTTTTGAATACCACAACCAAAAAGTAAAGAAAATCTCTATTTCAGCTTTATTAACGTTTATGATAGTTCTTTTGCACTTAGGACTTGATTTTCTTAAGACATTTAAGACCATTAAAAAATTATGGAAATTGCAAAATTATTGTAGAAGCCTTTATAGCTTAAGAGTGATAAGTGGCAATGGAGTATGTTGTTGGATGAACACCAGGAAACAATTTATACTGTTGGTGGAGTAGAGCAGTTGACCATAACTTAAAATTTGAAAGGTAAAAAAAACACAAAAGGTTAAATTTGTTGTACCTTTGAGGTAGACATTTAATTTATATAGTACATCTCTGATAGACTGCAGATTTCCCACGACCCTCACTTAGAAAAGCATGTGAAAGATGGATGTACAGTATTAAGTTTTGTAGTGTATGCAAGCATGTACCTGAAATTGTTCATTTTCATTTTTTTTTTTTTTTTTTTTTTACAAGAGCCTAATTTCTTTTAATGTAGGCTCATAGGTGCAGGTGTTACATCCAAATCAGCAAGCTGCTTTTGTGCTACTGGTTAAGATAGAATAGCAGCACTGCCTGCAGCTCACAGCAATATTGCAGAGCACAAGTGTTTGGAAGTGACTGGGAGATACTGAGCTGCTGAAGGCCAGACGGCATGGGGGGAAAACAGCTCATGTACTTTGTCTACAAGAACCTAGATTAGGTGGCAGAACACTGCTCTGTAGTACATGAGAGCTGGGAGCAAAACAATCAGAAAAGGGGGTGCGTAAATATTATCAAATCTGAGATGTCCACTCTTCAGGAGGCCTACATCCATCACCATGTTTTTTCATTTTAAATTAATTCCATTAGAGATTCAGTTTGTTCAGTTTGGCTGTCTATGACAGACAGGAAGGCAAATACTGTCAGTGTGGCTTGTGTGCCAGAATATTTTATTGCACATATAAATTATAAAAGTAAATCGCAAGGGTTTAATTTATTTGAACTCGTTCTTAACTATAACTCATTAACATGTTTAATGTTTGTCTAAAAGATGTAGTCTTTTAAATTGCAATGGCTGCTGTAACCACTGAAAGGTAGTAATATTTTATATTGAAACTTTGAATGATTTTAAGTTGTATTTTTTTCTACGCAATTACTGCTTGATTGATCAGAGTTCAAGGTGCGCATGGAATTTTTACCTACATCTCTTATTTGATTGGATATAATTTTGACGTGTGATGACCAAATTAATGACATGGTTTTAGTGCATGTTTTGTTTTCATAACATTAAGCAAGACAGAAGCCCCTTTCTCGTAGTTGCATAATGCATGGTGCTAGCGAGCAGCGTTGTTTCCATTCTCAATTAAAATATCCGACATAATAAAATGAAACGCTGTCCTTCTGCACAAGCGTACTGGAAACAACGCGTGGCCGCAAGTAAGCGATCGTGCAAACATGAATTTTTCTATGCAAACACGAGCATATCGTCGGCGAAAATGCTAAGCCGTTTAGCTTTCATTGTAGAGTGGCGGTCACGTGACCGCCGTAGAAGGCCTGCTGTCTGTTTTCAGTAGAGGGAGAGAGAGGAAGAAAAATGGCGACTAGAGGCGACCCGGAGCGGGACGCCGGCCGTTCGCATTAAGCTTTCTCTCGCTTGCTAAGTCTGGGGCTGAGTGGAACTACTTCTCATATATCTACCGACTGTCGGCTTTTAGGCGGTGCCCGTTTTCCCGGGTTTTCGTGGGTGAATTCCGCGCGAAAACTGAAATTGGAAATAATACATTTGTATCTATATAATGAGGGGGAGAAGAGGCAGGCCGCCCAAACAGGCGCTGATGCAGGAGCCTTCTCCCGGGCTAGTCCGCGGTTTGAGACCCCGGCGAGGACTCCGCGCAAGAGGGAGAGGTGCAGTAGAGGTCGAAATTCTGACTCCCAGGAGGGGAAATTACCATTCATCTAGAGGTAGGAGAAAAATGGGATCAACTACGGCATCAGGAGGTAGAGGAAGAGGCAGGATTGGTAGCAGAGGTAGAGGGAGACGGACGAGTAACAAGGTGGTTTACGATGACCATGAGAGCGATGAAGACGAGGATGCCGTGAGTTTACGATCGGAGGAAGACGAGTTTGTCCGTGATGATCCGTTGTCGGATGAAGACGAAGAGGCCTTAGAAGATGAGTCCGATTACCTGGAGGAAATACCCGACGATGATGATGCCAGCTACTGTACGGAGAGCAGTTTTCGGAGCCATAGTACGTACGGCAGCACTCCAGGTAAATAGAGGGCTTAATTAACCCGGGCAACTTGGAAAGGGGGGTGAGGGCGGGACAATGGCGCATGATCTAATCGCATATTGTCCAGGCGATTTATTATTTTTTACGGTGTAAACAGAGAGTTGTGCAGGCAGCTGTATTGTTCAAAATGGAGAATGCACTCATAAAGCAGGCCTCTGCTTATCGGCATCCAGTTGCCAGTTGTAGGACTGAGCTCGCGCCGTGCCCGCTGTCGCGCTCACTCGCGTGCCACGGCGGCCGCACTGTTACTCCTAATCCCTCGTATTATGGTGCCTTTTAACATCCCTCTCCGCTTTTTTTGCTTTTTCAAAATAAACGCGACGGGCTTTTTTTCTGTGCAGGACATTGATGAAAAGATAACGGATTTTCGGAATTTATACATTCTTAATCTGCATAGTTGCTCGGTGAGCGCTTTCTGACTGAAACTTTTTTTTTCCTCCCCGAACTTGACGAACGGAGGTCTTAGCTTGGTTGACCGTGTTAAGGATATTTTTTATTTTTTTGGTCAGTTTGTGAGCGCGATGTGACGCGTGGCGACTGTCGTTCATAAATGTGTCTGTTGGTGTATTTGCGATGATAACGCGGCAGTGGAGATTAAAGGTGGCCATCTCCTATTATTCTCAAAATCTACTGCAGGTGTCTATTACTTGTACATGTAGAATTTAACTCGTATTGTTATTGGGAATTCGTGTCTTTTGGCGTACAGTGGCAGATCCGGCGCTTATTAGCTTTGATTAGCTACTTCCCAGTGACAGGACGACCACGCGTCCTTTTGTTTTGAAAATAGGCGCTTCTGCTTCACCTGTTGCAGACGAGAGTCCACGTCACAGGCCGAAAGGATCCCCACGAAACCAGCCGTGCTTTAATATCGGCCAGGGGGGCATTGTAAGTGGCACGTACGGTATGCTGATTGGCTTATTCTGTCACTTTAATTGTCAAATCCACGCACAAGTGGAAAAATCGTGGTCAGCTTCTCCATTTGAAATTAGATGTGTGCATTATGTTACTGCTTTTTTCTAATTTATAATTAGCAACCTGTGGTTATAAAGCTGCATTTAAGTTTTAGGTAAATTAATTTTTAAAAGACAGTAGAGATTTACAAAAATTTCAAATCCACGCATTGTGCGAATTTTCTGTTTCTTATTTTTTCTTTTGTAAATAATGAAGCATCGACCGGTAGCTGTGCATCATAATCGCATGTGGTATTTTACATAAAGATGTACAGTCAGAACAGCCTTTACATAACAGACAGACATATATTATCGTTTTTTAAACATTTTGTATTTGGTGCAGTTGAAATTAGGGATGATGTAATGACAATATTGTCAGTAATGGGGATCCACTGAACTTACTGTGATTTGGGGAAAGTTAATAGTAACTCCTTGCAAAAGTTTGGCGATTGTGTGTAAATATGTTTTTGTAAATTTTTCAAGGATTAGCTGAAAAGGTTTGTGAACCTTGGCTGCGTAGTATGTATCTTTGTCTGTTGTAAAATATCCATCCATCCATTTATCTGTTTATTTTCTGTAAATAATTATTTGGTACATGTTACAACTACTTGAATTTTTTTAACAAACCTGTTTACACATGCATACATTAATATTTGTAAATCCTTTAAGGGGATCGAGGATTCATTTTATTCAGCTAAGTCAATTGTAACATCTCAATTAAGTCTAATTATGACTATTTTGAACAGAATTAGTGGCTTTTGTTGAAGACTGCAGTTCTGTAGTGCATTCCTACCAGCGAAAGAAATGTTATGCAGAAATGTGAAATTGGTGGAGTTTGTGCTTTTTCTATTTGTTTTCTGTCAGTGTTTGTCTGATTTTTGTTTTTTCCCCTTTCCCTCAGTTGTTAGATACTGTTTATGAGCTGATTGTGCCCTGTGCGCTGGAGGGGCTCCATAGTGGCAGTACTTGATTGTGTAATTAAACATCGTGGTTCTTGGCAGCAGTGACAGTCATTGTTTGTAGAAGATTAACTGGGATGTAGGGGACAAAAAATAATGAAGATGTCAACCATTTCAGTTAACAGAGTTTGGGCCTCGGGCTGCAGCCAAGGGCATTATGGGAATGCAATGGTAAGACAGGGAAGGGATTGTCCCAGGGGTTTTCAGATGTTCGTGGATATGGGAACATTCTTGAAAAGTCTTTCACTTCTTAGCACTTCACTGTGACACCAGGTGGCATGCAGTTTTTTTTGTGACAGTATTTTTTTTTTTATATACGGCACAGTGGAAAAAATATATTGCTCTGCTGTTGTGAATGTAAGCCTTAGCTTTGTCAGTATGGACTTCTGTAAGACATGGACTTGCATAACAGTTATGCTGTTAAGTTTTCTTTGTTCACTTTTTGCCTTTTTGGGTGGCTTGATGTTGCTGGATGGTAAAATTAAATTCTGTGCCCTCAGTGAGAGTAAACATTTCAATTAGATTTCCATTGCCTCGTCAAAGGCTAAAGATGGATGACACTGAAAAATTCTAATATTGTTAGATAACCCTGGTTGCCCATAGCGAAAATGCCAATGCAGTGTAGCTAGTACATAATGGTTGTTTTAGGGTACCATGCAATTTTTTAAGTAAAATTTAATTTACATATTAAGCAGACTATACCAATGAAAGTCCAATGGATATCTTGTGCATTGTTGTAGAAAACTGTATATATCTCAAGCGTTCTGCATGAATCAGTTGAATTTGTGTTTCAGTTTTAATGAGTTTTCGTATCTGCTGCTTTGACTTTATGCCGTCATTGTGTATCTTTTGTTGAGCCAAATGTTTCCAATGCTTTTATGATTTTGTTATTTTCCTTGTTTTTTCTTTGATGTGAAACTAATAGGGCTGTCAAAATTAACGGGTTAACGCGGATTAATCCATCATCATGATTAATCTGATTAAAAATTCTAACGCAATTAACCCATCTGCAGCGCAGAATGACTCAAAATCCCTGAAATGTCTCTGTCAACCCATTTCGGGCAGTT
>JAODJW010000094.1:10294987-10313854 GCA_026777045.1 Hyperopisus bebe
CCCCCCCTACCCGTTCAGATTACATCGAATGACCTCTATTGAGCGAGAGGAAAAGGAAAAGGTGAAAAAGAGGGAACGAAAGCTGGAGGAGGAAGAAACCATGCAGCAGGCCACCTGGGTGAAGTACCCCATTCCCATTAAACATCAGGTCAGTCTGGCCCGGATTCCTCCACTGTTGTCACTTCTAATAGCTACACTACCTGCCGCTAGTTCAAGCGGAGAGATTATCTGTTATCTGTTTTTCCTTTCATACAAAGGTGTGGAAGCAAAAGGGAGAGGAGTACAGAGTGACTGGTTATGGTGGATGGAGTTGGGTCAGTAGAACCTATGTACAGCGCTTTGTCCCAAGACTGCCCGGAAACACCAATGTCAACTATCGAAAAGACCTCGAGGGTTAGATACATCTCGTTTTTCTGCTGTTTATTGTTGTTGCCCATGTTCTTCAGATACCATTTGAAGCTTTAATGTCAAGCTTATTTATTTTTGCTTATTTTATTTGCCAGCCGCCAGAAGCGCAAAGAGAGTTGTGTCATTGGACGTGGACAAAAAGAAAAGCTCAGAAAGAAAAAGTATGGCCACTGAAGAACAAGCGGAACGGGGTGCTGTAGAGTCTTTAAAGCAAGAGAAAAACCAGGACCTTGTAGGAGATTTGTCTTCTACAGACAGTTCACCCACTATAAAAGAAGTACAGCAGGAGGAGAAGATGGACGGTACGGTGGAGGATAAAATGGCGATGATAACTGACATGGAGACGCAGGAAAAGATAAATGGCAAACCAGTTGGGATGGAAAAGGAACAGAATCCAGAAGACGTGGTTATGGAAGCCAGTCTGCCAGTCTCAGACCACAATAATGAGAAAGGTACACATTTCGGTTAAATTAAGGCATCCCTTCATGTCTGTGAGACTTGGGGCCAGAAGATCCCTGTGAATGTGAGAATTTGCGAATAATACTTGGGCCCATTATTTAAAATGCAAAATTAACGGCACTGAAAAATGCTAAAGTTACCGAGAGACACACGAGATTCCAGGGTCACAAAGGCAGCTGATGTGTGAGGCTGCTTGCCAAGACAAAGATGCCCAGCCTATCCAAGCCAAGATCTGTAAATCCCAAAGTTTTTTTTTTTTTTTTTTTTTTTTCTTCTTACCAAAAATAACTTTTAATATTAAAAAGATAGTCTGTACTTACACTGACAAATAACAACACTAACGTTTATATATTAGGCTATATGGTTTTATGTGATCCAAATCATTTTCAGTATTGTTTATGTAGCTTTATCTGGCTCACGCGTCTGCGAGTTTCTGAGATTATTTTTTTTGTTCCCGGCAAGGTCCAAAAATATTCCCATTTAATTGTTCACGGCCAACTCGCAAATAACAAACCGCAAATGTTAAATTGGCGAATCTGGAGGGCTGACTGTATTGCTGTCTAGCCGTGCGTTTCTGAAAGGCCTTTTGTGCATTGATTCTCATTCATGATGTGTTTTCTTTAATAGGGAAAATACAGAGTCCTGAACCTGGGAACCTTGAAGATGAAATGAAAGAGGAAAGTAAGGAAGGTGAAGAAGGGAAGAAGGACACACAGGCAGAACCCTTACAGCGGCCCTTCAATTATGACGTTGTGAACGTCAGTGAGGGTTTCCTGCTGCGCACGGCATACAAGAAGAAGGTTAAGGCCTCCAAACTGGATGGGTTGCTAGAGCGGAGGGTTAAGCAATTTGCCTTGGAGGAGAAGCAAAGGGCAGAGAGGCTGAAACAGCCATCCCTCACCAAACCAGCGGGGAAGGGTCTCACTCCCCATTCGGTGCTGAAGCTGAAAGTTGAGGATAAACCTGCTATAGCCACAACAGTACTGACCCCGTCTCCTATACAGAGCAAAGGGCCTGACAAAACGGAGGTTTCCACCACCAAAGGGGGTTCTGCTCCCTCGGACAACACACCCAAAGACTCAGAAGGTACCGGAACTCAAAGTTCTGTAACGGCCAGTCTGGAAAACCAAACGCACAGTCAGAAGGAAGTTGAAAAACCCTCAACGGTTCTGCCGACAGAGGCCATTTTGAAAAAGGATGGTGATCAACATTCCACAGTTGATGCTGTAACACACGGACCTTATCTTGGGCTAGAGCAGCCTGTACACCGGGTTCAGGGATCAGGGGTGACTGGTAACCTGGATGTAACATTGGACTCAACTTGCAAGGACCAGGCTACAGGTATACAGGGCACACATGAGGCTCATGTAGTCAAGGAGCACACTGTGATAGAAGTTGAGGGCACCAATGCAGTCTCCTCTAGTCAGGAGGCAAGTGAGCAGCAAAACACTGGGAACAAAGTCACGTCATCCGATTTATCGGAACCTCTATCTGACAGTAGTTCTCCGATCCAGTCTAAGGAAAGTGAATCACAGGAGGAGAAACCCTCAGTCACACTAGACTCAAATAAATTTAATTCTAATTCTGCAGAAGATGACACAGAATTCATAGAGCAGCTTTGTCATACTGAATTATTGAAACAGGAAGAGGAAAAGGGAAAAAGTCCCCAAGACAATATTTCAGAAATAAAATTAAATGAAGACTCTAGAAAGCAGGGTCATGAATCAAAAGAGCAGATGGACATGGATAGTATAGCCGCTAACAGAAAAGATGCTAAGATTCCTGAAGAAAAAAAGAATAACTTCTCACCTGCCCATGTCAATGGGAAGGACACAACAGAGAGTAAGCTTATGCTGGACCCCCAAGATAGCTCTGATCTGGGTTTGGCCAACAATGTTGAGCCAAAGGTAAACAACCTCGCAAAGGTGAGTGTTGAAGGAGACCTCAAAGTTCTGCCCTTGAAGGATGCCTTGAAGCCTCTCCTGAATGGTGACTTTGCCACCGATGGCTCAGAGGTGAAAGATAACAGCACGTCTTTAACTTCCCTGCCATCCAGCCCGTCTGCTGTGGTTGACGGAGAGAAGGTCACTGTGGCAGAGCCCAACTACCTTCCACCTCAAAAGGTACCTAGGCTAGACAACAACATTGAGACTGTTGACTCCACAGTAACGTCGCCACCTTCCATTTTAGGCTCTGCCCCTTCTGGAGACCCACAAAGGACAGATGATCACAATAGTGCTGAGGCAGAGCCCATGGAAGCTGAGCCTTCTGTGCCCAAGAAAATAATCCCTTCCCCAGTCCTGTCTGCAGAGGAGTCCAGCCTTAGCAGTGACTTTGCAGAGGATGGAGCCTCCTCTGAAGCCAAGCCGGACACCAGCAAGACCATAATCACGCAGGTGACCACCACCACCACTACCACTGTGTCCACCGAGTCTAAAACGGTACAGATCGCAGAGGTCTCCAGTACACACAATGGCAAACCCACTGCAGTGTCAATGGCAGAAAGCTCGGCAGTATCCACCCTCACCACCATGACCAAAACCACAGTGACCAAAGTCAGCTCTCCTACACGAGCCAGTCAGGCTGACATGGTGTCTGTGATGGAGGAGAGCAAGACCAGGGTCACCACTACTGTGACAGACTCCTCCTCTGGTCCTGCTGGGTCCTCGGTCAGCACCATGACCGTTAGCACAGAATACTCTACCAGGGACAGAGTTAAGCTGCTTAAGTTCTCCCGCACTAAGAAGACGCGTTCGGGCACAGCTCTCCCCTCATACCGCAAGTTTGTTACCAAAAGCAGCAGAAAGAGCATTTTTGTTCTCCCTAATGATGACCTGAGGAAGCTGGCGAGGCGAGGGGGAATCCGGGAAGTGCCCGTCTTCAGTTACAGTGCCAAGCCTGCCTTGGATATCTGGCCCTATCCTTCTCCTCGCCCTACCTTTGGCATTACGTGGAGGTAGGAAGACTTCATTATTTCGCCTGTTTACTTAATGTTTTTTGCTCAAGCCGCTTGTCGCTATACTATATTTCATTCTCGTTCTGTTTGTTGTTGCCTAGAATAAATGTCTCTCAAGATCTATGATGTGCATTTGTTGAGGTACCGATTTCAAACTGACAGTGTTTTTCAATTACCACTTACCCTGGAAGGGGAACGTCGTCAGTCTCTTTTTTGTTTTTAAATATTCATCCAACCCTTTGCCTAACTCCAGATGAATGAGGCGCTCAACCTAATCCGGCACACACGCGCAACTGCAGTGGCAGTGCTTTAGAAAAATTCAGTCCTTATTTTGGAAAGCTGAGCACACTGACAGAGATTGGTGGTGCTCCCAGGTATCGACTGCAGACGGTGAAGTCCCTGGCCGGAGTCAGTCTGATGCTTCGATTGCTGTGGGCTTGTCTGAGGTGGGACGACATGGCGGTGAAGCCGTCATCTGCAGGTGGCACCACCCGCACAGGTGAGTGTCTGCAAATGGTTTTTCTCATTCGGCCAAAGAAAAACCTCTTGAATTTTTAACAGAGGTGGTGATTTCAGGTAAAGAGAGTACTAATTCAGGCCAGTTGAGTACTCAGTGGCTGTGATTCTTTATACTCAACTGGTTGGTTGAAAAATAATCTTGTACTCTCTGGACCTGAAATCTCCGCCTCTGATGTTTAATGCAATTAAAACACTTATTTCCTGCACTTGAAGGAATATGTGTTTAAAAGGCTAGAGATGTAATTTGTATTTTTTAGCACTAACTTATTCATTTGTGACCTGTTTATTAGAGGACCATGATTGTCTGTCTGATCATTCAGCGTGTTGTAACTTTGTTTCTTTGCTGTTACATGAAAGCCTGTCCATATGTGTCTCCATAGAAACTTCAGACACTGAGATTACCACGACGGAAATCATCAAGCGCAGAGATGTAGGACCATATGGCATCCGGTCAGAGTACTGTATCAGGAAGATCATCTGCCCAATCGGCGTTCCTGAAACCCCTAAAGGTAGCACTCTCACCTTCCTGCTCTGAGTTTGTTCCTGTGATGACCATCCCTGCCAGCTTTTCTCAGGGGCCGTTCAAGGTTGTGGCATTATTAGCCTTCCTCTAAAGGATTTTCGCAAATGCTCACTCATGGAAACATGAAATCAAAGAGCATTTGAGTACCTTAAATCATTCTCAGCGTTCTCAGTGTGTCCTCTTTGTCTTCTGATATGTCACCAAATGTATAGAGACTCATGGTAAGGAGACTTCGAGCATCTGGCTTATCTTTTATACAGAAACACCGACACCCCAGAGAAAAGGCCTGCGGTCAAGCGCCCTGAGGCCTAAAAAGCCAGAGACTCCAAAGCAGACGGGGCCTGTGGTGATTGAGACCTGGGTGCCTGAGGAAGAGCTGGATCTTTGGGAGATCAGGGCCTTTTCTGAAAGGTGATGCATTCTTTTGGATCAGATAGCTCTGTGAAGCTAGCTGAAGCTTGTAAAATGATGGCAGTTACTGGAGTTTGCACTGCCGAAAACCCTCTGCTCTAATGATTCCTCCCTTGCGTTCACAGGGTCGAGAAGGAAAAAGTCCAGGCTGCGGAGCAAGCAAAGGTTAGTTAGCAAAAGCGTGTAGTGGAAAAAATGGAGGATGTCCGCAAACCCCTGGGTTTGGCTGCCCAGTAGGTGGGAAGACAAGGCTGTTTCCACCGTTAAAATATTATGAAATTGTGAGGAGATGTGGTTTCTTTTTGTGCTGGTTTTTAATGTCAATTTGGGCTTTTTTGGTGTGGCTCCATCAACATTTTCATCTTGAGCAGTTTCATGTTTCACTGAACAAGTCTGCTTTTACCCTCTGGTGGTTATCATCAGGTTTTTCATACATACAGATGACATGTCTCGCACAAGAATAGTAGTGGAATTATGAGTACTGTCTGTGCCAGCCTGAATACAATATATTCTATTCTATTCTTGCTCAAAAATCATTGTTGTACTACATGGGCATTATTTTTTACAATTGTTTTGATCTTTCTAGCAATTATGATTTGCTAATTTTTTTTCTGTGAGTCTACCTATTTACTGACCAAAATCTGGTATACACTGGCACACAGAAACCCTGGTACCATGAGAAGCAGTAACCCAGAAAAAAATCTTTAGCCCTTACTCTGTAAAATGAGGAAAAACACCTCTGATATATCTGGATTTAACTCCTGCTGTGGAACTTTGCATTATTTTGCATTATATAGTTTCATGTGACCAAAGGGTTACATTTCTGAACCATGCATCATAGAAACGTCTGGAGCAGCAGAAGCTGGGAACCGGTGCAACCATCGCATCCACCCCAACCAGCAACCCCAGCACTCCTGCCAGCACCCCTCAGAAAGTGTTGGGGGGCACCTTCACAGGCCAGATCACGCCTAGCGGAACTAAAGTGGTGCTGGCTACCAAAATGGGTTCTCCTGCAGTGACATTCCAGCAGAACAAAAACTTCCAGCAAACATTTGCTTCCTGGGTCAAACAGGGTCAGAGCAACCCAGGTAGGTGACCACTGAAGAAAGTGGTGTGAGCACTTGGATTGAAATTGGCATTGCTTCCCATTTTGATTAGAATAGTCTATTGCATGAAAAGTGCAAATGTAGCAATTCCTTCTGAAGTTTATTGACAGAAGCACGAATCTAGAACCACGTTGTATGCTTATTTGGTAAGCTACCTGCTGCATGGACAGCAAGGTGCACATTTCTCTGGCTTTTGAATATGTCATTTACACAGCTGCTTTTTAAACCACATGTTTTCACAGCCTCCACCAGCCCCGTAGCCTCAGTGGCTACCAGTGCGACCACGTCCGGGCAGACCTTCCAGCTCACGGCGAGCCCAGTGACAGTGGCTGGCAAAGTCATCACTGCTAAGCTGCCACTGCCCGCCAACAGCAAGATCGTCACTGTCAACGTGCCAGCCACACAAGGAGGTATGCAACGTTGTGGGGGGGGGGACTATGGATCTCCATCTAACACCCTTCCTGAAACTTCAAAGATGTCTCTGTGAATTTGCTACACTAGTAGTAAGTTTTGCAGTAGTAAAACCTGGCCCAAACAAAACAGGATACCATGTTCAACCAAGAACCACACTCGATTTGGATCAGCAGCAAGGCTGGCAGGCAGATCGTGTAAGGAAGGAAGTATGGTTGTAACGTACATTCTTACAGTGGTGGCAGATTCAAAACTTTGAAGACAAACCGGTATTGTATCCTCATAGGTTACTTTGCTTTGGTGTAACATATGTTTTTAGGAATATGTGAATGGTAAGGCTCTACATTATTAGTAGCTTTTGTGCACATTTCCAAAACAAAGACAAATTTTTTAAATTGCCATGAAAAAATCCGAAGTTTTCGTCCCTATAAATTTGAATCTCTTAAGGGGTCCAACAAAGTGCTCCGATCATTTCAATCTCCATCCTTCCAAACCTCGGCAGTTGGCCCTTGGCCGCATGCGAGGACACTTCACGAAATTGGCTGTAGCTGTGTGGAAAAGGGTTAACCCCAAAACGCTGATTGTAAAGCGGCATTATCGCTCATCCGTCTTCTAACCACTTACCCAGTAACAGAGTCACGAGCAGGTCTCAGGCCAATCCCAGCGTGTGTCACAAGGCACTGCTGCATGCCAGTCCGTCACAGAGCAGGTACACACACGTTCACGCTCTGCGGGCAATTTATTACAAACCGCGTGAGGAAACCAGGGTACCTAATGGAATCCTGTGAAACGTGGGAACAACAGAGGACATGTGTGGGATTTCAACCCCCAGCCTTGGAGGTCTGAGCAAGCAGCGCGACCTGCTAAGTCTCTCCACCTCCCTCCTGTGCATTATCCTGTTGTTCCTTCAAATAAAGAACAGAACCATAACATATTACACGTATTCCTCTCCAAAACGTTAGGCCGGGAGTTCTTCATGTATAACTAGTGCGTTTTTGGTTTTGGCCTTGAGTAAATGGTTACGATAATTGCTTGGAAGAGGATGTTTTAAGCTGTATTTTTCTGATGCCTAGTGGTGGGGGAGAGTACTTCAAAAACTTTGAAGTATTTATTCCAATACTGTGATGATGCATTTAGCGTGACTAAGGTCTGCCGACCGTGAAGTCATTAGCGCCCCAATTGCTTTTGGCTGTCCCCGTAGTCTGTCACACCCGTTTGTCCGCCTTCATGCTTCAAAATCCAGGCTCAGTTAAGAAACGGCAGGAGTGTGAGCACTGTAACTCACTCATTTTATAATGTCTTGGATCCTTCAAACCACCGTCGTGGCCTCTCTGTGGCTTCCTATAAGCACGGTTTCTCACTGTCGTGATCCGTTGTCCAGAATGGCGGCATCCGTTCGCCTGAGAAATCTTGGATCTTCTGGTGCTCTCTGCTGGGCTCCTTGTTACCTTGGTCCTTGTGGGGAGGCCTTCGCCCCTCACCCGCACTGCTGGCAGATGGTTCATACAAAATGCAGACTGTTAATGATTAATAATCATTGACTATGATGTTTACAGCTTGTCCTTTAGAGTAACGGCCTCAGAAAACACCGGGCCACTTAATTCCATAAACCATGACAGGGAAGAAATATTAACATTTACAGGGAAGGTTGAGTTACTCCACAAACAATCATGGCTCTCGTTCAGTGATGATGTTGCGCTAGAAAGACTGTATCAACACCATATATTTTTCCAGTATGACTCTTTAAACGTTGTTTGTTTTGGAATTGGTGAGGGAAGTGAATATAAAAAACAAGTTAATCTTAGACAGGTACCATGCTATACGTTATTTTGTTTTTTTTTTTTTTTGCACGCCCATAATTCCTCCTTTGGAGACTGATGTATACCTGTCCATGATCTTCTGTGGCCACCGGCAGCTGCCGAGAGGAGAATAAAACCCTGTTTGTGGCCTGGATGGTAGGGCTGGCCGATATCATATCGATATTATATCTCTCAATGATCACCAGGGCTTCAGATGACGGGCGAAACATTTGTCCGGTCGGCCATTTACCGCACTATACAGATATCTGTTTATGCCCACAATTTGGTAATCAGATTAGTAGTGTGCCTTAAATATTTATGCGTTTGGAGTGGTGCCATAACGGGGAGGCATGGACTGATGACGAGTGATGCCTCTCGGTTCTGCATTACCACGTATGACGTTGTGTGTCAGATGGTGGCACCGAGGGGGGGGGGGACCAGTCCTGCCAGTGTTGTGGCCGTACTCCTGACATCATGGTGATGACTTCAGGTCATCTCTGATAGTGATTTGGGGGACCCTGACGGCACAGCGCCACTTCAGTGACATCCTGCGTCTGCATGACTTACCCCTCCTGAGACGACACCACGCAGCACGTGTGTCTATGGACTGACTGCGTCATGCTGAGGTCCTCCTCTCTTCAGCCAGGTCCCCTGATCTTTCCCTAATCGAACATGTGTGGGATCAGCTTAGACGTCAACTTACGACTCCCACGCTGTATCACCACATGTATCCAGGCCTGGGGGCGGGGGGGGGCCATGCTGCCAACTCTGCTGTCCATTTGATCTGATATTATAATCATAGCGGTACAGTCATATGACCTTTCACCACATGCAGATTCATTTTCACTCCGTCTGGATGCTGAACTTTTTTTTTTGTCACTGAGTTTATTTTAACTGCTACTAATCTGCTTATCAAATTGTGGACATAAATAAACGTCCGTATAACACCAAAAAGCTGGCGTCCAGTCAAATGTTTCGCCCATCACCCTGAATCCCTGTTGAGTATTGCGCATGCGTGATGTAATATCGATATGGTATCACCCAGCCCAGCTAGATGGAGATTTTCATTACCATCCCGGTGACCAATTTTTGAAGGGTCCAGCCGGAAATGCAATAGTGGGGCAAAACCCTGTTTTATCTAAAAAAAAAGATTCAAAAAGAAAACTATCTAACATGCTGTGGTAAGAAGAAACGTGTACTTATGAAGGTCCAGGGTCAGTGGGAATCCCAGTGTTTACCATGCCTGTAATAACGTAATGGTTTAAAGTTAGGGAATATCAAATAAGGTGGTGAGAATCACTCGTAACTGGCCCGCTCAACAGGTCATGTTAGAGCCTTGGTAACCCTAAAGTAGCTAGCATCCTGCAAGAAGAAATTAACCAGGACGAAAATAAATCAAAGTGAATTCTGGCTATAGAGCAATCTGTTATTGGCTCAACCAGTGCCTCCTTTATAGACGGTCTTAATATGTGTGTTTTGCCTTTTTTCCTTCTCCCCACAGGTGTTGTACAGGTCCAGCAAAAGGTTCTGGGTATCATTCCATCCAGCACTGCAGCGGGGAACCAACAA
This sequence comes from Hyperopisus bebe, assembly GCA_026777045.1. NCBI lineage: Eukaryota > Metazoa > Chordata > Actinopteri > Osteoglossiformes > Mormyridae > Hyperopisus > Hyperopisus bebe. The sequence continues at coordinate 10,305,149 of JAODJW010000094.1, forward strand.
ACCTTCACTTCGCTCCAGCCCCGGACCACTACCATCAACATCCGCCCCAACACATCGGCTTCTGTTGGTGGTTCTCCCTCTCCACAGCAGGTATGTTCCAGTCATGTCCGCCAGATGGGTTCCTGAGTGCCTACAAGTCTCTCTTTAAGAGGCGAAAATAAACTCTGAGTAGCCCTGGATTCTCCAGGGTAAACCAGTTTGGGAAAAGAGTTTTTTGCGTACGCGTTTTGGTAAGCGGGTCCTTATGCGCTGCCTCGCTGGGTTAGGTGATCGCCGCGGGAACTCCACTCCGGCCCGGGATGACAGTGGTCCGCACGCCCCTGCAGCAGGCCGGCACTTTGGGCAAGACCATCCTCAGGACACCACTGGTGGTGCAGCAAGGTATCATCCAAGCCAGTAGGTGCCACTGAGTTCCTCCTTCCCCAGCGTGCAGCTGTAGAACCTTGCATGTGGTCCAGTGAAGGCTGGAGAAAGCTGGACTTAAACTGATTGATCTTTCTATGAAATAGACTGTTTTCATATCTGTTTTTATATTTTTCACCTTGATGGAAAGTGTCAGTTGAATGGGATTCTCTTGACTTTATGAATGCAGTAAAATCCCGTTATAGTGGACTCGCTAATAACGGAATATCGTCTCTAACGGACGAGGTCTGCTGGTCCCGGCCGCACGCCTTTAAGAACATGCAGAAAAAGCATCGGACATAGCAGACTCACATATAACGGAATTTCGCTTATAATGGACAAACAATTTGGTCCCCAGGGCCGCTTTTAGCTGTAGTTTTGTTTGCCTATAACAGACATGCCGGTGATATCCAGCACAGATACGTAGTCGGGATTGTTAATATAGTCGCGCATCTGGTCAGGTAAAGTTGGATTACTACATGTACAATATAATAATCTATACCACAAGCGTGTCTGCTGGGATGTGGCATCAGTAAATGGTGTCCTGTTGTGTTCTGGCCATACAGCAACTCTGGATGTAACGGACTTGTGATATAATGGACTGTTTTGCCAGGTCCCTTGAAGTCCGTTATAGCTGGATTTTACTGTGCATGCTGAGTGTGTTGGAACGTGCTCCTGATTCATCATAATTGTGTAGCGACGCGCTCACCCCTTGTTCCCCGCCAACATCGTTCGTGCCTCACTGCAGGCCAGACGCAGCAGGTGGTGACGCAGATCATCCGCGCTCCGCCTGCGTCGACGACCATCTCCAGCCCCAGCACCGTGCAGACAAGCACCGGCCAGCGCCTCATAAGCACCACCAGCCCTGCTCCCGCCACCCCCTCCACCCCGCAGACGCCTGCAGGCCCCCGACCGCAGCAGGGCCAGGTCAAGCTCACCCTGGCCCAGCTCACGCAGCTGACACAGGGGGCACAGGTGAGAGGTGTCTCAGGATATTCAGCTCAGTTCCGTTTGCCAAAGCCTTGAGTCATCATGTGTATGACGTGATGTGTGTTGTTTCTCTGTACTTCATGCAATGTGTGTAACGCACCTTTATGATATTGTCCCGTGTTCCAGAAGCAGCAAGGACCAGCTGTGGAGAGGCAGCAGGTCAGCACCTCCGTGTGTCCTGGGGAAACAGTCACATGCTCGCTTGGCTCCTTGCGGTCCATGGTTAAACCCCCGTGTCTGTGTTTGTGTGTGTGTGTTAGGGAGGCACCCAGGGCCTCACTGTGGTCATCCAGGGCCAGGGGCAGACCACCGGCCAGCTCCAGGTCATCCCCCAGGGCGTGACGGTCATCCCAGGCCCCGGGCAGCAGCTCATGCAGGCCGCCCTACCTAATGGGCAGCTACAGCGCTTCCTCTTCACCCCCCTGCCCCCGCCAGTGTCCTCGGGCAACGCCACGGTCACCGCCGTCACGGCCACCAGCACCACGCCCTCCGTGCTGGGTGAGCATCCCGTGGCGGCCCCACCCCGATCTGACTGCCTGTGATCGGTCGCGGAAACGAAGAAACGCCTGATTTTAGCGGTAGGTAACGCGATACCCATTTATGTGCCGGTCTCTCCTCCGTTTGCAGCAGGACCAGCGGAGCAGAGAGCCATGCAGGCTCAGCTCCCCATGACGGCGCAGCCCCAGATCCAGGCCCAGGCTCCAGCCTCTGCTCAGCCCCAGTCGCAGGCCCCGCTGCAGCCGGCCCTGCAAGCTGCCGCCCCCATCCAGGCCGGCCCCGGGGCCCCGGGAATCCCCGCCCCCACTATACCACAAACCCACCTCTCCCCGCAGACTCAGGCCCCCACTCCAGTGGCGGTCAAGCCGCTGCCTGCCACGAGTCAGGCTTCCGTGACGGTGGCGGCCTCAGCACCCGCCCGCGCCCAACTGCAGCTCCACCAGCCCCAGCTGATCGCCGTCCCCCAGCTGCAGCCACAGGTGCTCTCCCAGATCCAGTCGCACGTGGCGGCCCAGATCCAGGCCCAGCCGGGCAGCATGCCGCAGCAGATCAAGCTGCAGCTGCCCATCCAGATCCAGCAGGGGGGGCAGGTGCAGGCGCACCAGATCCAGAACGTGGTCACCATCCAGACAGCCAGCGTGCAGGAGCAGCTGCAGAGGATCCAGCAGCTCCGGGAGCAGCAGCAGCAGAAGAAGAAGCAGCAGCAGGATGCCAAGCGCGAGCAGAACCTGCAGGCCATCAGCCAGAGTGACATCATCCAGAAACAGGTGGGCTCCCGGCTGCTCGTCGCCATGGTGAGCACTCTCAGGCAAACATAATATTACATCACCTCTTGTGCTCCCTCACGCAGTCTGAAGGTTTCTGCCAAGGTTTGTTGTCATAGCTGGTGGTGTCAGAGGTTAGGACAGAGGACGCCTCAGTTTGTGTTTACCTCCGTATGTGTGGCAGACAATGGATACCCTTCTGTCCCTCAGGTGGTGATGAAGCAGAATGCTGTCATTGAGCACCTGAAGCAGAAGAAGACGCTGTCCCCGGCTGAGCGTGAGGAGAACCAGAGGTACGCCCCCTCCCTCTCTCCTGTGACCATGCCTGCTGTTGACCCTGGTGTCTGGAGCTGCTGTTTGCCTGCTCCGTCGGGTGTCACACTTTCCCCCCACCGTGAGTCACCTTTTCCATCTCCGGCCAACTCCTGGAGAGGGGATGCAGGCCACAAGCCAGACCTGTGGCACAGAAAGTCGATGAACTGTGGAAGCTGCCACCCCCTGCCCCTCACTGCACTTCCCCCCCCCCAATCCCACCCCATCTCCCATCCACCATGGTCACTTCTAACCATGTGTTGAGTCTGGGAACCAAAGCTCACCCTGACCCCTCTCAGCTAGCGGAGAAACACATGGATCTCCCTTCCAGCTGTTTCCCACACACAGGAGATTCCCGTCCATTCATGTCTGCTGCAGGCCTATCTGGGACCCTCATATAAATAGGAGAAAAATATACACAAGCCCTTGCTCTATGTCTCTGACATGGTACTGAGGTTACGGTTGCCTTAGAATGGGAAGGATTACCTAGGTTATTAAAATAGCCTATATAACCAGTTTGTGCAAGATATCCTGTATTTTTGTCAGGGAGAAATTGTTTTAAGCTTCTCACTTGCCAAGAATTCCCACGACTGGGTGCAGTATCTATCCCACGTTCCTACGTGACTTTGTGCTCTCTTCCAACCCGCAACCCAACTCTGCCGCAGAATGATCGTGTGCAACCAGGTGATGAAGTTCATCCTGGACAAGATCGACAAGGATGAGAAGCAGGCCGCCAAGAAGAGGAAGCGGGAGGAGTCCGTGGAGCAGAAGCGCAGCAAGCAGAACGCCACGCGCCTGTCTGCGCTGCTCTTCAAGCACAAGGAGCAGCTGAAGGCGGAGATCCTCAAGAAGAGGGCCCTGCTGGACAAGGAGCTGCAGCTGGAGGTCCAGGTCAGGATGCACTCAACACTGCCGCCTTCCTGAGTACACACACGCCATCGTATGATTCTTTGGCAAAGACATTAGGTCAAGATGCACTGCTTCAGGTTTTGCCATGAGGAAGCAAAGCCTCTAAGGTTTTGGTTAATTTTTAAGACACGTCCGTCCCCTTATGGAAGCTTAATTTATGTTCATTCCTGGAATTTGCCCTGAGGATTTAGAGAACCTCTGACATTGGAGGAGCTTGCGATGGTTTTCTCTCCCATGTCACTGTAGCCAAGGCAGCGCCGCATGCACTCTCTTAACCTCTTCTTCCCCCATCTTCTAGGAGGAGTTGAAGAAGGACCTGAGCAAGCTGAGGAGGGAGAAGGAGAAGGCACAGGCAGCTGCCTCCCAGGCTGCTGCTGCCGCCGCTCAAGCCGCCGCCCAGGCCGCGGCTGCCCTCTCCTCCACAGTCTCCTCGCCGTCCACACACAAGCGCAAGCGCGACGATGACAAGGACGCCACCTCGAACAAGGCCAAGAAGAAAAAGATGATCTCGACTACCTCAAAGGATGCCAAGAAGGACACCAAACTCTACTGCATCTGCAAGACACCCTACGACGAGTCAAAGTAAGTGGACTAAGTTTTCTAATGTACTGTGTCTCAATGTGGCGGATCGACGGTGATGTTTGGTTGAACCGGTTGTGTTTTGCATCTCCCACCTGGTCATCAGGTTCTACATCGGCTGTGACTTGTGCACGAATTGGTACCATGGGGAGTGTGTGGGTATCACGGAGAAGGAGGCCAAGAAGATGGACGACTACATCTGCAACGAGTGTAAGCGGGCACAGGAGGGCAGCACCGAGGAGCTCTACTGCATCTGCCGGACACCGTACGACGAAGCGCAGTAAGGATGTTTGCACGTTACCGCTGTAAATCAGAGTGGAAGGCCTGATTCCTGAGAATGCCAGCTCAGGACTGTCCAGGCCTCCCAGCCGTGAGACTTAGTTCTGAACCCATCCATCCATCCATCCATTCACTTATTCATTGACAATATCTAGACAAACGGGTGTTTCACTTCAAGCTCCATTTCTTACTGGTACGGTCTCGTCTCTGCACTCCACTCCCTCCGAAGGTTCTACATTGGTTGCGACCGCTGCCAGAACTGGTACCACGGCCGCTGCGTGGGCATCCTGCAGAGCGAGGCGACGCACATCGACGAGTATGTGTGCCCGCAGTGCCAGTCCACGGAGGATGCCATGACCGTCCTGACGCCCCTCACCGACAAGGACTACGAGGGGTTAAGGAGAATCCTCCGCTCCTTGCAGGTACCCACCCATCCAACCCCCTCTTCCCTTCCACCTCCCCACCCCCCATGCCTGCCAGATAGACAAAGGAGGCCCTGTTCCTCATGTACGCTTTATCTGATCCTGCGCCGTCCCTGGGGCTGCCGCTGGATCTCGGCCTGGGAGTGTTGTGTGTTTTTTGTTTTTCTTTTGTGTCTCCATCTTCCTTTTGTACTCACTGAAGATGTGCCGCGAGAGGACATCTGTGTTGAACCAGCTGCTTCTAATCGTGCTGTGTTGTTTATTTTGACCTGATGACTCCAGTGCATTATTTTTTGCTATGTTCTTCCTCATTTTTTAGAGTTTTACTCGTTTGCTTGTGTATTTAACAGGCCCACAAAATGGCATGGCCCTTCCTCGAGCCAGTGGATCCCAATGACGCCCCCGATTACTACGGTGTCATTAAAGAACCCATGGGTAAGCGTGCACAGCGCCCTGCAGTGTCACAACCTCTTCTGGGATTATGAGCAGCCTCGTTTGCCATGTCTGTGTGGCCGATTGACTCAAAATAAAAAGTTCAGCGCATGCGCTGGAGGACTCATCTACGCATTTTTTTGTTTTGTGTTTTTTTTTTAATGCGACTGCTAAAAGTTGGTGCTCGCTTCAGGCCTAGCTAGCGGATGAATGAGCATGAAGAGGCAGGCCTCCAGCTCAGATCAAACTGCCCACCTAAACGGCTACTTGCGTCAGGGGTCTTTTTGAACTGCCAGGCAAACAAACAAGCGAGTAATGAGTTGCGGAAAGGCAGGAGACTGTTGCCCCCCCCCCCCCCTTAGCGGACTGAAAATATCGGGCAGTCCGAGGCGTGCGGTCAGACGCTCGCAGAAAAAAGCGACAAACCATAATACTTTCTGCTGTTATCATTAGGGGGAGGGGGAGGGGGTTGGAGAAGTGGAGCTGGTTGCGCGCCCTGTTTATGTATCTTAAAAGGGCTGCGTTTTAAGCAGGTAGTGAATAGAGATTTATAGTCACACTTTTGAAAGTCAGTCTGTTGGGTTTTTTAAAGAAAAAAAAACAGTCAGAGCCCCTTCATTCAAGTTGAAGGTTATTATAAAATTTCAGATATGATAGTATGAAGAAATCACCTTCAGATTTCTTTCTTTATACACACATTCTCAAAGAGAAGGTACAAATTTAATTTACTTAGTTGGGTAGAATGCACTCAAGCAAGACGTTAGCTGTGCGTGGAAGCTGCTCTTGCGTGATCTGAGAAGCTGCATGTGGTTTATGGCCCAATCACTCGTTTTAATTAGATTTTTCCTGGCTCCTGCATTCTTCCAGCCCTTGCATGGTCACCCTGGGATAAACCCACGGTTGGATAAAGAAAACTCCAGTAAGCTCAATAGAGAAATTACTGCTTTAAATCTCATAACATTATACACAAGCATCTTATTTACTTGGTGTCCCACGCAGGGTGATGATATTTCAGTAGCCATGAGATTTTATTCAGTTTTGATGCTTTGCAGTGTTTGTTAAAAAAAAAAATGGAACTAACTAGGTTGAATGGTTCCATTGTGATTCCCGGCTTAATAGGAGCTTTAAATTGTAAAGTCAGCCTTACATCACTTAGGTTTACAGGGGCTGGGCAAAATGATGGAAATGCTGCATGAAAATGGACTTAAACTTTGAGCGTTCTCATAAATTGTGACGGCATGTGCCGCGTGCGGGCGAACTGCATCATCAGTGAGTAAAAGGGCTTATGGATGGAAGCTTAAGGGCATGGATAGATGGACATGCAGGATAGGCTTTACAAAACCCCACAAAATCATAGCTTAAAAAATTACTACAGATCTGATTCAGTGGCTCTGTGTCTCAGTAAAAACTCTACTGTATGCTTCCTAGAGCTGGACAATGCATGTAGATACATGGTGTAAGGAACTGGGCCCCTGAGCAATGGAAAAAATATAGGCTGAGTCATCTATCACCCATTCCCTTCCTTAACCCCTCTACCCGGTTGGGTTATATAAAGATAACCAACTTAAACATGGCGGAGCATCCATGACGGCAGTCATTTCATGGGAGTCGATAGGTCTGATTGTGCTACATAGCCGTGCAACAGGCGAGAAATATTAGGCTGTTTTATGAAATGAGGTCTGCCCTGGTGTAAACACTTCTCTCAGTATTTGATGATGACCCCATATATGCAGTGTATGATGATGACCCCATATAGACTGCTAAGCAATTTGAGAGGTTTCAGGGCGATATCTCCCAGATCACTGTACCTAACCCTTTTTGATCCCTTATGGGAAGCCCTGCAGTGCGGTGTGTGAAGCAGATTTTCGTCTCCTCCATCACGCAAAGACCTTGGGGCTTTTTCTCCTGAGGGAATGTCCAGTATCCCACTATGCATAGTTCAGGATGTGCATGACAGCATTACAGGAAGGACCGGTCGTTGTGAAGCCGTGGGATGACCTTTCTCTTTATTAGGTTCTGTTTTGTCTTGTCCCTGTCCATATATCTGCTTGAGTAGTTTTTATATTATTATATATCCCCCAATGTTTTTGCTGTCAGTGACCATCCATTCCCCTCTCTCTAGACCTAGCTACAATGGAGGACCGGTTGCAGAGACGGTTTTATGTCAAGCTAACGGAGTTTGTGGCGGATATGACCAAAATCTTCGACAACTGCCGCTACTACAACCCCAGTGACTCACCCTTCTACCAGTGCGCAGAAGTTCTCGAGTCCTTCTTTGTACAGAAGCTGAAAGCTTTCAAAGCAAGCAGGTAGGACTGGCTTTGGGTCAGCTGGGTGCCTCTCCGGATGTGGGTCCCGTTTTGAGAAGAGCTCTACCCTCTCCTGTTTTCTACTTTCGTCTTTGCCTTCCTTCACCTTGTAGTCATGTGTTTTTTTTTTTGGTTTTTTTTTATGTATCATCTTTTTTTTTTAGCTTGGCTCCTCCCCTGCAGTCTGTCCTTGCCTTAACTTCATATATTGACACATATATGTCCCATGGGACCATGCTTTCCTGAAAACACTGAATTTAGTCTGTGGTTTTTACATGATGGTGCATCAGTGTAAGACCTGTTTGGTTTTCAGCCAAGGCTAAGTTCACACTGCACAGTTTTCATCATCGCTTTACCGTTCACACTGCATGACTTGTTGTCATGTGATCAGGGTCTTGAAGTCATTGTGGTTTACACACTACATCTGACCAGCGATGGGGGTCACACACTACATCTGACCAGCGATGGGGGTCACACACTGCAAGATTTGTCACCAAGAGGAATCGTCTGTCTGGTCCCCAAAGTACGATTTGTCAAGAAATTGCACATGTGAATAACACTAAGAAATCACAATTTTAGTGTCAACACGCTACAATTCTTAAAACACTTTAATCAAATGACAACACATGCGCTGCAAATTAACTCGTTTATATAGAACTTTCTGGAAACAGTATCGCATACCTTCGGTCTTTATTGACCCGGCATATAAAATTAATTGTACACTGGTACCTCAGTTCTCGAACTTAATCCATTCCGGACTCCGGATCGAATCCTAAAAAGTTCGAGTTCTGATCAAATTTTTCCCATAAG
>JAODJW010000094.1:10325020-10340517 GCA_026777045.1 Hyperopisus bebe
TGGATTACTGCCCCCTAATGGACAGAATGTTAAGTACTGAAAATTCTGTGGACAAAACTTCAGAGCCTTTTGCATCCTAGATCTTGGTTACCTTGTACCGTGCCTGAGCACGACTGCCCCCCTCCCCACTCCCCGACTGGTCTGCGCTCGCATTGCGCCTAATGATCTGGGCCCGAGCACGCCTTCGTCATCACCATGCGACTTTTGTGTTCATGAAAGCCCCGCAAAGTGGAATTCATGATCAATGTCCTTATTTTGTACTTACCTTATACAGTATGTAGTTACGGAATGATAGTAGTGCAGGACACATTAGTTAGTCTTGACTATTTAGAAAATCGCATCACTAGTTAGTCAGTCGCAAATTGCATTACACTGATCATTTCCTGCTTTATACTTCAATAAAAGTCTTAACCAGTTTTCTATTAGCATGGGTGGCACAACAGCAACATACCAACATGAAATAAATATTGAACGCTAATTTATGCATGTATGTACATGCATAAATCAGCGTTCAATATTTATTTCATGTTGGTATGTTGCTCACTGAATCATATAAACATTGGAAACACTGCAATACTATGAACGGCTTACAAATACTTTATTTGCTTATTATATGTTAATATACAATAAATGCTAGCTATTAAGAGGGCGGTACCAAAATTACATCGTTACAGCACTGAGTAAAATGTGTAATAGTTGACCGACCCAGATGGGACTCGAACCCACAATCCCCAGCTCCGGAGGCTGATGCCTTATCCATTAGGCCACTGGGTCATCACGTTGTTGACGTTTCCAAGCTTCGCTTTTGATGAGTAACAAAGAAGCAGAAGAACCTCTGTTATATGTATTGTCTGCAGTATTGTTTTATGTTATTATGCGTAACTATGTACATACGTAACGACAATGTACTCATAAGAATCACAGCGTTGAAGGACACAGACATAATGGTTTTAGGAAACGTTGAAAAGGTTAACAATGGGCGATGTATTCATCTCGCGATAGCAGAACATATCTTTTGACGAACTGTTCAGCGAATAATGTGATTTTTTTTAAACCCAGCCAATAGGAAACGCGTTTCGCTCGAACAGCCCAATCACAACTCGCCAGTACCGGGAATTTAAAGAGCGGTATCTTCTCTATACGTCATTGCATCTGGCTAAGGAATTGGTAAGTATACGTTTGTGAGCTAGTGATTTTTCCCCCCTTAGCCACTGGGAATACATGCATGTCTCTCGATAAATGTCGTGTTTGCGTTTGAGTATTTTTTGTCATTTTTTAATGTAATAATTATTTAGGCAATTAGATCGTTTTACGTGATCATATAAGATCACGATCGTGTGCTTCAATGCTAGCCCGGCTGCCACATGTCTTTGCTAGCTTGTGTTCTGTATGGCGGAAGAAAATGGAAATCGTTAACTATAGTTTTATTTAACGTTCTTGTATATTTCCTCCTCTCTGCATCTAAGGTGGTCATTTGTCATCCCTTATCCCCGGTTTTGTTGGAAGCATGTCCTCTGCTGGGAACGAGAACGCAGTTCGTCTTAGCAAGTTCAAAAACAAGGGAAAAGATGCCAGCGTATGTGACCGGATCCCACCAAGAGATGCCGCCCATGTTGCAGCCTTTCTCGCTGGTCCGGTTATTGGGTATCTGATTGGCTACGCTTTCGGTCGCTCTCATTATGTAGGAGCTGAGGCGAAGGAGGATCGAAGTCAACGTCGAGCTTCGGAAGGCAAAGAAGGACGAGCAAATCCTCAAAAGGAGGAATGTCAGCAGCTTCCCCGAAGAGGCAACTTCACCGCTTCAAGAGAAGAACCAGAACTCGCAGGTAAGCCAAAGATACTGCACCTGCCGTATTTCACTAAGGTCATGCATGTTTGCTGGCTGTCTGTCGCGAGTTTGTAGTTACATATGATGCCAATTCGTTCACCATATCCGGACTTGTCAAAGTATAAACTTGGTTCATTAAGTGTTGCCTGTATCCCAGTGAAATCCACGGAAATCATGGCCGACGTCTTGATGTCCCCTTTTATGTTAAACTGTGTATTGCAGCCTATCCAGCACTGGACAGTGGAGGAGATTGTCACTGGGGTTAGCAGCAATAACCTTGATATGCAGCTGCAAGCCACGCAGGCTGCTAGGTAAAGTGACCTCTGGGTTGTACATGTTTTGAAGGACCCTAGATGGCTATCCTACCTGCTAGTGGTTACTGATTTGGTGACAACTCTGCCCCCAACTTTTTATGTTGCCCTGCAGAAAGCTGCTCTCGCGGGAGCGACAACCTCCCATTGACCGCATCATTGGTGCTGGGCTAATCACAAAGCTTGTGGGATTTCTGGGTGTGGGAGAGTGTCCCCCCATCCAGTTTGAGGCAGCTTGGGCTCTGACCAACATTGCCTCCGGGACCTCTGATCAGACCCGAGCTGTGGTAGAGGGGGGTGCTATCCCAGCCTTCATCAGCCTGGTGACGTCCCCGCATCCTCATATCAGTGAGCAAGCCATCTGGGCCTTGGGAAACATTGCAGGTAAAGGGTCTTCGCTTTTCTGTTTTGTGCATTAATGTATCAGCACCCCAGACAATGCATTGGGCCTCAATACGTTTCGCAAAATTTGCTTTGATTTCAGGTGATGGTTCTGCCTATCGAGACAAGGTCATCAAACACGGGGCCATTGACCCTCTCCTCAGTCTGCTGGCTGTCCCTGACCTTTCTGCATTCTCTGTAAGTATTTTCTTTCACTCTTTCCAACGGTCCTGTTATCCTTCAGTCTTCCCATTGATTGTTTTAAAAGCGGCTAACTTAAGAGGTCCCAGTTTGATTATTTTTTTTTTGGCCACTAGATGGCGTATTGAGCACGTCAGTTTGTCATTGTGCCTGATTGTTTAGGAATGTGTGCGTGTTGGTCTTATGCATTCTAAGTGCTACATGCGTCTGTGTGTGACTTCCTTCCTCAAGTCTGGCTACCTGAGGAATGTTGCGTGGACCCTGTCGAACCTCTGCCGCAACAAGAACCCACCTCCCCCTCTGACAGCGGTGCAGCAGGTGCTTCCTGCACTGGTGCACCTGTTGCACCATGATGACAAGGAGGTGCTGGCAGACACCTGCTGGGCCGTGTCCTACCTGACCGACGGGCCCAATGACCGCATAGAGGTGGTGGTGCAGGCGGGCTTAGTACCCCGCATTGTTCAGCTTCTGGGTTCCGGGGAGCTCTCCATCGTGGTATGTCTTATGGCTTTGCTTTATTGTAGGACACTGGCTGGGTTAGGGGGACTGATTGGCTTGGCTGGTTTTAAGTTTGTAAAAACTGACTCAAGTTGGTGGCAGGGAGATTGAATATGTTAAGTTTGAAATCTTAAAATGGAGTCTGAATGACAGCTATAGATTCTATACAAGTCCTATATATATTTTTATTGTATTGTGGATTCCTTGGATACATTAGTATTGATGCACTTGACAACTGAAGGAGCACATTTTCACTAAAGGACAGTGTAGCGTTGCTTATGGTGAAATCTGTCCACTGAAATGGTTAGATGGATAAAACAGCAATTTTTGTTTGTTTTCTTCAGTAAACGTTTTCTGTTTTGGTTTGGCTCGATGTTTTAAGCTCTGCTATATTCAGGGTTGTTCACCCTTCAAACCCTGTTCTCCTTGCCAGACTCCATCGCTGCGTTCAATAGGAAATATAGTTACCGGCACAGATGAGCAGACTCAGAAAGTGCTGGATGCCGGGGCTCTGGCAACGTTCCCTGATCTGCTTCGTCATCACAAGAACAATATTCAGAAGGAAGCTGCATGGACACTGTCCAACGTCACTGCGGGGAAAGACACGCAGATCCAGGAGGTCATCAATGCGGGCCTGGTACCCTTACTGGTGGAAGTGCTCCAACTGGTAAGGCACGGCCCCCTCTTTGGGTGGAAAGATCCCCTGTGCTTTGTGGAACTCAAACTTAACTTTGGCACGTTATTCATTATTGTTGGAAGGAAGTCTGGAATCATCTGGTATGCTGCTAAAATGCAGTTTTGCTCCATTGCAGATTTGTTTTTTGTTTGTTCCTAGGGTGACTACAAAACTCAGAAAGAAGCAGTTTGGGCTATAACAAACTACACCAGTGGTGGCACTGTTCAGCAGGTGGTGTACCTTGTCCAAGCCAACGTCCTGGAACCTCTGCTGGATCTCCTGTCTACCAAGGATAGCAAAACCATTCTGGTTATCCTGGATGCCATCTCAAACATTTTCCTGGTATGTTACCCCCCACCCCACGAAAAGGCAGTTTAAACACAATGTGTCAGTAGCTGTGGTATAGCCATGTTTTGGCACATTTCCCAGTGTCAGTCACTTCTTTGCTTGCAGGCTGGAGAAAAGATTGGGGAAGCTGAGAAGCTCTGCTTGATGATCGAGGAATGTGGGGGGCTGGATAAGATCGAGGCACTGCAGGCTCATGAGAATGAGATGGTGTATAAGGCATCACTCAACCTGATTGAGAAGTACTTCTCAGGCGAGGTAAGCAGTATTCCAAGCTTAGAGAACTGGACTTGCTTGAATGGCAAATGGTCTCATCAGGAGTGCTTAATGTTTAAGTCTTTGGGTTTTTTTTTCCCATGCAGGAAGTGGAAGATGAGACTGTTGCACCAGGCACTACAGCTGATGGATATGACTTTCACATCTCGGATAACCAAAGCGCTTTCAACTTCTGAGTCCTAATATTTGTGTGGCTTCTCATTTTCTATGTGTACATACCTGTCTTTTTGTCTGACATATTTTTTTTTTTATGAACTGTAAATAAAGTGTCTGGATTGGATTCTCACTGGCCTTTTGCATTGAAGCACTTTGAGGTAAATGTCCCACCATGACACAGGATCGACGTCCAGTTGTGCCAACATCGGTATTGCACAACTCTGTCTTGACAGTTGTATAAGACTGTAAAAGGACCTCTGCATTGGTGGACAGTTCTTTTATTGGATATATTTTCCTATATACAGCTGCTGAAAAAAAGACCACTCTAGATTTTAAACAAATCTGGATTTTTAGATCCCTGTTTAATCATGATTCTGCTGGTATAGAAGAGGTTGCGCTGAGCAGCAGGTTTCTTCCAGGTTTTTGAAATTTCTAGGACAGAAGTGCACTAGCATAAGGTGAAGCAGGAGACACTGGGAACAACCCTAAATCAGCCAGATAAAGGGCAGAAGTGACTTTCTAATGCCAGAAATGACCGTCAACTTACCTGACCGTTTCTCATGAATCAGAGGATGACATCAAGTGACCTTCAAAAGGAATGGGAAACATTAAGTGGTGTGAAGTGCAGTGCTGGGACAGTTCATGTCAGGCTCCTAGAAGCAGGACTGAAGCCTCATAAAATAAGGAAGAAGCCCTTCATCAATGAGGAAACCGAAGAACCAGGCTGCAGTTTTCAAAAAAGTATATATTTTATTGTTCATGCACGCACACTTAAATTGAGAAATTAGTGAAACAAAAAAATGATGCGGTCGCATTTTTTTCCTGCGGCTGTATAAATAGTATAAATGTATTTTCTGCTGTTTGGTGGCTTGGATTAAAAATGACTTTGTTGGGTCAAAACATGTTGAGTGTCATCCTGCATACATCCAAAGACCAGTTTTTTGTTACAGGAATCTATATGGAAGTGTTTATTGCATTCCTTTAACGCTGAACAAATGCAAGAAGGTGTCATCCCTGTGAACATTTTCAAGTTTGTCAGGTGTACTTCTCACCTTTGAATCATCTCTATCCCTGATTGTAAGTATGGGTTTAAGAGTGAGGCGTGTTTCAAAATGTGTCGCTTCAGAGGATTTGGGATATGACTAAGTTAATGCTCTCATTATTTAAAAAGGTGAATTGGTACTGAGATACGTCTGCATATGAACTCAGTCACGGACAAGTACGTATTTATAAGGCTTCCTGTGTATTGTCATGCCCGTATCTACCGTTGAGGACACCGAGGTCAAGTCCTTAGTACTCCAATGACCACAATCCATTACAGGGCCCATCGAGGAAGCGTTAACACTTTGATCTCGGTATATAAAAAATCTTGGCTGCTGTATTGGGTGTAATGGCGTTTTTCCCACAACATTTATGGTCTGCATTTTGAAATCCGTGTGCTTTACGAGAATCTGATTAGGTGCCGATACTGAAATACATTGTGAAATGCAAAGAAATCTAGTTTTGTCCAATTTCTGTAACGTCAGGGGCGTGTGTAGCAGAATTATTTGAAGAACAGGTTTTTTCTTTATATGAGAGAAACACAAGCGCACTTACGTCAGTTTCAATTTAATTACTTAGCTGCATTCTGAGTTTTCCGTATTTGCAATAGTAATAAAACAGTTTTAATTATCATTCTCACCAGTTTTGATTCCTTATAAGTAAACTCTTTCCCTGAACGTCATTCTCCAATCTACATTTGTCTTCTGCAGACAGATTACGGCATAGTTTTCATTTTCATATAACAATTTCCCCAGGAATGTGTACTTTAACTCTTTAAGGAGGAGCCAGAATAGCTTAAAATGTATCAAGCAGTCATGTTGAATGCTCAGCACGTGTATACACGTAGTACGTTTTACATTATTGTTTGCCTCTTTACATATTATGTTGCAATTTAACAGGAAAGGGCAAGACTGCTCTTACTACTCATTTTCCATATTTATTTTGTGGACAGTATATCGTTCCCCAATATTTCCTTGAAAGTTCCTCAATCTGTCAGAGCATTATTCTGTAAAACGACTACAAGCATTCGACTGTATTATTAAACTAGGTTATACTATGGATCTCATTCATAGGTTATTGTCTCTCATTTTATTAAAAGTAAGACTTAAATATATGAAAGTCAATTGTGCTCGTCGCGCCAAATGCACACGAACGTACGAACGTATCTGCAAAATATCATTAAATAGGGGCATTGAGACATAATATATTAAACTAATATTTCATCTTCAGTTTTTCGTCCATCTATTTCTAAAAAGCAAAGCATTGTAAAATCATATATATATACACACACATGTTCGACTGTTTGTAGGTAGGTTTTTTGTTTCTCGTAGCTTTCAGTCCGGTGATGTCACCAGCCCCGGCGGAGGAGCTGCGGGGGGAGAGACTCTTCAACAGCCGTCAACTTCGCAGTGACTCGCATTGCGATGCCGCCGCCGCCGCAGCAATAGGCTCCGGTCAGCCTGCGCTCCTTAACGCTGGTAGACGTGCGGGAACTTGCCTTTTTTAATGCCTCTTTCAGACTTGGATTTCGGGCGCCCGTCCTTATTGACCTGCGGTGTAGGATTAACGTTTTCCCTGCATTAGACATCCTTTTTTGTTGTCCCGTGTTCGCGGTATGGTGTAATGGCAGTGTTGTGTACATCCGGGCCACAATGCCGTGACTCCATTATTGTTCATTCACTGTGAACTGGAGAGAGGAGAAGGAGGGATTTATTTTATTTATATTTATCTTTATAAATATAAATAAAATAAATCGATATACAATCCTGCACATATTTCCTGTAATTAAAAGTCAAGCTGGACCGTAAAAGGACATGTCTAACCAAGGGGTGAGGAGAAACGGCCCAGTGAAACTGCGTTTGACAGGTAAGATTTTAAAACCCAAAAGCGTCTTGCTAAGTAGTTTGCCAGCGATCGCTTGGCATTTTCGTCCAGCTTCTCTACAAAATGTTTAACTTCTTGAAAGTATGTTTTTGAATGCCGTCAAAACGTATTTGTGCTGCAGTCATGCAACATCGACGGGGACTTACTCAGCTAAAGAGAGTAATTGTGTAATTTTGGGGGAAGCCCTAAAATATTAATATCATGTCTGCTTATCGGCTTGTTTATATGAATATATCTCTGGCTGAATACCGAATACGCCAAAATACGTTTTACTCATTCAGATCTTATTTTTTATTTATATGAAGTTGATTTAGTGAGCAGTCGTTTCTCATCGGACCTAAATAATTTGGTGAAACAAGTTTGTTAGTTTTTCGTTTAAGATAATGATCTTGCCAACTACAGCTTTCCAGAAAGAAGGGGGGAAATAGGTTTACATTAAAAGTATCCATTGAGCTAACTCGTAGCTTTGCTTGTCTTTTAAGTACTGTGGTTGCTTGTTTACATGGTATTTAACTTAAGGCACGAGATAGCTGGCAAGCTATTTTAATATAGTCAATCACGGATAACTGGTCAAAAACAATGTAATGGTTATTTTTAAAAAATATCGCGACTTTTCAATTTATAGAAATAAACCTGTACTTGTCAGTATTACATTATTACTTTCAAAATTAGGAGGGGGGATATCTTTTTTTTGAGAATTAGCAGGATTACTGGATATACGAGGCTTTACAAATGGCCCTTGTAATCAGAAAGTAAAGGATCCAATATCCTCGCCCTGCCTACACGCCGCACAGCAGAGTAAAAGTTCCGTCCACAGCCTTCCTAGGGGCTTTTAAGAAGTAGGCCTATTACCCCCCCCACGGTTATGACCACCTCTTGGCTCATGATCGTCATTCAGGTTTTTTTGTAATATGTGATAAAGTATAAAGTAATTTCCAATTAAAAAGGGAACTAGTTAGTTCTAATGTAGAGAGCCGCAAATGGCCTAATAATAATTGAATAATAATAATTATTATCAGTCCTATTATTATTACCGGAAGAATAATGATCGCTTATTCCTTGTTCAATTACAGATGTATGGCGTAATATGAGTGGTATTCTAGGATAAAGTTAAACGATTTTGTTCGTCTGATGTTGCGGAAGAAGACGGGGAGCGTTAAATTATTTGGCACTTATTTCTGAGAAAAAGACTGAATGTTATGTTAGTTTTAAGACACGAAAGTACCGGCTTTGAGTGCTTGTTTATCATTCTGCGTGGAATATTGAATTTCCTAAGAGTACTTTCATATTGCTGTCGTAAACGTAATGACCCATAAATGCTTCGTTGTCAAAAATAAATGGCTAAATAGGATGTCGCAAATTCATTAATTTTCCCTTCGAATAAAGAACCCCTTATGAATAAACTATTTCTTTGCCTTTACAATGGCTAAATGTATAGGTGATCTGTTTATAACACGTCATTCTGTCCGCGAAGTGCTGAGTCGTGAAGTCCGCTCGTTAAAACTGGCTGTGTGATAAATTACCTTTGTGGTTGGGAAGGGTCCAGAAATGGCTTCCCTTGCAGAATTCAGGCAAATTTGGAAAGGAATGATATTACAATTGGACGGCTTGTTTTTTATTACTAGCCTTTGGATGCTGTTGAATTATTGAATATTAGAATATGTTCTTCATGTATTTTAATATTCACGCCATGTTTTCCAGATATTCATTTAATCAATCAGTAGTCTTGTATGTGTGATAGTTATTGTGTAAATGATGCCTTCCAAACTTAATAGTAGTAATATGGGTATCTCTGAGTTGCCCTTAGAGTGTACTTGAGCGTATGTCATGCAGTGGAGTGACATGTTTGCCTCCTGCCTTATGCGTCCGGGATCGACTCTGGGTTTTTCGCAGCCATGTACTGGATAAGCAATTCTGGGAAAGAATGGGTAGTTTTATTGAGTCTTCTTGTACTGGAAAGTGGCATTGTAAGCTCCAGTTTTAAGTGCAAGGTAACTTTGATGCATTCATTGATTTATATAGTATTAAAAACATGAATTCATACAATTAAATGATCATGTTAGCCTAATATTATTGTCCTTGCATTTGCCAGACCGTTAAATGTTATTGAAGGACCAGAGACAGCTTTGTATTTTTATGCTATGAAGTTAAATACAGAAGTCATAGTTTTTGTTTCGGGTTTTTTTTTTTTTTAAGAAATGATACACGTCAGATTTTGGCTTTTATCATGCAGCTAAAATGAAAATCTGTCTGCTACTGACAACTTTTTAAGTTCACGCTTGCTCCCCTGTGGATTCTAGAAAATACTAGATATCTCGCGCCATGTTTTTTCTAAAATATACTGGTATGTTTTGTCTAATTAGTGGAATGTGTACAACTGTTACAAATATTTGTTGTCTTGTTGTGTCTGTCTACAGGGGGTGGTTGTTCTCATAATTCATGGCATAAATGTTTTGCAAACCGCAGTGGTGCTTTGGACATGATGCCGTTTGCTTGTTTTTTCCCTGCCTGAAATAAAAAAGAAACTTGGGGTTTATTTGTCACTTGACAATGTTGTGTTTGTCTGACTTTGTTTTGATGCCACGCTCCATCCACCGCATTTGTATGTGTTATTAGAGCAAGGACCTCAGGTTTGATGTCAGTGAAGGTATTGCACAAGGTTGTGAACTTGTTTAAAAAAAAAAAAAAAAAAAGTGGAAAAAATTGCATGCTTCAGCTCTGATGTAAGAAGATAAAATTGATGCTGGTTATTAGGAGAGTGGTTTTTGACTTGCTAATAAATTCTCCCATCTGAACTCGCACACAACTTTTTTTGCCAACAAAAATCTTTGCATGAAAAATAGTGAATGATTGTAGTTGTGTGTAATCCTGTCTGGCGCGTCATCTGCTCATGACCCATCTTGCATGGAAACGCCGTGTGGCTCACAGACCTGTTGTTTCCCATAATACAAAGAAATCGTCACAATGGTCTGTGGTGCGGCATTTTGTCTGCTTATGAGTTGGCGCCGGAGTCAAGCCAGAAAAATCCCGGAGTGGCTCTGTGGTAACTTAACCTAGGGTCCATCTTCTTGGAGAGATTAGCCGATTGAAAACTTCGACTAAGATGTCAAGGGATTCTTCAAGACTGAGATCTTTATTTTATTCTTCATGGCAGTGCTGAAGGCCATTGAAATGCACTGAAGTACAAAACTCCTGCCCGCGGCTCGTTGTGCCGGCATAAATATTTGGACATCATGGTGAAAATCATTTTGTGTCAGATTCCTGGATGCTGGAGTTCCATCTATTTGCGTTGTGCCACTCTCAGTTCCTGCGGTTGCTAAATGTGAGATCTTCCTGGTCTACAGATGTTGTTGAAGGAAATGGACCAGGCGAACGACATCTGTGACCAAAAGCTTGCTGGTTTAGCTCTCAGTGGTATTTGGTTGGAGTGGGGGGGGAGGGATGGGTTTGCTGTCATGCACACAAAACTTCTGTAACCGCTTTAGTTCAAGTCTCTGTTAAAGTAGCCCTCTTTGTTGGGTTTTGAAGGGCAGTGTTGAACTGTGTTCATTTTATGTTTATGTTGTCGTTGATGTATAATTGGGATTGGAGTTGAGTGGTTGTATGTGGCACGATGGCATGCACAGCTGCCTGTGCTGCAAGGCTGGGTGCCCAAAGGGGCTAGAGCGACACAGACCCCCTCACAGGTACTCCGACTCCCGCTTGGTTTTGCACTTTCTTGCAAAACAAACATTTAAAATGTTTACATGGGGATACATTGTTTTGACTGGAAGGGGGAGATGACAGCCGCCCGCTTTTGATCAGCCTCCAGGATCAGGTCGAGGCGAATTCCAGGCCCTTCTGTGTTCCAGGAAGAGCCAAATTAAATATTTAAACGAGCACCGATTCTAAGGGAATGAGGTAGGGAAAGAGGGGGAGGGAAGGGAGGGGAGGGTTTTTGGGGCCGGAGCGAGTGTTTCCGGAAAACCAGAAATGTTCCCAAAGCCATTTCAGGTGCGTTTATACCCCAGAATGTATGACGCTGGAATATTAATTTGCAAAACGACGTATAATTTGCCGTCGGGGCGTACATTGTCATTTACGATTTCGATAAACTCTTCAGCCGCCTCACCGTATCTCAGAATTATCGCTCGATCCGTTTTGGTGCATGCAAAGAAAATGTCAAATGTACCCAGTAAGAAAGTCTTTCATGCAAAACTGTTTTGCTAAGGTATTAGCATGCAGTGCTGCATGCATGTCCGTGACCTGAGGCCTTCGTTGTCTCTTTACTCGCTATGGTTTTCTTTTTTAGCCGACATCTTTGCCATGGTGGAATGCTTAACTGAAAAGCCTCAAAGGTCATTATATCTGTTTTGCTGCCCTCGAAGGTTTAATTCGGACCCAAAGTAGAATATGTCGATGCTGATATTCAAGACATGAGGTCTGGGGTAGAGAATGTTCCAGATATTTCTTTAAAGGAGCCCAAATGCGCTGTTACGACATGCTATAAATATTTCTCTGTAAGCTGTAAAAACAGCGGAGCACCTTCATTTTCCATTTGGGGGGGTGGGGGCGCAAACTTAATGACTCGTTAATTGGGTTGTCGGTACAAGCAGGTCTTGCAATCAGATGTTTTAAGGACACTCTGATTATGTACTTTTAAATGAAAGGGAGGGAAGGAATGAGCCTAATTGATCTTCTGACCAAAAATGTACATGTTATGATATCGGTTTGCGATTCAGTATGTAAAATGTAAGCCGGTTGTACGGACCTCATGGCGTGTGTGTCGCTGTCAGGTGACCTTGTCGACTTGGCCCCTCTTTAATGCCGCGTCAGGGATCACTGCAGCAGCCCTGTCTCATAATTATGTGTTCAGCAGATGATGAAGCGATAGGCCACCCAAAGAGACCTGTGGGACAATGTGGCCTTTTACAATGGTGACTGCTCTATTTAATATAGCGCTGTGTAATTCACGCGTTTCAAAGTGATTCCTCCTTTGGGCCAGTGAGGGGTAAGGCCGGCAATGTTGATCAACTCCTGCTGGGCTGTCTGGCACCCGTGCTAATGAGCTACTGATTGTGAATCATTCTTGTGTCGTTTTTTTTTTTTTTTTTTTTTTTTGAGCAGGCAGACGATGGACAGACGTGGAAACGGAAGAGTATGGCTGCAATCTGCTCAGACTCGCGCCTCCGTTGTGGTTTCCCTGCTTTTCGTTTGGGTTTCTGACACGGGGCCAGCGCCAGTGCCCTGACGGAGAACTACTTCTCTGCAAGCGCAGTGCCTTTTTCTCGTGGCCATTTTATTTATCATCGTCGTCATTATAATTTTATTATTATTGTCGTTCAGCCATCAGCCGTGCGGCTCAGGTTTAGCGGAGTCCTCGGCAGGATGGGAAGGGGACACGGGACCCGGGTAGAGCGAAACTGCCACTTGCCCAGAACCCCCCCACCCCCACACCCCCAAAAAAAAAGGAAAAAAAAGGAACCGCTAAGTCGTAGGGAAACTGGAGACGATGCAATCGCGATAAGCCAGTGTGGGTCGAGCCAAAGCAGTGTGCTGTGGGTTGGAAAGTATGCAGCTGGGGGGTGGGTAGAGGGGGCTGGGGGTGGCGGAGTCTGGGCTGAGGAATCTGAACAGGAAACTCCACACTCTGCCACTAAAGGAAGCTGATGTACCTGTCAGGCAAGAGGTCGGGGCGTTATGCAGTCAGCTCAGCTGACCGCGCATAATTAAATTGTGGCTCGCCGCTGGGTAGCATCATCTGTAAAATATTCTGCTGTCTGAGACCAGAATGACATTTCCTCCTTTCTTCCCCCCCCCCCAAATCCCGCTCGTGTCTGATTAGGGTTAACCTCGGTCACGATGGATCATGAGGAATGCCATATTTGAGTAACTCCTCTCGACTCGCAGCCATTTGTCATGTTGAATCACGGCGCCTTTCTCCAGCCTGGTAAAACTCAGTCGGAGCGGAATGCTGCACCAAAATCATTGCCTCCCAAATTATTCCCCTCGAAGAATCCCTGCGGCGTAAATCCTGCCCTGCGGCATGAGCTCCTCACTCAGTCTTTGCATCTCCTCCAGCAGTTACAGCTACTAGAGGCGAGTTGGGTAGTTAACCGTTGATAGCCGGTGCTGGAAATCGGTAATTTAACTTTCCACTAACTTTCCACTTACTTTCCACCATCGCAGCTTTCTTTTTTGTCCTGGTATGTTTTTAAATTTCACAAACCTATTCCAGCAGCACTGACCAGACAGAAGGAAGTTTAGACGACTCTAGCATCTGTCGTCAAGCTACTGCTGTGGAGGTCATGAAGCGATCGTCAGGACCTCAGCATATTAAACTGCATATCTCCATAGTTCAGTGACAGATTATGATGCGGCCTTTGGTTCACATTAAAAGAGGAACAACATAAATAGCTGACAACCTGAACTCAAAGTAAATAGTAATCTGTATGTATTTGAGTAAAGCATTTGAGAGTGTATTTGGAGTATTTTATCTGACAACAGTAAATATACAGAGTACGGTTGATTATTAGGCTCCTGTCGGTAGAGCTGTAAAGGAAGGTAGAATGTTGGAGAACATTACAGCACAAGACACCAAACCAACCTCTGTCTGAATTATAATGGCTGCCAAACGACAGCGGACAACACGGACAAAAGGTTCATTTTTCTCCTCGCATTTCTTGCAACAGCATACAAGCGACCTGTTTGGGATTAGATGCAGCAGTAGAAAATGTCTGAAAGTGTCTGCAGATTGCACGCAACTTATGACACAGCGTTGTCTTACTGGCCCAGTGATGGTGCGAACACCTCAAGCCCTCCTTCTCCTTTAACAATTATTTACTTGGTCTGTGGGGGAGGCGAGTTTTAAAACCGTTTTAGGTCATTTTTTTAGCGTGTGGAGACTGTATGGAGACCAGTGGCTCAGGTTCAGCCGGCAGGGGGCTAATTGCTAAAACAGGACAGCACTTACCGTCGCATTTTCCTGTAAAGCTTCACCCTTACTGATGCAGAATGGACTGTTTTTGTACTGGAGAGGTATCAAAGGGCACATCGAACCAACAAGTTGCTTGAATAAAGGGAAACGTCCATATGCCAGAGGTTGCAATGGCATTGAGATAGCGTGCTATCTGTTAGCGCCATAGCAGGCTAATAAAATGACGTAGGTTAGTGCTGGTTACGTAAACACTGTGTTATGTGCCTTGCGAGGATTTTGAGTCTGGCCTGAAAAAGTGGGATGCTTCAAGTCTGAATTATTTTTATCATGCCCCTATAGTAGAGTAGTAACTGGTCCACTAATTTGCTTATAGATGTCTTAGCTCTCACAACAAATATCTTCTCCTAATAGAAAGTATTTGTCAGATTAACATTGCCAGAATCACTTGGCAGTATTTGTGTGGTTGTTTATAGCTCTCTCATGTGCAGGAGTTGCTTCATCAGTCAAATGATTCTAGGAGGAATTAATCAGTCCAATGTTATTCTGTCGGTAATGTTTTAGTCCAGATAACTTCAGTGTTTCTAACTGACCTTAAGTTAGGCTGCTCAGCAGGTGTGTGTGTGTGTGTTGGGAGAGGGGAGGTTATGCAGCTGGGGGTGTGTGTATATATTACATTGTCCCCACAATGTGATGAAAACCTGCAATTTAAAGTTGTGGGGACTATCTTTTTTTTTCAATCCTCAGACTTCAGTTTTATAAAAGTTTGTGTCTGCAATCAAAAAAAACTAAAAATGCCAAATGTCTTGCATTTTATTTGTTTGCTTATGGTTAAGGCTAGGGCAGAGTATGGGTTAAGGTTGTCATTGTGGGGATTAGGGTTTCGCCCATAGAAATGAATGGATGGTCCCCAAAAAGATGAGTGTGTGTGTGTGTGTGTGTGTGTGTGTGTGTGTGTGTGTGTGTGTGTGTGTGTGTGTGGAGCTT
>JAODJW010000094.1:10340617-10351368 GCA_026777045.1 Hyperopisus bebe
GTGTGTGTGTGTGTGTGTGTGTGTGTGTGTGTGTGTGTGTGTGTGTGTGTGTGTGTGTGTGTGTGTGTCTGTGTCTGGAGCTTGATGATGTCCACCTGCTGTCCGTCACCAGACGTACTCCAAGAGGGATGTTGACCGTTCCACCTTGAGGCCATTAACCAAAGTCCAGAATGAGTAGGTTGAGTGACAAGAGTCGGCAGCTGGTACCCAGAACAACAGTAAATTCTGTTGTATTTCTTTGTTATACAGGTCATGCTGATAAATGTTGTCAGAGGGCTCTACACTGAAACTGTAATGAGGTTGTAAAATACAGCAACACGACGTTCCAGCAGGAACGGTTGAAACGTCTTCTGTGAATATAATGCTGAAGCCGTCCCTTGTTGAATGCAGATAGGCTTTGCTGGGCATCCCCGGCTGGAAGGGTAGAGTGAGGCAATCAGAATATGGACCTGACTCGTGGTCTGTGGAGCGTGATAGGTGGTGTGATCCAAGCACCTCCGCTCGCCTCCCACACCAAGACATTGTTGTTCTTTTTTTGCTCTGCCTGTTTCTCCATACCACATGCTAATGCTACCTACGAGAATGCCAGTTCCTTTATCGACGAATGAGATTCTACGAGCAACTCCCACGGTGCGAGTTACCAAATGTTCCGTCTGTGCGGTGTCTGGGATTGGACGGCGCCTAAATGGGGTGTGGTCTGCACCTCGGTTGGTGTTCTTTGTCATTTCCCTGCACTCTGATGGCTTCTCTGTGCCATGTGACCTAGAAGTGGCGGGTGGGGGCAGGGATATGGGAATGCGGTGAATGTCTCCCTGGATCTGGAGGAATCCGCATCAGTAGGATTGCTCGGCGCTGAATGGTGATAAAAGACATGCTATGCAGCGCAGGGAGTGTTGATATATTTGATGGATGGTGCACCCCCAACAAGGCATGTGACAGCCTCCCGTGAAGTTGAATGGCTGACTATGAGTGGAATGATGTTGTCAACATGTGGCACGACGTGGATGAACGTGTCCGCCGAGTCCTTTATGTCAAGTCATTTAATACTAACCAGTATCTGATCCAGGTCCTCAATATTAGGTATCAGGATATCTAGGTAAATTATTAAAAAAGTCTGAATATAAGCAGGAATGGACATAACTGATACGTAAGTACACATTCACCTTTAAAAAGGATACGTGCGATAATCGATTGTTCGTAAAAGCGCAAATGCGTACTTATGTGCATAATACCTTGCATTTTAACCTGTATACTCCAAATGAAGTAGAGTTAGCATATAAAGATTTTATATAAAAAATATTGTTTACATGTCAACGCACATGCACATAAAATAAGTACACATTTACACTGTTACCACAATCAATTGTTGTGTTGTTGTTTAAAGGTGAATGCGTACTTGCGTACCAGTTATGTCAATCCCCAAATACTAGTATTGATGTTGGATATAATTTTTTTTTGTACTGAATTTCTGATTTTAAAAACCAATCGAACAAGACTGATCGATACTGGAACTGCAATGCAGGTGTCTAGCTTATCGTTGGCTTTTTTGTGTACAGGTATAAAGGATTTTTACATTTTAAGCGTAGCATTCGCTACCAGCAGAATAGCAGAGAATGAGTGTCGTTCAGTTTCGGCTGTCAGGTTTACCAGTTTGATTTGTTAGCATGCATGAGAGAGCCTCCCCCTGCGGGCCGGTCGCATGACTGACGCGTCTCACCTGCATGCCGCAGGTTCTGCTCAGAGACTGCAGTGGCAACATGGTGATACCAGCTTGGTTTTGTTTTCACTTGTCGCCTAACTTCCGCCAAACAGCCAGTACACGGCTACATTGTTATCATTACTCACATTTTCTACCCTCTTCTGTATTGATGATGATGATGATGATGATGATAATAGTAATTTGTTGTTTTTCAGGACATGACAACGAAATTATTTTTGGCATTTCCTGCACTATATTTGTCATCGCAGTATTAAAAATAGTAAGTTTTAATCTTAAATCTTTAAAAGCGTAATAGCATGTTTGTGTAAGTGACTAGCTTTGAGGGCCTCTCTTTGGTATATGGAATACCGCAGCTCATCCTTATGCCAGTCGGTGATGTGCTAACAGCTGAGCGACCTCTGGGAAAAGCCAGGCCTGTCCGCCTCGGTCGCAGTGCGATTGCGCATTAGGCTTTAATCCTGTGTTTCCCTGCTGCTCCGCGCCGTCAGCTTTCGGGCACAGCTCGGTTTCTGCAGCAGATGTTTAATTTGGGGCCGTCTGGGTTTTAGAGAAGCCTTTTATTTAACAGCTGTTAAAACTGCAGTCCCCTTGAAGGGGGAGGTGACCTGCGTGTGGTTCGGATGTGTACTGAACGTCGACCGTGCTTTCAAACTGTTTTGTTCCTTATTAACACCCATTATACCACAGTGCTGATTTGCTGTTTTTCAGGTCATTGATCTGACCATATTGTAAACATTTCCCACTTGTGCAAACACTGAACAGACTCATTGGGGATTAGAGCCGATTCTTGTCGAGCGTTTTTGTTGTTTTGGGGGGGGGCGGCGCACCACATTTGCTTTCGAGGGTTTTGCAGTACAGCAACCCGGTTAGCCTGCTGGTTACCGTGTGACGTGTCTCTGTTTGTGTGCTTGAGACTTCAAGAACAAGAAGTTCACAGTAATGATAATAATAGTAATGGGCTCAGCCGGCGGGTGTTTTAGAGAATTGCATGCGATGCATGCGCGCACGCATACACGCACGCACACACACATGCACAAGGTGACATTTAGTTGTCAGTGACCACATGAAGGTGATGTATGTGATCACCCGGAGGAGGAAGCTGGCACAGAATGCAGAGAGCCCAGATTCTCAGGTGACCTCCTCCTTGGTTTTAAAAGCCTTTGGTCCAGCGAATGAGGAAGCATCCAACCATTAAAAACATACGTGGGACGGAATGTGTCAGTCACCTCGGTGAAAAGTGGGAAAACTTGTCAAAACGGCATTCTTCCCTTTTTATTTATTATTTTTTCCCAAGACATGCATTGCTGCTAACCCAGTAATTTCCATACTCGACGTCCCTGAGAATGCCTTGCTGGGTAAGCAGTGTGATCGTGCTCTTCTTAATGGCAGGGATAGATTCTGCCTAGTTACTCGGGATAATTAGCCGGCTTGCATATCTTAGCCGGCAGTCTGTGCTGAATGACTCTGTAATTAGGAAAAATAGATCTTTTATTTGTGTGCTTGTGGGTATCTGGAAAAAAAAGTGGGGGGGGCTGCCTTCTGGTACTCTTCAGGACCCCCGCCGCACGTGCTGTTCTGTTTTTTATTTGCGCGCCCGTGTCACCTCCCTGGTCGGGGAGTCAGAGCGCTTGCGATGTGTTTTGATGATTCATGTATGTCTCTCAGGCTGACTTCTGTGGTGGGGTGACGGTTCCGAAATATAAGCCAGATGTGAAAATACAGTCTAGACAGAGATGAGCCTCGCTGTGATATTAGGGTTTCCGAAACTTTGGATTAAAAAGGAAACACCATCAAGGCCCGGTACTTTTGGCCTCGCTCGCTAGCCGTATGTGGGGCAGACAAATATTTATGGGGATTTCATATTCTTTGGCACAGATATGAGGCTTCATTTTCTAACTGACATTTTCCTTTCTAATGTTATCTACGTGGGCAGGTATATAATTTTTTATTTATTTATTTTTTTTGAGTTTTTTGACTAATGACCGTCAAACTTGCTGTTTTCTTAAATAGAAGCTGAATATTTCAGTCGGTCTCAAATTCCTGCTGCATCTGGGACTTTTAAACACATGTCACAACCCCCCCCCCCCATGCTCTCTCCCCAGCAGCTTTTTGCAAATGCATGAGAAAATAAATGTCGCTGATTTATTTTTAGACAGAGGAGACATGAGCAAAGGTAACCTTCTATGGCCTGTTTTACACTTCCACACTTGCTGCTGTCATAGTTACCATTTATCAATAATTGCCTGAATACCGTAATCAGAACTGACATGTTACAGGTGTCGTAATATACTTTACAGCCTGTAATTCAACTGCACTGTTCAGCCAAAGCTGGAACCCTGTATAATAAAATTTATGCCAGTGCAGTTACTTAAGCTTAAATACAATCTTTAAGTACTGTGGGGCAACGCTAGTGGCACTGCACTGATGGTCTTTGAGCGTACCTGGGTGAACTGGAAGACGAGGTGAATGGGAATTTGTGAGGTGTGGTGACTGGATCACATCTTGCAGGCTGTGTGATAAGCGTGTGCCCGTTCCAGGATGACTTGCCTTTGCACCTCTGGCCTTCATCAACAGAATTCCGTGACATCCGCTTGTTCCGTGTAATCGCAGCTCCGCTTCACACTGGCAGGATTGTACTCAGATTTGCTGAAATTTCACAACGGATTTGCTTTTCCCCCGTTGCCTGGGAAGCAGCTGCCTACACTGCCTCTGTGTCACTGGCACTGCTGGCTTTTTGGTGGCCCCTATGCTGACAGCAAGCTCTGTCCACTTCAAGTCCGACCCTGGTAGCGTGTCAGAGGTGCAGCGTGACTGCTTGCCTTGTGACGCCCCCACCCCCCCACGCCCGAACCTCAGCTGAAGGCTCATAAATCTTGGTTGATTTTCTCTGGGCATTGAGGTTAGCAGCTGCCGGCCTGGCATTTGTGCCCAGATGTGTTTAGGAGGGGGGGGGTTTCAGTGTACCCAGCCCATGCAGACACACAGGAGCCATCAGCTGGGGGAGGGGGACGTGTGGCCGTCAGCTGGTGGGGCTGCCTGACCTGGCCATGATTCTGCTTGGGGAGTTGCTCCCTCTTGTTGTTTAGGTGGGTGGTTGTTGGGGAAAACAGCATTATGGAGACCTGCCAGGGGAGGGTCTTCCGTGTCGGTGATGGACCAGGAACCCAGGGGGCTGTAGCTGTTGGCGAGTGTCGCATTCTGTCGATCGGGCTGGGCTTGGTCGATCGCTGTCAGTAATGCTGCGTTTCAACAACAACACCAGTGCATGAATGTAAAGTGGGCCTATGTTTGACTCTGTGGGATAGAATTCTGTGCCTGTGATCAGAAGATCGCTGGTTCAAATCCCAGGATTGGCAGAGTGATTTCACCGTTGAGCCCCTGAGGAAGGCCCTTAACCCCAGTTGCTCCATGGTCTGACCCTACTCTCTGATTCTCACTTATACAGAAGTGTCAGCTAAACTGAACAAACACGGGGGATGGGGGAGGTGATTTATTTCCATTCTGTGCTGTGCTCTCGGCTGCTCTCCTGCCCCTCCTGGCTGTTCCTGGCTGCGGGGTCAGATCCCGTAACGTGCGGCTCCGGACCGCATGTAAAAATAAACGGCCTTATTTTCTTCCGCAGCAACAGTACTGCAGAAAACAAAGACTTGGAAGTGGCAGCCATACTTGTGCCTCTCACCCACTCGCCTGCCGCTGCTGTCTGAGTGTTGCTCCACCTGATCCTCCTCCCCCCCAGGCCGCCATGAGGCCCGGAACTGGCCCAGACGGTCGTTGCTGGAGCCGCACTCTCTCACCGCAGTTTATCTTCTCTGCGCTCTTCCTGTCTGTCGCCTCCCGGGTTCAGCTCCCTCAGCGACGCCGCCGGTGACGTGCAGGGGATGCTGTCAGGGCAGAAGCCCGAGGACCACATCTCTGGTTCCAGCTCTTCAGCTATTCACCCCCCCCCCCCCCCATTTTGCTGGCCGATTTGAGACTCGCTCGGGACCCCGGTCCAACGCGCCTGCTTCGAGCTGGGCTTCCAGCGGGGGGGTGTAGTGGGGAGGGAGGCTTACGTGCGACGGTTGAAGCTTCCTCTGTCTTCGTCACGCCAGCTCTCTCGGTATCCGCATGGCTGCCTCAAAGCAGCTGGTCGAATGTACCATCCCCCCCCCCCCCATGGGTGACGTCATCCGTAACTTCCATATGTGGCCCCGCCCTTTCCAAACACACCTCTGCTGTTCGGTTCCCAACGACGTCGCCGCCGTGGGCTCCTTGTGGCGTCTGTCAGGCGTGCACCCCCCCGCCGCTATACCTCCCCCAGTTTCCTGCAGTGGGGGGGCTGATTGGGAGGACTTGTTCAGTGGTCCCAGGACTCGCACTCATACTGGACTTTCGCTCCTCCTCTTCCTTCTCTTTGTTTTGCTATTAATCCTCTGATCCTTCTCGGGGGGGGGGGGCCTGAGCCAGCCATTCTCGCCGGGAGCGTCCTGGTGATGGAGCTGCCGTGTGTGCCGGCACTGCGGATGGCGTGCAGCGTCTGACAGACTCTTCTGAGAGCCTGTGCCTGTGCTGTCATTTACGTTTATTTAGTTATATATGTATTGAGTTGTATTTGTATCACCTTCCCCGTTAACATGACAGGAGTCCACAAAACCTGGCCCAGGCCACTGCGTCCCGTTTCCGTAACGCCTGTAGTTATGGGATGTCGTCCAGGGGACGGGCGATCTTCCCCGTGTAGCACTGTGCACCTCGCCCGTCCTGGCTGACCCCGCCGGTACAGACTGTGTCACAGCGTATCATGGTTAAGCCGGTGAATCCCGGTGCTCGCCAGGCAGGGCTTCCCTCTGGCTTCCTGCAGCTGGCACATGCACGCCTGAGCCCCCTCCCCGTCTCCTCCTCTCCTCCCCCCTGACCGTCGCTGCTGCCGCCAGATAGGAAGTGATTCATCCCAGTTGCATGGGATGCGTGTGGAGCTCCTATTGCGGGCTGTTGAATGGGAGGGGTGGGACACAGATAAACCCCCCCCAATGCTTCTGCTATTCACAGTCATGCAGCCTGCTGCCCCCAGCCCCCCCCCCCCCCCAATAGGTTAACCATGCTTCTGTAAATAGCAGTGATGATGTGACAGATTCTTAGTGGAGCTCAGTGATCCACAGTCACCCCTTAAAATGGGAACATGTGCTACCTGCTATCACTAACGGGTGGGGGGGGGGGGCTTTCTGTAAAGCTGTGTCATGTGACATGATTGTAACACCTATTAGGGCATATTGTTGTTATGATTATTTTAATTTTTATAATTATTAATGATGCTGGTGATGATTATTAAACAGAGGACTCTGAGCGGGGTAAGTGGATAGATTTTGTGGTGATAACAATGTCGGTCATTAACATGCACAGCCAGACATGGCCAGGTGACCTGAGGGTTAATCTCCGCCTCTCTTAGGCTGCTAGCGGTGCACTGATGGAGCCCGTCTGTCTTATGTTAGGTTCAGGTCTGTAGTGCGGACACTGCACTCGGTGACTCTCACTTTGTATATAAAAGGCGGACCCCCCTCCCCCACAGATATGACGTGTGAAAGCACACACACACGCTTAGTTTATCTGCACGACCCCCCCCACCCCCCCTTAGGTAAGATGACCTTCATTCTTCTTCCCTGACGAGCTTCGGGGGTCGGGAGGAAGCACAGCAGGGGTTGGGGGGGGGGGTCCTTTTGTTTATGGAGGGACGTGCCATGAATGAGACGGTGTAGCCGGAGCTGGATTCCGAGATGGGCTGCGTGCCTGGCCTGAGATGTCGGGGTGGGGGGGTTAGGGTTGGGTGTAAGGTGTCAGTGACCTGGGACTTCCCCTTCCCTGGGGCAGCCCCCCCTGCCTCCCTGAAATCGTGAAATCGTGTGCCAGATGCTGCTGAATGTCGTCCTTTACACACCGTGGTGAGAAGGTAGGGTTTTAAAGGGCGGTGCTTTACAGAGTAGCACTGGGTCATGCCCCCCCACCCCCAGTAGCACCCTGCCCTGCCCTGCCCTGACCCTGTGTTCAGCACTGGGCCGTACAGGACGTGCCGCCGACGGGGAGTCAGCTCACTGCATGACACTGAGTGAACCTGTCTGACGCATCCCACAATGCAGCTGTGCATTTGTACCAATTTTTTACTTGGACCTTTTTTACTGAATGATTTAAATTCTAAATAAATGACTATTATTTTAAATTAATATTATATTTATAATATTATATGAATTGAATTAATATTATAATTAATATATAAATGATAAAATGCTATGCATCTCATAGTACAGTTTCTGTGTTGGTAAGCAGGCAGCCTTGCTGTTGAATCGGTTCCGGTCAATGTATGTTGATTTTTAGGGATGGGGTACTGGCCCCCGCACGCATGTCAGCCTCTAGATGTGACCTTTAGCTGGGACTTGCTCTGTGTCCTTGAAGGAAACCGGCTCTTTAAATCACGGGGGGGTGGTGTTTCACGATTGCTATGGAGGTGACCCCGCCCGATTCCAGTGGTTTTCGGCTGTGTCGTCGGCACCTGGACCTTCACTTGTCAGCGGCGGGGGGGGTGGGTGCTTCCTTTGGTCCCTGAAGATGGTTAAGTGCAGCGTCTGTAGGGGAGTCGCTGTTCAGCCGCAGGCTTCCCGCATCAGTCTAGACGAGGTCTGACCTCAGAATAACTGGATGTCACGCGGTATAACCATGAAGGCTGTGTGTGACCAGCTGGCGGGCTGGGAACCTGCGAAACGGGCGTTTCGGAGCGCGACTCTGGCTTGTAAGAAAACCTTCTCGGCATGTCCCTCAAATTAATGACAGCCCTTCTCCATGATCGGTGTGCGGTCCCCTTCTCTGCGCCAAGTCATGCCTTGGCAAAAATCAGCTTGCAAGTATTTGTGTTGTGCCACTTATTTCCTGCCACAGAAAATGAATTTCAGTGCTATAGTGTCACATTTTTTTATGATGCAAATTTTATGATGCAAACCTGCAAATCTTATGTAGCGGCAGGTGCTAGGCTAGACCTTGAAACTGCCTTTTTTGGTAGCTTGCATTTGATTTACGTGGTTTTTTTTTGTGTGTATTGCTAAATGGTAGTTTATCTTCCCTGAAATTTCTGAAATAGAGGCAGGCTGTTCTGACAGAGTGGGGTGTGACAGATGGGGCGAATTAAACACCCCCCCCCAAATTTAACAAGCATGATAGCGTCACAATCAACATTTTTTGCAGGTCTGTGACACGCAGCTCTCGAATTCACCACTCTCTTCGCCATTCCGCTTAAAAGTGTTTGATACTGGTGAAAAACTGTGAAGAGCGTCCTGGAAATGGCTTCCTTCCCCGCGTGAGAGGCTGTTTGTCGTCTGGCTCGCTTTCCGCCTCTGAGGTCAGGTGCGGAGGGTTAAGGACGAGCCACAGAGATTCTTTCCACAGACGAACCTTGTTCTCATCCTTTTCGGCTAGCTGGAAACCGCAGACGCGTCCTGTCTCACCGCCGCCCTGTGTCAGCGTCTGTCCTGCCGTCGCTCCGCATGATTTCACAAAGAAGAAAGAGAAGACAAAGCTGGGTTCCATGGCGCTGTCCACTCGCCGGCCTGCTCTGCAGCATGTGGCGGGGGCCTTGGAGGGTCCACTGTGTTTGGTAGATTAACAGGCGGTGCATTAAGACGCGTTGGGGTCACGGCCTTCTCTGCAGACCCGACTTCTGCTTTTTCTGGCTTATGTAAATATACCATTAAGGCTGCTGTGTTTCTGGTAATTCTGATCTCTAGAAGCGACTTCGACCTTTTCCAGGGAGCCAGTTTGACGTGGCAGGGTGGCCTCCTCGCTCTGCCTGGTGCTTAGAGAGCAAAAGCGCTCGGTGGTGTGGGCCTCAGTCAGGCTTACCGCTGACTGTGACCCCCACAGCATATGGACTCTGCCAGCAGTCGGGTGTCGCTGTCACCTGTTCCCTTTCTGAGGGACGTGTTGGGAGCACATTCAGAGCTCGGTGATGTCTAGCTGCAGTAAACCTTTATCGTTTCACCCCTTTTGTTTATAACATCACTTCTCCTGGTGTTTTAATTTAGAAATCCTTGCTGGGGAGTTAACGGTGCCATGGAGAAAACGGATCAATTTGCAATCGATGCAGGGAGGCAGATCCTCGTTGGGGCGTGTTTGGGGTCTTGTGTGCATTTTTCTGGCGCCTGGAAGCCTCCCTTCTACAGAACTGCATTTCTATAAATCATACTGCTGCTATGGGCACCCTGTTCTACCACCACCCCCCCACTCCTTACCAGCAACGAGTCACTTAGGAATTTCTCTGGAATGTGAGCGTGGGTTGGAGAGAGCATTTTTGATGTCGATCCCGGTCAGGTACCTGCGTGGTGCAGAGCTGTGAGGGTAATGAAGGATAGAGCGAGACCCCTCCCTCTGTGTGATTTACCCGTAAAGTCAATATCCTACAACCTGTGGTCAAAATCCTGAATGGGTGTGTTGGCGCATTGTAATCTACAGTCTGTGTTGTAAAAGCTGGGATGTGAGCCTCACCAGAATCAGAATACTTTTACTATTGTGGAGGAAATTGTTTGCACACGGCGCCCTAGCTGGTGCGGTACAAATAGCAGAGGGATGTTGTTATCGATTTCACAGATGCAACGGCATTTAGCACGTCACTCAGGTTGGGACGGGACAGGACACGGGTGACAAACTGCGGAGCACAACAATGAAAAATTTTATCCTGTGAGGCTGTGGTTTGCAGCCGTTTGGGGTGGCAGGGCAGGCGGAGGGGGGTAGGGAGGTAGGGGTAAGCAGCGGTCAGGCTCAGAACACTGGTGTCCCGTTTCAACAGAGGCTCTGGGCTCCAGGAATGTCCCTGAAACGAGGTGATGGCTCCCTGGCCCGGTGCGGCGTGTAACCTGCTCCTGTAATTCCATCGCATGTAGCGTGCTGGCCTCCTCAGCCCCTCCGGCCGGCTCCACGTGTGTCATTTCAGTTGCCGGCACCTCGCGCCCGCATGCTCGCTCTGTAATTTTGGTCTCTGTTCTGGTAGCTCGTCTCCGTCTGCCCCCCCCCCCCCCCC
>JAODJW010000094.1:10371653-10400934 GCA_026777045.1 Hyperopisus bebe
TTGTAGGCTGTTAGCATAGCATAGGCTGTTAGTATAGCGTAACCTGTTATTGTAGGCTGTTAGCATAGCATAGGCTGTTAGTATAGCGTAACCTGTTATTGTAGGCTGTTAGCATAGCATAGGCTGCCAGTGTAGGTTGTTAGGCTCCTCAGCAGAAGCTAATCTCACAGTACCCGTCACTTTACACGAGTTTCTGTCTCCCATGTATCTCTTGCACATGTATATGCTGACTGTCTGTGTATGCTGGTGTTTTTTTTGCTTTTTTCTTTATATATCATTGACTGCTGTGCTTATGTTTGGCACTTCAGTCAGAAGTTTATTTATCATGTCCACATGATAAAAAGCTTGAAACCTGGAAATTGTAAGAACCGCATGCTGAGCCACTAACTCTGCCCTCCAAAGGCCATTGGCTGTCTATGTTTAGGTCTTGTAGACTTAAAGTAGTGCTGAGGTTCATTTCTTCCCTGCTCGCTCGTTCCATGCTGTGTGATTTTCTGACACCGCCCCTCTTTCCTTCCCCTCAGGGATAATGACATCACTGGTGTGCTGGACCACACCTTCTGCGTGGAGCACAACGCCTACGGGGAAATCATCCAGCACGAGCTCAAGCCAAATGGCAAGAGTGTCCCCGTCACCGAGGACACCAAGAGGGAGTACGTCAGGTGAGTGGAACGTGACCTAAGCTGCAGCACCCATGGGCTTTTCTTAGGTTGGACAGATTTTTAACATCATGTTGCTAAGAGCTAGATGACCTTCCTCTCTTGGGAGCACTGCTGATCTTGTACACTTGATCTTGGTGCATGACCTGACTTGGTCGACTACATTCCCTGCCGTAACCTGGTCTTTGATGTCACTGACCTGAACACGACCCGGTGCAGGCTGTACGTCAACTGGAGATTCCTACATGGCATAGAGGCCCAGTTCCTAGCCCTCCAGAAGGGTTTCAACGAGGTCATCCCACAGCACCTCCTCAAGTCTTTCGACGAGAAAGAGCTGGAGGTACTGGCACGATCACGTCCCCGGAACTCATCCGTTCGTGGAGGGTGTCGTTGTATGGAAATCACCCTCACCACCCCCGCCTTCTCTCGCCTGACTCCTGCCCACCTCCAGCTTATCATCTGCGGCCTGGGCAAGATCGACATCAACGACTGGAAGGCCAACACCCGGCTGAAACACTGCACCCCCGACAGCAACATCGTCAAGTGGTTCTGGCGGGCCGTGGAGTCCTACGACGAGGAGCGACGGGCTCGGCTCCTGCAGTTCGTCACCGGCTCCTCCCGCGTCCCACTGCAGGGCTTCAAGGCCTTGCAAGGTATCACCCGCGAGTCGCTCAGCTCTGCCTCCATCCCCTCTAAGCCCTGTGGCTTTCGGCCTCTTTGGTGCTTTTGGGTCGACCATGTGGGGACATTTTTGTGTGTGTGTGTGTGTGTGTGTGTGTGTGTGTGTGTGTGTGTGTGTGTTTGGCCGCCTCTGGGGGGCAGTCCTGCTGACTCAGTGTCTGCCTTTGGCTCACAGGAGCGGCTGGGCCGCGACTCTTCACCATCCACCAGATCGACGCCAGCACTAACAACCTGCCCAAAGCCCACACCTGGTGAGTCTCCCGCCAAGTCCCGCGACACACTGGGCAGAAGGCCTGCCTCAGAGGCCTGTATGCGGGCCGCCGTTTCCGGAGCATGAGCTCTGGGGGACAAACGAGAAATGAGATCGAATGCAATCGCATGTTGACTCGTGTGTGTCCCCCCCCCCCTAGCTTTAACCGGATCGACATCCCGCCGTATGAGCACTACGACCGGCTGTACGACAAGCTGCTGACAGCCATCGAGGAGACGTGTGGCTTCGCGGTGGAGTGACCGCCAGGAGAGGGTGGGGCACGGCAGGGGCACACAGTCCCACTCTCTCAGTAATGACGGCACAAAAGCTCAGTGAGGACCAGCAGGCGGGGGCCAGCGAGCATGCGGTGAAAACCCCGCCCCTTATACTCTGCCCCGCCCCTGTACACTCTGCCCCGCCTCCCATCTGCCCTGCCTTTCCTCTCTTCTGTCGTTTCTGTTTTCAGCTGCTAAAGACTCATTGACTTCCTTGTCAAGTATCCAGCACAGAAGGCTGGTAATTGGCTGTCTTTGGGTCCGCTTATATTGAAAACACTGTTCTGTCTCGTGTTTTCACGTTAACAAAAGCAAAGTAGCGTGGTGGGGCAGGGGAGGGGGTGACAGCACAAGTAAGACTACTAGTAAGAGAGTCCCTTTACTAGGAGGATACAGCATCTGGCCAGGTCTGCTGGGAAACAGGTTCCTCGTGGCGAGGTGGTTCTGGGTTGGGGTGTGTGTAGCGCGTCCTGTATACACACACCCCGCTGAGGCCATTTACGCCCACCTCTAACACTTCCTTCCCAGGTATGTGTAGAATTGGTCAGCCAGCCGTTAGCTTCAGAAGTTATCATTTCACTTACTTTTCAGTACGTTTAAATTAAAACACACACAACTCACTTCCATGCCAATTCTTCCAGAATCTAAAACTTATTCGTGAAATTTCTTTTTTTTTTTTTTTTTTTAATTAAATGCTCAGAGTATTAACGTTTAAATTATAGACTTATTTTGTGAAATGGTTAAGCTTGAATGAAGTTGATGGATTCCTGGTGGATCACCCCGAAAGCCCTTATATGAGAGATTAAAACACCACTGTCTTCCCACACTGCCCCCTGGTGCCATAACACCCCTCAGCTTCATTAACAGCTCAGTCCTGATTAAGCAGAGCTGCCGTATAAATGAAGTTTCTTGGGCGGATCCCCTCGACTGGCCCCGACGAGCAGGGATGAGAGAGGGCTTTTCTCAGTAGATACCACTGATCCAGCAGCGCACTGCCAAGCCACACAATTTGATCCTGAAAACCGACATCTGTTTGGGAAGAAACGAGTGTGCAATACTAAGCAGCCAAGACGTGCTGATGGTCACAGAAGAGAGGAAGATTCCAGTGTTTTAAAACGACAACGTCTGCGTCAGAAGACAGGAAACTAAAGCGCACTTTACAAACTCGGGGGTGGGAGGTGCTTTTGTCTTAGTAATTTCAAATGACGTACCACATTCTGCTCCAACCATACTGCATTGGAAACATATACCTGTAATTTTGAGTATGTATGTATGTATAAATATATATTTTGTATATGGCTTGTTCTTGCTGTTCTCTACACAAGGGTATCACACCAATTGCGCCATGTTCTCAGGTGATTTTCTTTCCATTATTTTGAACACTTAAAGCTGACAAAAAATATATATATATATATCTATATTCTTCCCACTGAAAGGTGTCTTACACGAATACAGAGTTGCCATTGCGTAGTCTGACCTGTGACCCTGCCCCTTTAAGAGAGGGCGCAGAGTCACTTCTTCCTGTTAAATGTCCTTGGAGTTGGGGGGGGGGGGGGTGCTGAGGTTGCCAGCACCCCTTCACGTTCGTTCTGCATAAATGTTTTTTTTTTAGAAACTGTATTTATTCTTTATTTCCTCTGTAAATTTGTGTTTAAGCCTTTGAAAATGCCTGTCTCCCTATGGCCGTGGACTGTTCTTAAAGTTTGCATACACACAAAGCAGGCAGAACCTTTGTGTGCACATAACATTTTGAATATTTAGCCTCTGGAAAATTTGAGAATCCTGAGCTGGTGCTTTGTACAGTGTGGAATATTGTTCATAGGCAGATAACAGAACCTTTAATTTATCTAATTTAAATTTTAAAAAATGCAAAAAAAAAGCTGTGCAAATACATGCAGACATAGGTTGCTCTAAATGATTTAGCAACTTCCAACTAATTAATACCAAATAGTTTACGGATTGAGCTGAGTTTTATAACCAGTCATACCCGTGTCCAGTGTACACACTGCTTCCAGTTAAGTCTCTCTCACTACATTACTGTGTATTAATTACTCATAGTCTGAAGCCTCAAGATTAATGTTAGACGTGAGGAGACCCACTGTTAGTTACTCATAACAGGAGTCAATCTGGACCTGCAGTCTCGCTTCTCATAGCCTGCCCCACAAGCAGGAGTGTATCTCTTTATCGCCGACTGGTGCAATCTGTTGTACGTAACACACTATTATTTTATCAACTTTAATTTTAAGGTATCGTCTGATTAAATTCGCCACTCAAAGCTCCCATGTTTAGCCTTTCATTTCCATCGTTTGCGTTTATCAGTGTGTGTAGCGTCACACTGCTATGTGAGCTTAAACTTGCACCTGTATAAAAAAGAAATATTAGAAAATTACTTGTATCCATGCAGAAGATGAGCAATAAACTCTATGCTGTTTGCACCTCGCAGCATAATGTTTCATAATCCTGTGTGTCTTTGTCCTTATTCCAAATATTTACTTAAATGGTTGGAGTGAAAGTCTCAGGCCTTTTTGAATAAGGGAAAATTGCAGTTGGAGGGTGGTGGTCACTAAATTTTTATGAGGTTCGAAAGTGCAGCATGTAAAAACGAGCCTTATTCACAAAGGATCCAGACCAAATAAATATTACAACCTTAAATCCTTTCAACTGAGTGACAGGCTGGATGCTTACTGGAGTGAAAATTAGCACCCCCTGCTGATCAAAATGCACAGCACAATGGAGCAGTTCAATTTAATAAATAATTAAAAAACCTATCATCTTGCTATCCGCAATCTTAACAGTCACTTATGACATTGATGTAAAAACCAAGTATGAAGTTATATCCAGAAAAGAGTTTTTTTTTTTTTTTTCATACTTTGTGGGTAGAGTTAGAAGTTCACTTACTGGTCACTTAACAGTGT
The DNA here is from genome assembly GCA_026777045.1 of Hyperopisus bebe. Lineage (NCBI taxonomy): Eukaryota > Metazoa > Chordata > Actinopteri > Osteoglossiformes > Mormyridae > Hyperopisus > Hyperopisus bebe. The sequence continues at coordinate 10,376,434 of JAODJW010000094.1, forward strand.
TATCAAAAACTGCAGAAAAGTGCAAACTGTACACAAAAATGTCTCAAAACCATAAGAAGTGTCATATGGCATCTAGCAGCAGAGGGGTGGGTGCGCTGGGGTTCAGCTCCCCGCTCCTCAGGTCCGGTGGCCGGTCCGGTACTGGAATGAGGTCATCTGCAGCCGCTCGCGGAGTCGCTCCACCTCGAGCTCCCGGAAGAAGGTGTCGTCGTCGTTCTGGATGATGATCTTCTGTAGCTCACCGATCTCGCGCTCCATCTTGGCTCGCAGCTCTCGCCTCATCTTCTGCAGAGCCTGCGGGTACCGTGTCACGTGAGCTGGGGGGGCAACGCCCTAAAGCCCCCGTCTGAAGGGACCCATGGCAAACGGGGCATTCTCAGAAAGGACGTTTAGCGGTAAATATGCACGGGACAATACTTGCCTTTTCCTGGGCCTTCTTCCGCACCTGGATCTCATGTCGTTCTTGTGCGAGAGTTTCAGCCAACAGTGAGAACTGGAATTGGAATAGCAGTGGGAACAGGATTTTGACATGGAATAACCACAAACTTTAAAGCTTTAAAGAAACCCTGCAGATGTTGGCATGGCCTTCAGCTCCAGCTACCTGGTCCTTGTAATAGTTCTCCATGGACTCCAGTTCGTCTCGGTGCTGCCGCTGGTGTTCCTGCCTCTGCTCCTTGGCGTAAGCACGCTGTTCTCTCAGCTGCGCCTTCTGTAGCTCTAGGCCCTCCTCCAAGATCTGCTTGAACATCTGCATGGACCACGGCACACAGACGATCACCCTGGGCTGAAGGCGGCTGGCCCACCCTTCCCAGGAGCTCCGCCAGCACTCACCCTCTCCTCCCGCGAGCGGGCCCTCATCAGACGGGCGCGGAACTGCACGTGGTAGTCATTGTGGTACTTCCTGGCGCGAGCCACCTGCTGCCTCTGCTCCCGCAGCTTGTTCTGGGCCGACTTCTGCTGCTGGATGCGCTCCTTGAAGTCGCGCTGTGGCCGTGGGAGTCAGGCGAGGAAGACATGGGTGAGCGTGAGCACAGCCCATCACAGAAGACGTCGGGCCTGGGCACTCACCAGCCGCTGGTTGTGCTCCTGCTCTTTGCGGATGATCTCCACCAGCAGGTCATGCCTCCTTTGTGCCTCCTCTATCTACAAGAGGAGCAAAGCATGGGCCCAGTCAGACATACATATGACAGCCAGAGTCAGTCACAGAGGCCTGAAGAGACCGGAAGGACCAAAACATGTTGATCACAGCATGCAGGGTGCCCCCACCTGGTTAGCTTGTTTATTGCGACTTCGATGGTCCAGCTGAGGGGCCAGCCGGTCCACCTGCTTCATCTGCTGCTTCCACATGCGAGCAAGGGTGTGTGGGGAGAGCTGTAGGTGGGGAAGCTCCTCCAGGAGGACGGGCAGCAGGTCATTGTCCTTCACCTTCACTGATACACACAGGGCAGATCCATCACGTATGTGACAAGGCCACTGAAGACCAAATGTCATCACAGCTTTTCCCAAAACAGAAACTGGTGCTTGACAGCACATTTATCGGCACATTAACATTAAATGCTAACTCCTCCTCTCCTCCAATGAGGTGAAAGATGACAGTGGTGGTCACACAATGGGGATCTGCACTCATGGACGTTATCTGATTCCTGATCCACAACCTAAGTATAATCCCGATTGGCTGCCTAAGTTATTCTCTCAACAAATTCCTAGTCACTTTACTAAAAGCCATGAGACCCTGACATGTAACCAATTTGCCATAATGATCTTATGGATACAAGAGAACCTTGGAACTCAACCGCCTCTTAACTCGACCAACTCGGATGAATTTTTTTTCAACTTGTACCTTGACCAAAGTCTTAGAACTCGACTTTTCCTGCTAAAACCACTGTATTTAAATGTTACTCATCCACGTCATTATTATACTCCTTACTTTACCCCCTGCACACAAGGTCTTACTGGGGGCAGCTTTCAGAGGAAGCGCTCTCCCTCTGCCGCGGGTCGAGTGGCGCGCCCTGGCCGTCCGGTGCTGGGGAGTCACTTTGGGGCTGTACGTGCACGATGGTTTCCGGGAGTGGGGCACCTCGCGCAGTATGGCCTCCCGGTATGCTCTCTCCTGCTGGACGAACGGCGGGTTAAAAACAAGTGTTAAACGTGGGCCTAAAGGTAAACCAAATGAATGGAAATGGGAACGGTCAAAACTGCCTGTAAGGGAAGCTTAAGTACAGCACTGTACCAACAAGGCAAAGGGTTGAGAGTTTGTTTTTCAGGGAGCACATGCAAACGGTAACCCTTCTCCCTACTGTACGGTTTGATTACTTGGGGTATCAGTCAATTTATGGAATGTTTGCACCATAAAAATGGGCCAGAAATGTGCCCAGAAACCAGCCAATTAAAGCTACCCCCTCACCGCCTCCTGGGCCTCCCCCCGGTCCCCCTCACCGCCTCCCGGGCCTGCCCCCGGGTCTCCTCGATATCCGCCCTCTTCCTCTCCTCAAACTGCTTCAGCTCTTCTTCATAGGCATTTCCCACCACCTACAGCAAAATGATCTGATCAGTACCTATGGAGCACTGGACCTGCTTGTCAAAGTGTGACAGTGACTGCCTGGTAGTGATGGAGGACCAAATTCTTACGACCATTATCAAAGGTAAAAACGCCAACAAGGACGTGCTGCCGTGCTGATGTCATCATAATGCAACCCACAGAACCCCATGAACAATGGACATCCCCTCCCCTCACCTTGCCAAGCCGCTGGCTCTGTGGCTCTGGCTGTCGTACTTGAGACCCGTACTGGTGTAAGTCTTTGGCAAGAGTGCCCTCTAGTGGGGCCTCCAGGAAATGGTGCATCGGTGGGGGCGACGGGGAGAGCGAGCGTGTGCGGGGTGACTTCGGGGTGGGTGCTGTATCTGTGAAATTGAGAAGACAGGTGAGATCAAGAAACACTCACTCAGATGCAAATAATTTACCTAAATCTGGCAGAATCATTCACAGAACCACAGTCACATGGAAACGTGCAGCTCGGCATGAAGAGGATTTTACAGGATATGGTATTACTACAAAAATAAATACAAACCATCCAAAATTAGCAGGGGCCGATTAACTTCTCTCAGGGCCCTAGGCTGACATGATTGTGACTTGTTTGCCAGCTGGGGCCCCTGATTTTGCCTGGGTACAAGGCTTTAACCTAAGATAGGCACCCCTGAGAATCAGCCTCCCACATGGGGCGGACTGAGGAAAGTCTATAAGGCACCTTGGGCAAGATGGAGGAACACAGTGACCACTCTGCTAGGTTATAATAAGGTTTTAATTGATTTCATATGAGAAATGGAGCTAAAAGCAGCCCAGGGGATAATGAGCAGCATGTCATCCTGACCGCTGTGCCTCTGGGTCCCTCGGCACTCCATGATGCTGTCGCTGTGATGGGACTGCTTGTCCTCCTCCCTGGTGCCGCTGGTCTCCCCCAGGGCTCTTTTCAGCATCTGCGGAGACAAAAGCAGGCCGTTCTGGGCAGACAGTTTGGGCATCAGGGACGTCCACCTGTTATATACGCTCACTCCCTGTACCCGATGTGCTCATCTGGCCATTCACCATCAGAATTTGGAAGATGGGATCGGTACCAGGTAAACGTTTATTGGCCAAAGTTCGATGTCTGAGCCCCGCACCGTTCATGGTCAGGTGACATATTCCAGCAGCAAATGACGCGGGTCACATGGCAGACGCACACTCACCGAGTCGAGCTCCTCCAAACGCCGCGACAGCTTCTCGGACATCTGGTGCAGCTCGTGCTCTGCCTCGCGGTTGCGCCGTGTGCGCTGGGACAGGGGCTCGTCCAACTCCTCCTGAGCCTCCGTGGGCCTTTTGCTGCAAAGGACCGGCACTGTGAGCGCGCGACTCGAGGCTGGACTCAGCCGGGCGGCAGATGAGACACACTCACCTGAGAGGAGTACGGCGTGGACGGCCCTTGGGATGCTGCCGCGGGGGCATGGGGCGTGGCTTGGTGCCCGCCTTGCTGTCACTCATTCCAGTTACATCAGCCAGCGTTATCGGGATGACTGCAGGCTGGGTCTGAAACAGTACTCTCCTGGGCCCGAGCCTAGAGGCCTGGGAGAAGACAAGTGGTGTATAAGGTTACCAACTCACTTTATGAATGATGCTTGGCGTTTGCCATTTGCTGAAGTATCGCTGCGTATCCCATCATGCTCTTCTTCGAGACATACATACACAGACATACATACAGCCGAGAGTGAAGGTCAGAATGAATCAGCGGCTATTTATCTGACACCCCTTGAGCATTTCAGGGGGTTAAGGGACTTGCTTAAAGGCCCAACGGATGTGTGACTATTCTGCGGAGGATGGGATTCAAACCAGCGACCTTCCAGTCACGGCCAAAAAGGCCTGGCATGCTGAGCCACACACAGCTCCCATCTGTTTATGATAGATATGATTTACTTCTCGCAGCCTGTCCTCATGTTTCTGAAGCTAGTTTTCTATCATTCCTATATCCATTTATATGAAAATGCAATACTTCCAGGGTGGAGGGGCCTTACCTCAGGCAGCTCCTCGAACACCTCTGCACTGCCTCTCCTTTGACTGGACACAGAGGCCTCGCTCCGATCTGGAGAGCCAATCAAATCCAGTCAGACATCAAGACAACTTCAAATGAGTGCATTAATAATATAATGGAATCTTAATGTATTATGCATTTAAAACGTATATTTTTAAAAAATCTTTCTGCATGTTTGCATCAAGAAACCAGTAAAAGATTAAACATAAAATACACAAGGGCACATTGACAAACGCAAAATACTGCATTCAATAAATTAAAGGAAGCTGCACACAGCATCTGGTGATGCCAGCACCCTTTGAAAGGATGACCTCATTGCATTACCATTTTTCTGAAATACACCAAAGAAAGTCGGCAATTACGGTCTGAATTGAATCTTTGTCATTGTCCCCAAAGGATGTCACCCCCACGGGCCACTGCACAAACTCACCAGGGGACAGTCGGGGAGAGGGAATCCCATTAGCAGGAAGGCTGTCAGGCTGGGACCTGGGGGACTGGTATTTCTGTGGACATGGAGAGGAGACAGGAAGGTCAGAGTAACACACACACACACACACGCACATACACAGAGAACAGTGAGAAATGCTTTCCCCCCACCCAGGACCTGCATGCAATGCCACCAGGAAGAGGGAGGATGATGTACAACAGAGCAATAATTTACTCTGCATTATACATCATTCTCTCATAATTATTTAATGGCAAACATACTGCAGTCATCAGAGAGGCATAAAGAAAAAATATACTGTAATGAATATGCAAATAACCACCCACAGAAACGTGTGGCTACTGCGCACTTACTCAGGGCATAATATTAAAGCAAATTTACTACAACACAGAACCCACTGTACTTGCATCTCTTAGGGGACACACAGTAGGTAATAGGGAAACGCTCTCCATTAGTGGAAAAAACGTGCATAAAGATTTTTACTGAAAGGGCCAGGATTTCTGGGAAATTACTCTTAATAACTGTACTTAAATTTCGGCACTAGGACTGCTCCATTGTACCCTTCCTGAGAAGTAATGCGTCATTGAATAAACTGCTGTAAAAAAAAAAAAAATCAGACGGGAGGAAAGAGGAATAAAATCGTTTCAGTTCTCATTCTGCTTTTATGCTCTTCTTTTTTACTAATCTCTGGCAATATGGCAGCTGTTTTCCCAAACGTCTTAAACTCACTGCGGGCATCACGTCATGGGATTAAAGCGTGTGGGAAGGACACAGGGTAGTGGGAAGGCACACTGCCTTAATCCGCAACTCGTCTGTCAACGTCAGCGTGGCATTTTTCAAGGACTTGTTTATTACTTCTTACTGGGCATTTGGCTCTACCTAACAAGAGCTGTATCTATTGCCACGACATCCCATAATGTTACACTAAACGCTTCATCAAACATCAACCGGCTGTCTACATTTTCTAAGTTAAAGAACAAACAAAAAAAAATTGCATGGCATCAGGAGGGTGATGAAAAACTTACAGCAGAGACGGCCTCGTCCTCCACCTCAGCCCCTCTCTGGCTGGGCGTGCTGGCTGGAGACGGGGCACCGGAATGGCCCAGCCGATCCAGTCGGCGAGGGGTGGTCTGGTAAGGGGGCTGCAGGGCGACGGCCGAATGCAGGGGCTCCTTCAGTAGAGAGGAGTCAGGAAAGGAGGCGCCTGTGGAGGCCAGCCCTACAGGCAAACTGGCCAGCTCTGCCAGAAGATGGGCACCGGGGTTAGACTGTGACACGAGGCCCTTGTGTTCTAATCACCATAAAAACTGATTAACAGCTGTATCCCAATCCAGCACACCTTGCACTCTGTCCTGAGGTGCTTCCACCTCCGGCCTGGCCCAGGAAATGTCTGCATGATGGACGCCATTGATCCTTTCTGTAAAAGAGCACACCGTCTTTAAGTGTCATAACAGATGGAGTGATGCACATCTCTGAAGAGAAGACAGCTTTGTCTAATTAAAAAAAAAAAGTTTTAAATAAATTTTCCAGAGTGCTTGTTTACAGGCATTTCTGTACAAATCCTCACACATCCATCAAAACGGGAGAGAAAAGCACTGGGAAAGATAAGTCCTGTAGGAGAGCCCTGCTTCGTCAGGCCGGGCCCAACACAAAGGGGACGTCCCCACAGCCGCACCAGCATCACCGGGCGATAAGGCCGCTGGGATCCCGGACCAACCGACCTTCCTGACTGGCCATGAACGTGCGAGCAGAGTCTCCCAGACGGATGAGCTCGGCCGTCGACTCCGAGCCGTCCGAGTGTTTGCTGGAATAGGTGGTAGACCTGCGAATGGGAGAAAGGTGACACATCGATGGCCTGAGCAGCAGCACCGCTGATCACAGAAACACGCTGCTCTTTCTTAGGGCTTCATTTGAAACTGTATAGCCATTCAATAGAATTTTAACACCCAATGCCATATATAAACAAAAACACGTCCCATTAGTCAAAACTGTGTTGACTCAGCTACAGAATCCAGCATATGAATATAAGTCATGCAGGAGCAACACTGAACAGTGGTGGCTGAAAGATGCAAAACCAGTCTGACCTGCTAATTATGCCAGCTGTTTTTAAACGGTCCTAAAGTCTCCTGCGGAACATTCTCGGTAAACAGTGACAATACACCAAGCAGTTAAAGTAAATAACAGTATCAAAAACAGATATATATTAGTTCGCACAGCACAAAACTCTAGACAAACTTGTGACCATTCAATGGGTAAGTGTGTGATGTCCACAAGGAACTCAGCCCTCATGATCCCTGTTATATACGGGCAAGCACATCGCCCTAAAGCAGTCAGCCATGCCCTGGGAGGGGACACGTCCTCAATAATTAACCCCACACTGTCATCACTGCAGTCGCTCGTCACAGAAAGGCAGGGCGAGAGAGCAGTCACACGTACGGCACGCTGGACGTCTGAGACAGGCGCTCCAGGTGTTCCAGCTGCCGCCCGGTGGATGCCCCCACCTTGCTGGCCGTGTGGTCCGGCTCACCTGGAGGCCGAGAGAAAGGGGGACTACTGAACGTCTGAGAGGCCAGAGACAAAAAAAAAACCACACATGGATGTGAATGGCCAGGGGTGGAGGGTGATCTGGAAGATGAAACGCAGGGCTGCCGTTGGCCTCAAACCCAAACAGCAAAATCCAATTAGAGGGAACACCAAGGGTCCATCAACCCTGCCACCAAAGCGAAACCGACTCTCCCATTTCAAAGACTGTTCTAGAACACTGCCTCATGGGGATATTTACTGACATCGAGGCAAAGTGACGCTCACATAGGAAGTTTTTAAACTTCACTGCAAATCCACACATTACACGTATCGCAGCATAATTTCCCACTGTTCTGATAAAAACCAAGTCTGACTTCATCTCCCAATTGCGTTATACTACAATCAGAAAAAAATGTTTTTGAACCCTATAAACAGCTGCAGATTAAATGGACTTTGAGACTTTTTATACATGGTGTAATAGAAAAAAAATGTAACCATCTCACTGAAAAAAACATTTAACACTACCAGTCTTGTCAAGCACACATGCCAATGCTCTTTGTAACCAAACTTGCCAGCAAAAACATGCCGTGTTGACTGTGTGTTGGGATGACTTCATCAAAAGAAAATCTTGCAACTGTCATCCATGCAAGCCCTGGCTTTTAAAAACATGGCACCTCAGCAGGAAACAGGCGACAGGTTACTGGGTTTCGGCACCAGAAAGCAATGCCGAATTAAAGCAGAAGCTGCACAAAACACCAATATGTCAAGATGACCAGACGGGCTGTACCTTCATCCGCTAATTCCTCTTCGCTTACTTGCTCAGTAAGATATTCCAGCAGGCCATCAAAAATTTCCAGCAGATTCTTGATGGATTCTTTGTCCCCTCTTACAACATTTTCACCTTTAAAAAGATAAATCAGTCTGAATCCTGCTCTTTTACACTTTCCTTTTCAGATGGCTTAAAGGCATCGCATTCCGCCGACATGCATCTCTGTACACCAGCGTCTGGTGAACAAGCAGAGTCTGAACGCCCAGTAAAACGAAAACTGCCAGGTCTGCTCTTGCACGACAGCACAGACACCAGCAAAGAAACGGGCAGCTCACCTGTGATGTGAGACAAGCTTATCTGGAGGTAGTCCAAAGCCAGAGAGTCAATCACAGACTGCACGTTGTGAACGTCATCCTCCTGACTCCTCGGCGCAGCAATGTAGTCTGCAGACGGAACCATTTAACAAAATAGCTAGGTCTACTTTCATAGTTTTACAATAGTCACCCGCACACATCTTAGAGGGCAGCTGTGTTTCAACAGGCATGGTAAATTCCAAAGTGGAAGAGGTTACCCAAAACGGTCACTTGACAATCCTTACTATATAATTACAACGTGGAAAAAATAAATCTTAATGAAAGGTCACGTGTTTCCTGTTCAGTGTAAATTCCTGTGACAAGTATAAATTAAATTTAATTATAACAATGACTGGAATCTTAAAACGAGCTGTATTTGAAACGAGCTGCAATTATTTAAATATGATAAATATAGTAATAACGTGCGAGTAATTACCTGGAACCTTTTCTCCTAATATTGCTTGATAAAGGGCTACAAAAACACTGGCGCCGCAGTCCGTCACCTTCGCCAGCCTCAGGCTGATGTGACATTTGCTGAGAAGATCATTGGCCACGTCCACCCAGTCTGCGAAAGAAATGCATTACCGTTAGTTAATGTAAATATTAAATGTCATTGTGCTAACAGAGTTCAGGTGTAGAAGAGGGAGAAGTGCGCATAGCAAGATAAGAGTTTCTGAGATGCCACTCAGCATCCGATCGACCCCAGCATATCAGTCATGTGGGGCATCCGATACCTGTCTCCCTTTACCGCTGATCGTTCTTTACAAACAGTGTAGCCAGACGAAAATGGAAGGAGTTCCCTATTCCTTTCAACAGCGTGTCTAGTCAGTCATGGGCAAAGAAGCGACGACGCCAGCGGACCGCAGTCAGCGCTCCCTCCATTCACAGCGAGCCCGCCGTGCGCGGCCAGGCAGCGCCGCCCCGTTGGCGCTCTCAGCCGTGAAAACGGGCGGCAGAGTCGGAGCCGTTCTAGTAACGGCCGGCCCGGCAACACGGGGCAAAACAAGCCTGTCACAGCATCGACCAGGGCGTTATCAAGAGGCTCAAGGGCAACGCGTTCTGTGTCAGCACCACAACACACATGCCGTTACGTTACTGGGGGCCAGGCAGCCTTATGGGAATCGGGAAACAGCAATAGGCGATATAATCGGCGATCAAAGCGATTGCCCATAATGACTAAAATCCCAAAGTTACACTATTTGCACCCCGGAGAGTTAATCGTACAGTAGATGCCAGCAAACCCATTAACACCCAGGGGCTCCCGGCGTGTCTTTGTTTACTGGGGACGCTATGAACCACATTCCGTGTAATTCAACTAAGCAGACAACTATCACCATCAACCTTGTACTCATCTAGCTAACGTCGTCTTTCTAAAAGTAGGCAGTCAACCATGGCTGTCGTTAACTACGGAGCAAGTGTCCAGAACTATCAACTGGCAAGCATAACCAAGGGATCCGACTACCGGCTCAGTTAATTTCTTTACGGTGAAGTACTGACTTAGGTGAAGCAACCTGGATGTTATACAGCTATCAATTCATCAAAAGCATATAAACAACAGCCATGGATACAGCTCTACAAACGTCGCATAATTCAGCGATGACGGTACTAACCTCTCTCCTCTTGGCTTCCCATGAATGTGTTTACCTGTCTCCAGCGAGAACACTAACTTAGCCAGTTTGTGAACTGAGAGCAGCGGTACTTCGCCCCAGGATAGCGAACCGACGTCAGGGTCCCTCCCGACCCCAGTTGGCACGTTTAAACAGGAAGTCGCTTCTGGTTGGTTGCGTGAATGACCCCTCCCCCGTCTTCCCGGAAATCGTGCAACTGAATTTATTGTGGTTTTTCTTGTTTTTCTTAACTAACAGTCAGGAACCTAATAAGTGAAGTAGGCGTTTTATGGCCACGCGCACAGATTATCACTAGGTCTGCTTAATGCCAGCTTTGACGTTCGCGATTATCCAGCGGTTGTTCAAAATGCTTGTCAGGTTCAAATGGGTGACGTCATGCACCCGTGGAGGAAGCGCCTAAGGCGCATCTGTTATGCGCCGTGTTTTTAGAAAATAGTCCCTTGTGACTGGGCTGTAGAGTGCATTATATTTCGAAACAGTGGACAGTGGACGAAACACATGAAATGTTTGTTTGTCATGTGGCTGTCGGTTATTTTTGCACAATTATTTCTTTATATGAAATAAACACGACTGAAGCTCGACTTGACGTTTTGGGACAATGGCAATTCAGTATAGATCATTTTACATACGATTTACTGGAAATTAACAGTAATATTAAAACAAATATTTATGATACGTGGTGATAGATTGTGTTGCTGTGCAACCGCTAAAGTTACATATCTAGTCCATTTGGTGAGTAGTATATATTCGATAAAAATTGTATAGATTAGAGATTTTACAGTTAGACACCTTACTGGAGTAATTAAGAAACACTATTTTGTCAACAGCAAGAACGGTAAACCTGTTACACGGAGGCTTCAGGTTGCACCTTCCGTTGGCTGCCGGATAATGTATGAGCCACACTATTTTCTTATAGTTTTGCCTCAAGTCAAACTAATAATATTTTGCCTTGCGTTACACGAATGTCTTTGTCATGCTGTCCTTTAGTCGGGTCAGTTTATTTATTTGTTCGCAGAATAAAGCATTTTGATTTATGACTGATCATGCCTAAAACTCGTATACTAAATATTACAATAACATATTTAGCTATACCAAGTGACTGTTGTACGACTGCTACTGCAACTGTATCTTGTGGAGGATTTTCTGCCATTCTTCATCAAACGCTTTATGCCAAAACTGTATTTTGTACATACCTCATGAAGTTCGTGTTTGCCACAAAAGTTTGAGAAAGAACTGACGACTTCCCTAGGTTAACATTTAATGGCTGTTTTCGAGGATCTATTTATAGTATTTTTTACTCATTTATACAGAGAAACTCGTTTTTTCTGTTTCAGATAAGCATATTAGTTTACCATACAGTAAACCACAATTAATTCATACTATTTAGAACAAATTCATGCACGCCTGTTAATAAATAAAGTCTCCTACATGATGGCAATGCTGCAGAAACGAGTGTTTTTCCTGCCAACTTCGTGCCGCATAAACCAGTGAACTTGCAGTGCTCCTTTTCTGGGCGTCTAAAAGTAGTCCCGTCCGCGTGCGGAAGGATACACCTGCCGGTGTCTCGTGAGGCTTTCAGCTGAAATATAAACTAGCTTTTCCCGAAAAGGAAACCGGCATTTTCCTCGCCTTTGTCAGCAGAGATAAAAAGTTGTACCCGTTGACATTTCCTATACAGTTCATTGTCGCTTTATTTTACGACATGCCTGGATTTTCCGACAGAGATCGAGGCCGAGACAGAAGGTAAATTGTGAAAAATTGGTTTGTTAGATAGATAATAGCTGCCGAGTGATGCAAAAGCCGGTTGCTTGTGATCTGTAGGTATGTGCCTGGAATATATTTATTTGAATTGGTTTGGTACATGTAGTTGTCCATGTGTTATTTAGCCGTATCCAGCTTAACTATTCCACCAGGGTGACTTTCTAAAAAAATCTTATAACGATTAAATTGATTCTTAAAATGGGCGAAAACCTGAATCTTTATTTAAACTGTTGATGCACATAACGTAAACGAGACACTTTTCCTCACCATTCCGCTAACGTGTTTAATTAGGCAATTTGGCTCCGTGTCTCGGGGTGTCTGATATACCTTAATGAATACAAAATGCCGGCCGGTTTTTCTTTGTTCCTACGCTGGTCTGAATTAAAATGGCAGCGGCTTAAAATATGACGCAGGACTGAAGGAATCCGACCCCGTCTGCGGGTCGTAAGCATAAAATAATGTCATGTTACTGTACATTACCACCACATACGCTACGGAGAAGCCCTGCCTTACACCTTCCCATGTGCTATGTTTGCCTGCGCGTCAAGTATGTGACTTAATCACCCCCCTCAGTTTACGCCTAACTGAAAGGCTAGGAAGAATAACGGTCTTATGTAATAAGTCGTGGAAATGGGCCGGTGTCCCTTGTCCCCTCCTGTTATCACAGCTATGGAGGTGCACCTCGCTTTGGCGGTAGCCGCTGTGGTCCCCCTCCGGGGAAGTTTGGCAACCCGGGTGAAAGGCTACGCAAGAAACACTGGAATCTGGACGAGCTTCCAAAATTTGAGAAAAATTTTTATAAGGAGCATCCCGATGTCGCGCGGCGGACAGCGGTGAGTGTCGTCCTGTTGCTCCAATGGATGCCCTTGCTCGTGCCGGTCTGCACAATGACTTCTTTTGCCTGGTCAAAGAAGCTTCATTGTTTTGCCCATGTACAAAGGCTTAGCTCCTGCTTGGAGGAGCATGCCAATGATACCTGTTTCTGCCTTACAGCAAGAAGTTGAGCAATACAGGAGAAGCAAGGAAGTTACAGTTAAGGGCAGAGACTGTCCGAACCCCATAATGAAGTTCCATGAGGCCAATTTTCCCAGTTAGTATTTATACATGTGAAGTCATTGGGCCACCCTAGTGTCCCAAATGCCTACAACATATGCTCTCCCCTTCCCTCCAGATTACGTCATGGATGTGATTACCAAACAAAACTTTACAGAACCCACCCCCATTCAAGCCCAGGGCTGGCCCTTGGCCTTGAGTGGAAAGGACATGGTTGGTATTGCACAGACTGGATCTGGAAAAACACTTTCGGTAAGTAATCGTGCCACTAAGCCTGCCTTTGTGTATAAAAATGAGTATTACCTTTACTGTGCTAGCTGCTTTGATCTTTCAAGTGTGTTTGAAATTCATCTGAAATGTCTTTTCTCTTTGCCATCTTTGCAGTATCTCCTACCAGCAATTGTGCATATTAATCACCAGCCATTCCTGGAGCCTGGTGATGGCCCGATTGTGAGTATTTAACAATGGCCTACTAAAAAGCCCTAATTTTGCTTGAAATGGGCACTTCATGTACTTCACCCGTATCTTCCAGTGTTTGGTGCTTGCTCCTACCCGTGAGCTGGCGCAGCAGGTACAGCAAGTTGCTGCTGAGTACGGGCGAGCATCACGCTTGAAGTCCACTTGCATTTATGGAGGAGCGCCCAAAGGACCACAGATCCGGGACCTTGAAAGAGGTACGTTCTAGACTGCTGTGTGCAGAGGTGGATAATTCAAGTCCAGAGTGTAAAAGTCCAGACCAGGATTTTGTTTCAACCAACCAGTTGAGCATAAAGAGTGACAGTCACAGAGTAATCAGCTGGTTGGTTGAAACAAATTCCTGGTCTGGATTTTTACACTCTGGACCTAAGTTACTCAACTTTGGCTGTATGTACAAGTGCCCTGTAGCTGCAGTAGGATGCCACTTGGATGGAGTAAACCTGCGTCATTGTTTTACAGGTGTTGAGATCTGCATTGCAACGCCTGGAAGGCTTATCGATTTCCTTGAAGCTGGGAAGACAAATTTACGCCGCTGCACTTACCTGGTCCTCGATGAAGCTGACAGAATGCTTGACATGGGCTTTGAGCCACAGATCCGAAAAATCGTGGACCAGATCAGAGTAGGTTTTTAAGTGATGTTTAAGGCTTTCCAGTACCTTTAGTACCTTTAACCAGCAGCTTTATTAAGAGTGGTGTTAATTAGCTTTTGTCATGTAAAGCCTGACAGGCAGACGCTCATGTGGAGTGCCACATGGCCCAAGGAGGTACGCCAGTTGGCTGAGGACTTCCTGAAGGAGTATGTGCAGATTAATGTGGGGGCTCTGCAGCTGAGTGCCAACCACAACATCCTTCAGATTGTGGACGTGTGCAACGATGGCGAGAAGGACGACAAGTAAGTTGCACCACTGTCAGATCCAGTGGTGAGATGGGTGGTTTTTTTAAGTCGTGGGCAGTATAAGGATTTAGAATTTTCGAATTTGGTGTTCATTGGTGACACACCACTGCACACAGTGCACAACAACGAAATGTATCCTCTACATTTAACCCTTATGCGACATCGTGACATAGCGGGGGCAGCTAATTCGGCACCCGGGGAGCAGTGCTTAGGGGTGGTACCTTGCTCAGGGTACCTCAGTGGTGCCTTGTTGGTCTTTCAATTACAAGTGTGCTTCCCTAACCATTAAGATACCTCTTCCCACATAAGTACACAGGCGGAATTTAATTCTGGCCTTGAACTTTGCAAACTTTTGCGAACTTTCTGGAAGTGACATGCTCGTTTCTCCTATAAGGCTGCTTCGGCTGCTTGAAGAAATCATGAGTGAAAAGGAAAACAAGACCATTATCTTTGTTGAGACCAAGAGACGTTGCGATGATCTAACGAGGAGAATGAGAAGAGATGGGTTGGTATCTCGTGTTGTTCTTTTTGAACTTTATTTAAGTTTGGAGGTTTTTCATAACTTTTTTTTTTTTCTTTGCAGTTGGCCGGCAATGGGTATCCATGGAGATAAGAGTCAACAGGAGAGAGACTGGGTTCTGAATGGTATATTGCATTGATATTTGTTCATTTTACATGGCTTACTTGTATAGCAGTCTCTTGAAGGTTTTCCTCTTTTCAGAATTCAAGTTTGGGAAGGCACCCATACTCATTGCAACAGATGTAGCCTCCAGAGGTTTAGGTTAGTACCCTTTATGATTCCCTTCCGATCCACTTCTTATAATGTTTTACATTAAAGAAAGTGTATTGCTTTCTTTAACTTCTGTGCATTTTCTGAGTTTTTCTCACCTAAAGGTGCAGTCTTTGTGGCAGGGCCTAGGCATGACAAGTCCCAGGCCTCGAGAGGGGGATGGAGGACTATTGGAAGTGACCGACTGGCTGCCACCCAGTCGGGTAGAGAGGTGAAAGGCTGAGTTCAGCATTGTGTGCCAGTAATCTTCAAAAGGCAGTGTGGCTAAGCCTTGCTCTAATACCATCTGTTCTCTGTCCATGGATTTACCTGAGATGCCATTCACCCAGCTCTGCTCCAACTCAAACATGGCTTTGTGCTTGTGACCTTGCCTTGCATTCCTGTTGTAGAACAATGTATGGCAAGTCAGTTTGAGAATTGGATGTTCCTCTCTTGCAAACTTGTCAAAGCATGGGTGTCCTGAATGGTGCATAGCTTACAGAAAGAGAGGGGGGAAATCTTGTACTCTTGTTATGGAGAGAGCAGTTTCAACACACCTCAGTATCAAAATTGAACTGGCACATCTAGTGACGGTGGGACATCTAGTAAGAAGTGGGAAATCTAGAAGCTTCTACCAAATTCAAGTTCCTCCCTCGCCTGTGTTTTTAAGTCATGTCGAGACCTGCCAATGAGAGACTTTTTCTCAAGTGAACACTGGCTTCTGGGAAGATCTTGCCTAGACGAATCACGTGGGGGGATGCTTTTTGTGTAGTTTCGGGGTTGGCTTGGACCTATTTTTTTTTTTTTTTCTTCTTATGGGTCCCCCCCAGACTAGAGCTGGTCTATATGGTCTTGGCAAGACATGCAGTGTGGCCTTTATAGTAAGTGTCATATGAGTGTTTAAGAGGAAAGGACCTTCAATGCCTTTCTCAATGAGAGGTCATATATTGGCACATGAGGAGGCAACAGTGCACCTAGTGGCCCTACTGCGTAGAAGCACCTGGATGTCACTTGACAATTATTGGGGAGTTCGCTGCATTGGGAAAGGACTAGTGAATGCATACTCCTTTGTGGTAAGATTTTTAAAACCAGTCTTTTGTTTTTAGAAGGGAGGGTGGATGCATTAGGATGTTTTTGTTTTAATTTTTTTGATCTTGACTGAAGGAAATGGAGTGTGCATCGTTTTTCTCTTCCCACAGTAGTATTCCCATGGATTTGGAATGTTTTATTTGTAATAACAAAGTTCTTTGCAGCCCGGAGTCTCTTCTGTTTTTTTTTTTTTTTCTTTTACGTTGTGATCTTGCTAATGTGGTGTTTTTGGTCTGGCTGTTGTGGTGTGCAAAACCTTGTACGCTCCTTTTGCCACACTGCAACACTTTACAGATGTGGAAGATGTGAAATTTGTCATCAATTATGACTACCCTAACTCCTCTGAGGATTATATCCACCGCATTGGAAGAACTGCCCGTAGTCAAAAAACGGGCACGGCCTACACCTTCTTTACGCCTGGCAACATGAAACAGGCAAACGACCTCATCTCTGTGCTTCGTGAAGCCAATCAGGCTATCAACCCTAAGCTCATCCAAATGGCAGAAGACAGAGGAGGTAAATTGTTGTTGATGGTAACTGGCTAATCTGTAAATATGAGTTTTGCTTTAAGAAATGTCTTGTTTCTTTGTGCATGCCTTAGTTTAAGGCCTAGCAATTCAAAAGACTTTGCTGACCAGCAAAGGCCCTAATGATGAATCCCTGTGTATAGCTCATAAATGGTTTCCATGCATAACTTGCTAAGAACTTGGATACAGGACGGTTGAGCCATTGCTTGTTGCAGTGTGTAATCAGTGATGTTTTATTTTTTTTTCAGGTCGTTCAAGGGGGGGACGAGGTACTTATAAGGATGACCGCCGTGATAGGTATTCCGGTGGCAGGCGAGATTTTGGTGGCTTTAGGGATAAAGATAATGACAGGAGTTTTGGCACAAAGATCCAGAATGGAACCTATGGAGCAGGTAGTTACGACACTACTACCACCACCTCCACCAGCAGCAGTGGTTTTGGAAATGGTTATGTTAATAATGGACAGTCCAACTTTGGTACTGCACCCCCTGCTGGTGGGTTTGGTAATCCAAACTTCCAGAACCAGCAGTTTGGAGGAAATCAGGGGCCTGCCCAGAACGGCATAAGCCACCCACCGTTTCCATACAACCCGCAGCAGCCTCAGCAGCCACCACCGCCCATGGTACCATATCCTATGCCCCCAGCTTTTCCACAGTAAAAATGCACAAGACCTATAGTGATAAATTATTTTAAGTACAGTTATTTCACTGTATTTCTTTTCCACAACAGGGTTGAAATGACTCTGAACTTGAAACCGTTCCCATTGGTGTCTGAGTTAATCATAACTTTTTTTTTCTTGTAGGTAATGCAAATGATTTGAATGTGTATAAGTTATGTTACTCTTAAAAGAAGGCAGTGCATGGCTTGTCAAGTTGAATAAAAGACAAAAAATACGACATGGTTTGTGTGATTCAATTAATAGGTAATGACTGATGCTCAGTTACAGGCATCCAGCAAAACATGGCTAATCACATGTGATTTAAAAACATGATAGAAGCGGATAAAATATAAATGGACGTCGTCGCTCATAACTCAAATTATTGCAACGTGTTATATAATGAACACAATATATTTTGCATTCAGTTTCAAATCCACAAAATAATGTTATGAAGTCTATAACGATGCTTCTGGTTGGAGACCACGTGCGAAAGGTCAATCCGCCGCCGGCTGCACACGGATGCTTCGCCCTTAAAGCGGAAGTGACCCCGGGAAGGTCCGACGCTGTTCGCGGTTCGACGTTCAAACAGCTCCCGATCTGACAAAGGGACTTCTGCGTGGCCAGTTATTACACCGGAACACACACATATATAAACGTATAAATCTTTGAAAATGAATTTCCGAATTGTACAGAATTAACATCTCTGGTCACGCAGTTTTTTTACATAACTAGGAGCGAGGAATGATTCCTGTTTTACATCCCAAAGGTGTTTTGTCAGCCATTTCCAGAAATGATAAATATAATTGTATCTTGATAATACGTCGAGTCTGTTCTGACTATATTCATGCCGGCGAGCTAGGCGAATTGGTTCCGGTTTAAGTCGGGGAGAATGCTGACGTCTCGGGTTTCTTTCGGGTTATGTGCGTTTGTGGGCTGTTTGGGTTTGTTTATGAAGGCTGTCGTTTCAGTCATTTGCATTAATAATATTGTTATTATTACGGATATCTTAGGTCAATGCAATACTTATTTTAACTTTTCCTGACCTAAGAATTTTATCTGTGTCTGGGAACACAAATTCATTCACACGTTATAATGATACATATAATGATCAGAGCTTTTCCGTGGAGAAAGAAATATTTCACATAAGATGTGAACCATATATGCAGCTTGAGGTTTGATAATATTCTCGTTCATTTTTAATTTTTTTTTTTTTTTTCCCTGAGTAAAAATGGTTACATTTTGTATGAGAAGCCAGCTTTTGCTTAGGAAAGAGCGGACGGTATGGTTAGAGTTATTGCAGTGTAGAGGCTGTACTAACGCGGGTGCTGCCTTTGATGAAACCGATCACATGGGCACTCTGATGAAACTGTGCTCCGATCGTCATTACATAGCCCACGACCATCATACCCCCAAGCGTATTCGTCGTGGCAGCAGCTGTGTTTATGGACCCTTGGGAATGGAGCTCAGGAAGAACATACTGGATCAGTGGTGGAGTTCAATGGTTACGACCAGGTCGCAGGTTTTTGGTATCAACACTCTCCATGGCATCAGGGGCAGATCTGTTGCCCCAGAAAGAACTCTGAAACTCATAGACACTGAAGCTTTATGCCAGGCTTTTTGCCAGCAGGAGATGACTGGAAAGTCGAAAGGAGATGCTTTACAGAAACTTCTGCAGGGCAGTGTGTCCATGCGGACCAGTCTACTGCAAGGTAATAATTTTAATGTGGTTCTCGAATGGTTTTATTCGGGGTTGTGAAATGATCGTTGGTCCTTTAACATGTGCTTGTTTGCACCAGGTGCACTGGAGCAGTACGTTGCCTCTCTGGAACTAGTGAACAGGAAGCTACCCTTTGGCCTGGCAGAGACAGGCTTCTGCTACCAGCTGCCTGAGGACCAACCTGGTGAGCTTGATTGGTGAGAAATGCATCATCTTCCATTTCATGGTAAACTATGAAAATTCCATCATATGAAATATGAACATTTGAAGAAGTCTGGTCATGAGGTGGGTAGCGTTAGCAGTGACCTGTGTGTTTTTCTCCAGCAGCCCATCTGAGGTTATGCAGGCTTCCCTTGTCTGGTTCTGCTCACCACGCACCTCTTCCCAGTGGCTGGACTACTGGGCTCGTCAGCGTCTCCAATGGTGGAGGAAGGTAGGAAGCTTTATGGAACATGAGGAGAGGTTAGCTGAGCTGAATCTGTTTAGCCTCAAACAAAGGAGACTAACGGGGGACATGATCCAGGTCTATGAGATTCTAACGAGTCTGGATGCTGTTCAGCCTATTGGCTACTTCAATATTAGTTTAAATACTAGAACTTGTGGCCATAAGTGGAAATTAGCAGGAGAACATTTTAAAATAAATTTAAGAAAGCACTTCTTTACACACCGTGTAGTTAGAGTATGGAATAGTCTTCTTGCTAGTGTAGTGCAAGCCAAAGCCCTGGGTTCCTTTAAATCAGAGCTCGATAAGATTTTTACAACTCTGAGCTATTAGTTAAGTTCTCCCCAAATGAGCTTGATGGGCTGAATGGCCTCATCTCGTTGGTAAATTTCTTATGTTCTTATGAGTATCTAAGTTCTAATTTCCTCATTAGAATTTCTCTGAAGATATTTGCATTTGGGTATTTGCTAATTTTGTAACAGGCCTGACTTGGGTGAATACATTTACATATGTAGTAGATGCTTTTGTCCAAAGTGACATACAGGTGAGGCATAGGTTATACATGCCTGCTCAATCTATAACTGGATTTTCATGTTCAGCTTTAATTCTTACTCTATGGTCTGTTTTTTTTTTTTTACCTCTCTAGTTTGCTTTGGGCCCATCTAGTTTCAGCTGCAGTGATGTCACAGTTGGGGAAGAGGGGGAAAATGTGAAAAAGGGTATTAAGGTGTTGTACCAGTTCCCCTGGGGTTCAGAAGCTTTGGAGACGCTGTGGAACTTGAGGAACACGGAGCTGCTGCAGACACACATGGGCAGTCAGGCCAAGCTGCAGGTTTGCCGTCTTCATTCATCTGCTCACCTCAGTCAAACTGACTCCCCTGGCTCCGTATTTATCATCCAGGGTCACCAACTCTCAGGTGTGACACGCTTTTTAACTCTCATGCTCACCAAAGAAATCTTACAGCAAATCTATATTATTCCACTATTAACCTAAAATTAGTTACATCGCAAGCACTGGGGTACTTTGCAAACCATACAAACTATTTACAAGGCAATAAAACATATTTGTAAGTGGGTGTGCAGACTTGTCTTGAATTGAAAATCTCATGCCAGCCAGCTTACCAAAGTTGGCAGCTCCGATCATCTAATCTTTACTGTTGGGGACAAGGTTTTAATGTCCTCAGATCCAGATGAATGGCATTGCCTGTAATACTCAAGTCATTCAGTATCGATCATGTGAAAGTGTAACACCAGATGCCCATCTCTCAACCTTTGTGTTCCACAGTGTAGAGATGGGAAGACATCTGTAGTCCCTCATGTGATTTCTGTGAGTGGAAACATAGACCGAGGCGTGCTGGCCTACCTCCATAACTCTCTGCAGGAGGTTAAGAAGGTGGAGAATACGCCGAGACAGCATATGAGAAAGGTGATGTGTCTCTCTCATTTTTCCTGGAGTCTCTCAGGATTTAGACAAACGGAACATCTTGGAACACAGTAAAAATTTCTAATGGTTGACCAATATCGGTTTTTCTAGGGCTGATGCCAACACCATAATTTAATTTGGCCAATGGTCTGTACAAGGTCAATACTGACATCTACTTAAGTGCAAGCCATTAAGAAATCAAAAGTAACAATACAGTTATGAAACTTCTCAACTTTTCAGTAGAGAGCTCATTAAGAATCTTTACCTTATCCTTAAATATAGTAACGAAATGTACAAATGCATAAACAATAGACCTCAAACAAAAAACTAATTCACACTTGAAATGCAAAATGAAGATAGCACTTCTGAACTGCTAATCACTGTTCTGATTAGGCCTACATATCAGTTCACCACTAACATTTACAACTTTTGAAGCAGAACTTTTATTTTGCTCATCTTAGGTCTTGCTCTGTATTGCAGTCTATAGTTCTCTTGTTTTATGTTTGTTTCCAAGTGTTGTTAAAGTTTCTCTTTTTACTAAAGCTTATATACTCTTTGTAGGTGTTGAAGTTGCATCCCAGTTTGACCCCTGTCAAAGTGGCAGTGAACATGGGTAAAGGAGCCACTTCAGATCTGCGACAGGTAAGAGGAACTGAGTTGGGTAGGTTCTGTGTGAACCTTCAGTACATGCACCAGGCAACACTGAAGCTTTCCTATAAAAGTGACTTGCAGAACATAAGTATGGTTAAAAAAAAAACCAATACAGATACAACCAGTTCACAGGTTTGTCTTGAGCAGATTGGTTCCCTGGATTCCAGTGCTATTGTTTTTCTTTAGGTTTATGAGGACTTGCTGCAAGAATTACTGGATGGTGGGATATCGTCATGGCCAGGAAACCTGGAGAGCACATCACTGTCATTGGAGCAACTCAAGTAATTGTCTCTTGTTGATTTTAAGCAGTGCAGTTTGTTGACATTTGCTTCCAGTTCTGTATCTTTGAAAGCTTGTCTGTGTGTCTGCAGGTACGATGAGATGGGTGTTCTGTTCACTGTGGTGATCAGTGACAGCACCCTTGAGAGCGGACTGGTACAGCTGAGGAGCCGGGACACTACCATCAAGGAGACCATGCACATCTCTGAGGTCAAGAACTTCCTGGCGAAATACATCGCAGCTGCTGAAAATGTCTGAGTGGGGCAGCTCCACATGAACAGAGGACGTGCGATAAATGGAATCCAGTGTATTTTTGTATTTATTTTGAAAGCCTTGTGATTTTCTGTCTCACATGCTAATAAAAGATATATGTATTTTTTTTCTCTTTATTGGCCCAAATACAGCAAATGGACAAATTGAATAATGTGAAAAAGAATAATGTGATCAAATGTTAAAAATTAGGTCAAACAGGTTTAATTCTTACCTCCTGAATGTGGTTTCATTCAACTTAGTTGAAAACTTGCTATAGTAACTCATGAACACAAATTTTCCCCTAGATTTCGAGTAACCTTTCCTTATCAGTAATTTCAATATACATCACATTTATTAAAACTATGACTTAATAAGTGTTGGCTGTTTATGAATGCTGCACTAAAGCAGGTAATCAGATGTTCCAGCTACTAAAAATTTTGGTACACCTGGTCTTGTTCATTCATGATTGATATTTAGTCCTGTTTAGCACAGACCTATTTCAAAAACTTTAACTGTCGTTAAAAGCCCTTGCAGACACAACAAAAATGGCGTCATTTAGGCTCCACTCTAGCGTTGACCTTTGCTTCAGGTTCCGGTTCATTATTCCAGCTTCCGGTGGTATGCTCGTCGAAAAGATGGCCGGTGAAAAGCAGAGTGAGGCTAAACTTGCCGGAATGGATGAAAATAAAGAGAATACAACCGACGAGACACTTGGATTAGAAAGTATCCTTGCGATTAGTTCATCATTGATGTTTTGTCTTGATTAATATTGGTACTAGACGTATGATCTCTCACCTTATTGAGCAGTTCATATAGACATGGTCGGGAGGGGTGGGGGTTAGCGATTGGCCAGTCATCTTAGTTAGTTAGTCTACGTGTCACAGCTGTATCAACATCTAGTACCCGTTTTAACTTGTTTTTAGAATAACGTCGGATTAAATTACGAGATACATTATGAATGTGATAATATTGAAGAATTATGAATATTGGCCATATTTATTTCTAATATATGAATATTGCATTATTAACATAAGCGTCTGATTGCTAGTAGTATATTAACGGTGTTAACATTTGAACCGTGTTGATGTTTATGGGTAACTGCAGACGTTCACTAAACATGTTGCTCGAAACGAATGTGTTCAATGAGAACACTCATGTCGTATGCTTCCAGATGGAATGTCAAAAACGTAATCAGCATGTCTTATAAATATCTGAGAGTCTGTTCTCCGTAGTCTGAGATCCCTTCATTTGGGTCTGGTTTCGGCGGGTGTTCAAAGGGTTCCTTAACGCTCCTTCCCAGTTCTGCAGATCATTAAGGACTCCCAGCAGCAGCATGGCTTGAGGCACGGGGATTACCAGAGATACAGGTGAGGGGGCGCACTAATGTTACATAACAGTAATGCCATTAAGGTCTTGGTTGTGCTCTAGAAAGATGATACCGGGAGGGAATTTTCTGCAATGTGCCAGTATTGCCACCTAAGCTCTGCTTGCTTGTCCTTGTCCTGTCAGAGGGTACTGTTCTCGCCGCCTGCGACGTCTCCGCAAGACACTGGGCTTTAAAATGGGCAACAGGCACAAGTTCACTGGAAAGAAAGTGACTGAGGATATGCTCACTGACAACAGGTACCTTCTAAAGCGTTTGTCATTTGCTGGTAAAATTTCCAGGGCTTGGTAACACCTTACGTTTTACTGAATTCTACCTAGTGCCATAATGGAAGTCCCATCTTCTCGATATGCTTCATCAGCAACATTCCAGTACTCATGTTACATGGCTTCCTCAAATAGGAGAGCCTTTAGGTCTCAGGTCTAACCTCCGGTGACACCCCCCCCCCCCTTTACTGCCAATCAGGAGTGAGAAGCTGCTTGTGTAGTTCTTCAGACTCAGTATTTATTGCAACAGCAAGGTTACAACCAAGGTTGGACACCCTGCAGGAGTGTGTCCAATACAGTTTAACTCCAGTTTTTATACATTTTTTTATTGTGTAACAATATCTCGTCACTTAAGCATCATCATTCCTTCGACCATTCACCATCATTGTTTTCTCACTTGATCCACACCCATAGATGATAAGTTTGTTAATCATTTCTTTTACTGTTTGGTCCCTCAGCTGAACATAATGGTGGTGTGACCATCTCTACTTGGTTTTTTAAATACCCAGCTGTGAACTTTTGGTGAACTCAGGCGAATCCCTTCCTTCAGTAGCAAACCTTGGCAGCTTCTGCTTGTTGCA
>JAODJW010000094.1:10410923-10424042 GCA_026777045.1 Hyperopisus bebe
GGGGGGGGGGGGGGGTGAAGGTGTGAAGAGCCACAAAATGCCACTCTAGGGCGTGTGCGCCACTGTCTGACAAAAACACACCCGCTGAAACCACAAGAGCAGCGTGCCATCGCAGTTCATAATAGCTTTCGTCTGCGTCTATGGCAGCACGTGCTATCGTGAAGATCTGTGTCAGTTGGCGTTCTCTCCTGATCCCGCCGTGTGCAGTACATTCCCCACAACCACGCACTGAACTGGGGACAAGGAACCTCACCAGCTTAATAATGTTATGCTTTCCTAAAAATGTAAATAAGTAATGTATTTAAAAGTCCATGCGGATCTTTGCATTTCTGTGGGAAGCTACACTGCCAGTTTATATACATTCGTGCTCAGACGTGTCCGATCAGCTGTTTACTTTTCCTCTTTTGGGTAACAGTAGCATAGCTGCTATCGAAACGCAGTCCAGAATACCCCCATTCTACAGCAATAAGGTATGAAGGCTTTATTTCTTAGTATCCTTGCCCAGCTATTTTGGTATCATCCCCCATTCTGTCCAGTGTTTACCTTTGAAAATTAGGGTTTATGTTGCAGTTTCTGGATTTGAGGTAATGACTCTATCGTATGGACTAATTGTGATTATTGATATTTCTGTAATGATGTCACAGGTTCACGTCTAAGGTGCTATATAGCCATCACATGGGGCCGGTCATTCCTAGCGGCGATATAGGCGGCCGCCTAGGGCACCATCTTCTGAGGGGGCACCGAGTTAGCAAACAACCGATTAGTAAAATTGGATGGTGAAGTTTCCTGGGGGGGGCATCTGTGGTGAAGCTAGGACACCACGTCAACTTCCGCCGGCGTTGTCCATCACTGTTGACGGTGTAGGTTTTGGTTCCTGCCCCAGTGGTACTTCCCAGACACCATGCTTCAATGGATTATCCTGTCAGTCTAAGGAGGTTTTCCCACTAATCATGAACATTTTTGTCGTCTTTTTACCTGAGAACGATGTTTTTCTGGTAAAACATGGCTCCAGGACTCGGAGTCCCCTGTGAGACTGCAGCATTTGCCAGCATTCACATGAAGCCAGTGCCCTTCGGAGCGGCCCAGCCTTTGCCTGGCTGCATTCCAGTCTTCCTCTCCATCCTGCAGACGATGGGCAGGTCCACCCACATCGCTGACTGTAGAGGCAGCTAGGGGCAGAAAAAAAATGCACTATTGTTCCCATTGTAAAGGTATTACGTATTGCTCTCGCTGTATCTTCCCAACGAGTTTTATTTAATCCCTGTGCACATTTGTCTCGTTTCAAAAGCTCTCCTTTCTTTTTTTAGAATATTTGTCATTTGAGGTCAGTTCACACCAAATGACGTATCGAAGCCCAAGTCTGTGGTTAATATGGGAACTTGTACGTGATGCTGTCTGTCGTGTCTCATTATGTTAACTTGTGTCTACAATTTGATTAAATTCTTTATTAAAAAGCCACTAGGTGTTCCAGTCTTTCATATCCTGGATTTTTTTGGCATTATGTTACAGAATGACTAGTTAATGAATACCTATCACTGCATAAAATAGGCACAAAACCTAAACTTCTAGTGTAATTAAATCAATGGGGAAATATATATTTGCAGAACACCCCATAATCCAGCCATCTCCCAACTTCTTATTCGGCTCTGGGTGAAAGCGGGCTATCCCAGATACAAGACCGGGGTACAGTATATGTGGGGTGTCACTCTCTTGTAAGGAACACACTATAAGAAATTTAGGAGCACCCATTTAGCATCTACATGACCTTAGACTGTCAGAAGAAATCTACAGAGAAGATGCAAAGTCCTCTCATAGAGGATTTGAAGCCATGGGCCAAAAGCATCACCCCCGCTCAAGTACTTTGTTTACATTTTAAAAACAAAAGTGTAAAAGTAAGAACTAAAGTTTGTCATGAATCTTCTTTTAGTTTTTTTTTATTTACTTTTTCTGCGTCCAAAATATCAATCTGTTTCCATATTGATTTTCAACTAGACACACAGTTTACTGTTTAGTTCTTTTCGTGTAGGCATGTATGGAGGAAATGCATACTTTATGATGATCAATCAATTTCTCTTTTGCAAGCAGGTAGGGAAAGGAGAACTGGGCAGGTGACATATCTCCTTGTGTGTAATGTTTTATCCAAGGTCAAGTTTTCTTAGGTTAAGGAATAAGGGGTGTTAGCATCCTGAATTCACAGTTTGGGGAAAAGTAGGTTAAAATGCATGTAAATTGAACGAGGGAAGGGGAAAAGGGGGCCAAGGAGAGAGAGAATGAGAGAAACAGGTTGACCCGGTCCTGTGGAACCAGATAGATGTCTGGGTGTTGGCACACCTGTTCCCTGGGTGGAGCCAGAGCTGGTCTCTTCACTTTAACTACACAGCGTCGCGGCAGGAACACTCACTGTGCTGGAGAGAGGAGACACTGAGGGATATAGGAAGATAGCGCGACTCCCAAAGCGGCAGGATGCTCAAGAAAAAGGACCCCAACAGCTCGGTGAAGGTCACTGGGAAGATCAGCAAGTGAGTGCAGGCCTAGAAGCTCGGCCATCTTCAGTTTCAGCTCTTTGCATCACTTTCCCTTGCTTTGGGAGTTTGTTTTGTCTTCAGTGTTTCTCAATCCGGTCCTTGGGGACCCCCAGACGGTCCAATATTTTTGCTCCCCCCTCAGCCCCCTGCCGGAGTGTCCACACTTTTGGTTCCTCCCAAAAAATGTCACCTGTCTGGGGGTCCCTGAGGACTGGGCTAAAATGCACTGCTCTATATCATTCTATGTGATCCTACTCTGTCAAATTTCTACTGACTGAGGCACCGTTGCTGAACATGTAGGGATTAGGTTTTGTGAATGAGAGGCTTTTTCGTTTGGCAGGTGAAACAAAGAACTTACGGATGTCATCCACATTGTTAGAGTTTCTGGAATGTGAGAGAATCCAGAAGAGAAGCTGTCGTAGACAAAGGTGTATTAAATAAAAGATTGTGGGTGCAGGGTATTTGGTGTGAGGAACCTCCTTACGCTTCCTCTTTGGATCCAGTCTAGTAATTTAAACAGAACTTAGAAACACTATCAGTATGTGTGAACCCTTTCAGTGATCCTTTCTGTGAACTGCTGAGAAGGTATTTGCTGTTATAAAAGTAATTCTTGTCAGGATAACTTTAAAATGCCTGTATGTAAACATCAATAGAAATAATAACCGATACCCTTAGTAACTAAAGACATTTGAGACTTAGTCAACCCAGCTGAATTACATTCGTATAGCCTAAGCCTAACCCTAACCCAAACACTACTACGTATGGCTTTATATAGGATCTTATGCTTATATGTAGGTTCTTAAATGGCGGTTTATGTTTGTATTATATATACTGATTAGTTATTTTTTCTGACATGTCTTGAGGAAGGTAATATAGCAATGATGTTAACCAAGCAGAAATGAAAGATTTACATTTACCAAAGCAAAATATACTGACAAAGCAATGCATTGTCAGAACAAGAGCAATTGCAAATTTATTTAAATTTGACTTAAATAGAATATCTTTATTGTTATTGTGCATGTACAACAAAACTCTCAACAGAAACGTTTGAGGGCTCCAAGAACCAGATATAAACCATCATGCATCATTACTATTCTTCTGGAGAATATTCTGGTGATGTCTCAAATTCCATATTAATAATCTCTACTGGCTCTTTAAAAAAATGTGTCATTAATGGCCACAGAAACTTCCTTTTGAACTGGGAGAGGCTTGACCCTCCCACGTACAGCGCTGTGTAGGATCGTCAGTGACGTCTGAGTGGCTTTTAGTGTAACAACCTGATTCGCTCGGCGGCGCGGGATGTGCCCCAAGGCTGCTGGAGACAAACAGAGAGCATGGGAGAGGAGAGGAGGGAAAAGGTCCCCCCCCAGCTGACACACACAATGGCTGGCCGTACGAGGTGTGCCTGAGCCTGGCTCACACCCCTTGTGCTTCGAGCTGCCTTTCAAGCTACTCTTAGGGCAAGGTCCCCAAAGCAGCCCAGTGGGTGTTATGTAATCATTCACTAACTGTCAGGCAAACAGGACATTTAAATGTGAAGGGACTGATATCTGCCTCTGTCAACCCAACAATCGTGCCGTAAAAGTTGTGAGTGGTTGCAAGACGTGGTTGTAAACATTAGTGTGGAAATCTGAACTGGATAGATCACTGCTTCCACAGCCCATTCCTGCTGTAGGTGCTCACAATAAGGTTCACGGTCCTCTGGCAGCTGTTGGTCAGGGTGTGTGGCACAGTGCAGCAGCTAGTAAAGCATCTCTGCTGGATAGGGAAGGATCGACATGTACCTGCATATTTATTTACACCGCAGGATAATTTCAATTTTGATGCAACCGAAAATTCTTGACATGTTTCTGTCCAGTGAGAAGGTTGGAAAGATAGAGCGGGGAAAAGCAATACCACTGAATGATGGGTCATCATTAACAGCCCAGGAAGCCATCATGTCATCATTTGGCTCAGTGTTTCCCGACCCGGTCCATGGGGACCCACAGACGGTTCAAGTGTTTGATCCCTCCCAGTCAGGAGTCTGGACTGTAATTCTCACCTAATGCTA
Organism: Hyperopisus bebe; assembly: GCA_026777045.1. Taxonomy (NCBI): domain Eukaryota; kingdom Metazoa; phylum Chordata; class Actinopteri; order Osteoglossiformes; family Mormyridae; genus Hyperopisus; species Hyperopisus bebe. The sequence goes on from JAODJW010000094.1 coordinate 10,415,499, forward strand.
TGATGAGAATGATGTAAATGTCAGATAAAAAATATGAAACACTGATTTAGCTGATGGGAAAATATCACTGTCTCTCATATTTCCTCTGTTGGTATGAAAGGCTTTTGGATAATAAATTCTCTGAATTTAACAGGAATTTTGGGGATTAGGCAAAAATAATACATTTGAATACAATAACCTGAAGACTGTACATTAGTACTAGTCTTATGTTGTTCTTTTAAAATAATTTATCCGCTTGTTATAAAATACTAGAAATAATATTTGATATTCCTAGCCTGGACATTAATTCTCACCCAGCTATGATAAAAATGATGTTGTAAATATCAGATTAAAAAAATATCAGATCATATCCTACATTCTTTTAACGAGATAAATGTTCAACATAGATACAGTGTGGACACACCTACAATTTGCTGGTGTTATGCAGCCGTCTCTTTGGTACAGGTGAAAACATTCCCTGTTGATTAGTTTTTTTTTTTCATTTTAACAAGATAAATCTTACTTTATAGTATTTTATGAATGCACCTGAAGAGGTAATACTTTTATCTGGACTTTTTTTTTTTTAGCTAGACTACTGAATGTCAGAAATTGAGTGAAAGAGAAAAACAATTTTCAAGAATACAAACACTTTTGTTTTAAGTGGGACTGTTTCTCTTTTGGCCATCATACATACACATTTTCCCAACATTCATTCGTCAGTCATTAACAGCCACTCAACCACTAGCAATCCAGATCTCAAAAAGTACAGGGGACAGTATTTAAAAGACCTGACTGCCCTTCACAGGTCACCCATGTACATTCACACACTAAAAGGAGAGATCTTAAAAAGAGAGACATATCGTGCTAAAGATCAATGAAGATCTCAGCAAGTTTTAAAAGGACACAATCAACCAATGCAATTTGCTAGCAATATCATCACACTGTAGACTGTAACACTGGAACACTGCAAAGACAAAAGAGATGCATGATTCATACTGGCTGGAACAGAAAATTAGATCAAATCAGTCCTTCAGTAGTTAGGGTTAGAGTTAGATAATTTTAGGAAATGTTTGAATATTTTATTGGAGAACAGGTGCATAGAGCCAAAGAGTAATGCCTTCCACGATACATCAAAGTGCTGATTAATGTGAAAGGCAAAGACAGTTTTCATTTACATTCATAACTACACATCTTTCATAAATTTTGGTACAAATGTGTCGATTTCACAGAAGGGCCCATAAAATCCAGTGTAACCTGGGGAGTGCCCCAAAATGTTTGTGAATGACAGTAGGTCCAGCCAGAAATGGAGAAAGTTGTGGAATGACAACCATGGAAGGAATTTTGGAGGAGGCTTGCAAAACTTTCTTTTGATTATTTGTTCTACACCTGACTCTCATTCCAAATAACCTATTCATCAGTAGACCTGCCCTTCATTTGCTAAGCTGACAATCGCATCCAGAACATCAGAATCAGGTGGAGATAAAACAAGAATCTTAGGTGGAGATAAAACAAGAATTTTAGGTGGAGAAAAAGACACAAACAGTTTCTGACTAGGCCACCACCCAGGGGCAGTATTTTGACAGTGTGTAACATTCCAGGGACTTACTCGCTATAGCAATGAAAATGTAGCAAAATAGCAAAGTCATTGCAGAGAAATGCATTTATGTCCTTCTGTATTGTTTAATGACTGTATGTGGTTCTGGATGGTGAGTGGCTCTGCTGATTATACCACTGAGTCTGTGACCAGGAGGTTCCTGGTTCAAATCCCAGGACTGGAAGAATAATGCTACCATTGGGGCCTGAGTATAGGCCTTAACTCCAATTGCTCAAGCAACGCTGGGTGTGGTCAACAATGTGCTGTCACCTCTCTGTGTGTTTCATGCAGAGCATGCTAGGCTAAGTGAGAACACAAACAGCTCATTATTCTATTCACCCCTGTGATTCAGGGTGTTCAAACTAACCTTCCTGTCCTCCCCACAGATCCCAAGCTAGTGACCTGGCTTTGCTGATCTCCCGCATGCAAACCAGTGCTGATCAGGTGGAGAGAGATGTCCTGCGTGCGGAAGAGAAGCTGAATATTGTACGGTGACCCCTGTAAAACATGCTCTTGCACAATTTCGTCATGCCTTGCCCTTATAATGAGTTAAGCTACATGGCCACTCCCCCTTCTGGGAATGCCAGCGGATTAGCCAACTTGCTTGAAAAAAAACGAAGCCTTACAGTCGCACCTATTTCAATACTTATAAATGCCTCGATAGCCAGTGACCGCTAAATTCATTCTTATTGTGAATTAGTTATTTTGCAAAACTGGACGGCTTTCTTTTCGCCTGATCTAATTCTTGACCGTGGCCTGCACAATCTCTAGGACAAAGAGAACAGAATCAAGAATCTACCCTTTAAGCACCAGAAGGAGAATGCAGACTGCTTGGCTGAAGCAGAGGGTCTCCTGAAAGATCTCTACCTGGATGTAGACAGAGCCAAGAAGCTGAAACACCCCCAGGCCAGTGAGATTGAGACCGAGTGAGTGACTCAGTACCTAAAACCTGGCACCAGCTTTGTCCACATATAGGTGGGGCTGAGGGATAGTGCATCCTGCTGCAGGCTTGAAAGAAACTTACTGTGTTCACGATACGATTTCGATAAATAACTATTTTAGAACAAGGAAAGCAGTGAAGAACTCACAACAGTGTACCTTTTCTTCAAGTAGAGGTACTTTATTTATCCATGTATGGAAAGTGGGTACTTTTCACACATATATTTACTCCCATGACCGACACATACATATATACAGTGATAGTCAAAAGACTGGACACACCTGCTTTTAACGTGTTTGTTAGCTATGCTATTCACCTTATGATAAAAGGTGTCAAGGAAATGAAGTAATACATGTCAAATACTGGAACGACCACAAGAGGTGTTTGATTTTAGTCTCTTCAAAAGAGCCGTTTTTGCTTTGCAGAAAGCATGGCAGACTCTTGGCATTCTTTCAGCTAACTTTCAGATGTAGCCACCTGGAACGCTTCTCCAACGGTCCCGAAGCAGCCTTCAATCTGACTCATCTCAAACCAACCCCATAGGGTTCATCTCAGGGGCCAGGTCATCTGTCGCAAAAGTCCATCTTCTTCCTTGTTCACAATACAGTACTTTCATAACCTTGAGGTGCGCTTAGGGTTATTATCGTGTTGAACAATAAATGATTTTCGGTAGGTGTGTCCGCATTTTTGACTGGTACTGTGTATATATATGTATGACTTCCCAGACAGATCCTAACCTGCTAAGCCACACGCCACCCCGAATGACAGACACGCATATTGTCTCCCTATCACTGTTTTCAGTGTCAGTCACCTCCACGACCGCTGGTTCAAAGACTGTGCCCTTTACCGGGAAGTTTATGAATCAGCGAAAGATGTTGATGTATTACCCAGAATTGACTGGCCTCTGGTGCTCAATCAAAAACAGGTAAATCGGCAGTGTAACCCTCTCCGTATAATTCTCTACCTTACATATATGTTGAAATCCATTGCACAATCAAATAAGAACTTCCAGCACACAAGTCTGAATAAAAAAACAACCAGCATGGAGTCACAGGGAGTCTTATCAAACCCATGTCATGTGATCCAGCGGCAGGTGAATGCAGAGGAATACGGGCCAACGGTGTCAGACCTGGAGAAGCAGATTGCTGCCCACAACATCCTGCACAAGGAGATCGAGGCCTACGGCTCGCAGATAAACGCTAGCTCCGCCAACTCTCCGGTACAGATTGTGTCGCACTGGAAAAATTCAAATATTCACCACATTCGTTATCCTGGGTTTGTTTCACTATTTATGTGGCTTGTCCTTGTGGGTCCAAATGTTTGCCTCACATTTGCAAGCTGTTTCCAGATCACTCAGCACTCCACTGTATAAAAACAATCTCTGTTACCTACTTCCTGCATCACCCTACTGATGGTACCTTAGTTGAGTGTAACCTTAAAGCACTGGCAAACACTGGTGTACTAATAACCATATGTTTGATATGTTTGATCTTTCAGGATATAGCTGCCATTAAGAAACAGTACAGTAATCTCTTGGTGAGTAATATTTCTGAAGCTGGGAGCGGTGTGTTAGGACACTATGTCTGTATTCAGAAGGTTGCTGGTTCAAATCCCAGGATCATCACAATCACTGCTAGGTTTCTGAACAAGGCCAGAACCCTCACCTGCTGGATAAAAGCATCCCCTAAATGTAAATTTAGATGAAATCTTGACAGTTGCAGGTTCATGAGAAATGTTCACGGTTAGGCTTTCTTTGTAGGCATAACTCTGTTTATCATGTGTATTCTTTGTGCTCCCAGGTCATGCCAGTGTCCCACAGCACAGCGTGGGTCTCTTTCTTGTGGTAACAACTTCCCCTGTTGTGCAGGATAACTCAAAGTGGCGGCGGACGTACCTGAGCAGCCTGTATGACTACATGCAGGCCTGCAACAAGGAGCTGGCCTACCTGAGCGACGAGCAGAAGAAGATCCTGGAGCAGGACTGGAGCGACCAGATGGTGGACCCCACACACGTCCGCAGACAGTATGAGGTGAGTAGGCATTGCGCGGCCCACCACAGGCACAAGAGACAAAGAAAATATGATTGCTGCAAATGCCGAAATCAGAAAAGGTATAAAACTGGATTGCAAAGACTGATTGAGATAGCTCTGTAAATGCATCTGTACATACATGTACATTTCTAGTCATTGGTAGCCCTGACAGGGAACATTAATATGAGCAGAAAGTCTTGTTTTAGGAGTCCACTAGCCTTTATCCATGTTTTTACTTTCTCTTGACTAGATTTTCAAGAATAACAGTCTTTTGGCTCATGAAAGTGATGTGAATAAGCTTCAGGACGATGGAGATCGCCTCGTAGAGCTGAAACATCCTGCTGGCTCTATTATCGAGGTGTGTATATTTCACCTGTGTCATTGTTAGTATAGTGATGAGTATCCCTGCCAGTCATGCGGGAGACTGGGGTTCGATAATGCGATTATTGAACTGCATTCAGCCCTGCAAGCGGTCCTCCAACTTGCAGGAGAACAAGTTCTTTGGGGGTTGGTGGCGAGGTTGGACTCTCCAGCCACCGTGAAACAACTCACAAATGCTCGATACAAACAAGCATGATACTCTTCTGCTCTCTGCGGGAGTAGCTCTGCTGCAGCCACCCATAGGAAGGTTGCACACACCATGGTGTCGGGGGAGCTTCGTAAACTCTGCGTTTCAGTGGCAGCACTCTCTGAGGTACGCAGACCGGGGAGTGGCCAGATCTCTGTAGGTGGGTATACCTATTATTGGTCGGGTCGGTCTGACGGCTGTCATATTCAGGGAATAGTTGTTGCTGTAGCGAATCGGCTCCTTCTGATGGTGTTTAATGTCACTCATTTCAACAAGCGTATCAGGAGGCTCTGAGACATTCCTTGGGTGTCTTGTCTGTTGTCTCAGTGTATGCTCCAACCGCGGTGAGTGATGTCTTACTGAGGGAGACATTTTACTCGCAACTTTGCTCGGTGGCTGATGGGTGCCCACGAGGTGACACTCCTCTGGTCATGGGGAATTTCAGTGCGACCACTGGCACTGACAGGGCTGGCTATGAGGATTGTGTCAGTCCCTATGGGTCTGGAGATTGCGGTGAAAGCGGCTCCATGTTCCTTGACTATGCGAAAGGTCAGGGGCTGTGGGTCGCTGGATCCTGGTTCCAACACCCTGAGTTGCATCGTTGGACCTGGTACTCCGATACTGGTGGTGTGTCGAAGGAGATCGATCACATCCTCCTGGGCAGATGATGGAGGCTCCCGCAGAACTGCAGGGTCTACAGAAGTGCCCAGTTTGTGAATTCTGACCACAGACTTGTTGCTACTCTGAAGATTCAGCTTAGTTTCGACTCAGTTGATCGAGTCGTCCTGTCGGACATCCTGAGACTTTGCGGGATCCCCCTGAAGTTACTGGCCAGCCTATACGCTGGTACTGTGAGTGCTGTACAGAATGGAGGAAGAACCTGTGCATTCTTTCCAGTTGGGGTTCACCAGGGGTGTGTTCTTGTTCCTACTCTGTTCAATGCTTGTATGGGCTGGATGTTGGGCAGGGTCATGGGGTCCAGCAGCTGTGCGGCGTCCGTTGGTGAAGAAAGATTTAATGATCTTGAATTTGCTGACGATGCTGTGATCTTAGCGGAGTCAATGGAGGCTCTGATTGGGGCTATTGAGAGACTATGTGAGGAGTCTGAGTGTCTGGGATTGCGGTTGTCCTGGATGAAGACCAAGATCTAGGCATTTAATGACTTCTTGGGCACAGCCATCAGTAGTGTATCTGTCTGCGGAGAGAATATTGACCTTGTTGAGAGATTTACCTACCTCGGCAGTGACATTCATGTCTGTGGTGACTCTTCCTATGAAGTCAGCAGACAGATTGGGAGAGCGTGGGGGGTCATGAGGTTGCTGCAAAGGGGTGTATAGCACTCCCGATATCTTTGCAAGAGGATGAAGGTCCAGGTCTTTAGAGTCCTGGAGCTCCCTGTCTTGCTCTATGGCTGTGAGACATGGATGCTATTCAGTGAGCTGAGATGAAGACTGGACTCCTTCGGTACTGTGTCTCTTTGGAAAATCCTTGGGTACCGCTGGTTTGACTTTTGTGTCGAATGAGCTGTTGCAAGAAGTCTCCAGAAAATTGAATATGAGGGATTTTAGGTTCTCCTGAATTCCAGTTTCATTCCAGACTATTGTTTTACTTCGGTAAATTACCAAATCCATTTTGGGGTGTTTTAGGTCATACCTTTATGCATACATTTCCCACCACCTCCAACCATGGGTGTGTGTTGTGTGTGTTTCAGAACCACAGAGATGCAGTGAGGAACGAATGGCAGAACTTCCTGAATCTCTGCATCTGTCAGGAAGCACACTTGATCAACGTGGAGGACTACAAGAAGGTATCCAGCAGTAGCACTGGGGTCTTTGTGACCCCCCGAAAATGCATTGCCCGGTGAACTGTAATGCATACATCAGCATGTCAGGAAACAACCGTCAACACCCTTTCGTCCGGCTGCTGACTGCTTGTTACTTTGTTTGCGCTGTGCAGTACCAGCTGGACGTGGACACGCTCAATGACTCCCTCACAAATCTCAATATCAACCTGGACCCCAAAGTCCTGAGCAACAAAACCAACACTGAGAATCTGCTCCAGCTTGAGGTTAGTCATACATTCTTATATTTCACATTGAAATTATGACATGTTAACATATATTTTCTTTATTTATTGGAATTAACTTATTTTTTCTTTAATCTGTTACCATTATTCCTCTATAATAATAATAATAATAATAATAATAATAATAATAATAATAATAATAATAACAATAATAATAATAATAATAAACAGCTGATGCTTCTGCCCAAAGTGACTTAGGAGTTTTTTTGGGCATACCTGAAGGACAGTGTAGCAGCTCCCACACTGAAGCATAGCTTGATATCCTCCACCCCATAACCTGCTCGCCTTGTACCTGGCAGGGAGACGAGAGCACAGTGCAGCGAAGCGAGCTGCTCCTGGCCGACTTAAAGACGCGCAGCGCCAGCGTGGCCCCCCTGAAGCTGCGCCGCACAAAGTCCAAAAGCCCCGTTGTTGTTGAGTCCCTGTGTGACTGGAGTACTGACAAGGTATGGAGCCCTGGGCTGAGCAGGGGTACAGTGAAACATAGGTGTCCAATAGAGTGCCTGTGGAAAAAAAAAGCTTATACGACCCATAAGGGTGCATTGTTGTGAGATGTTCCTTAGTATTATCTGTGTTTTATCTCAAGACAGTTCAATTTTAATTGCTTAATTCATAATCTGTCAATGAAACCATTATTGACTAATTTCACAGTTGAAGTGTAGCAAAATATTCACCGTGTAAATGCCCTTTTTTAGGCCTCAGTGACTCGAGGGGACAAAATGACGTTGAGGTCCAACTCAGACAATCTGAAGTGGGATGTTCAGGCTAGCAATGGTGTGACCAAAACCATGCCGGGAGCTTGCTTCTTGGTGCCTCCACCTGACCAGGAATCCATTGACAAAGTCAACAGGTAGGGAATCTACCATCATTGTTCTTTAACCGAAAGTTTAACACGCATGTGTTAAACCATAGTTTGATTGTATGTGCAACCTGCCACAGTAAGGCAAAACCTGCTATAAGCACATTATGATACGTTTAATAACGTGTAGCACAATAAGTAATTAGGACAGAAGTAACGTGTCCTTTCTGGATACTTTACAAGCATGAACTTTCTCTTTATGTGTCTCTGGGAACAGACTAGGTGCAGAGCTAGAAAACTTGAAGAAGAGGAGAGCAGCCCTGCAGGCTCAACTGAAGAGTGCTCCAACAGAGGTTGTACAGGCACAGAAATCTAGTGAGTAGGACCTGAGCAATATCAAACACAGCGTTTGTGTGAAAACTAGTCTGAGTAATTTGGTAATATGCTGTATTTAAACGGCAATAATGTCCGAACTATACTTCTGAGAGCAGTACTGCTATACTTCTGAGAGCAGTACTCATGTTATATCATGCTGGTTCCTTAGGCAATG
>JAODJW010000094.1:10424142-10439622 GCA_026777045.1 Hyperopisus bebe
GTGAAAACTAGTCTGAGTAATTTGGTAATATGCTGTATTTAAACGGCAATAATGTCCGAACTATACTTCTGAGAGCAATACTGCTATACTTCTGAGAGCAGTACTGCTATACTTCTGAGAGCAGTACTCATGTTATATCATGCTGGTTCCTTAGGCAATGTGTCCAGCAGTCCAGAAAACCCCAAGGCGCAAGAACTGGCCAAGCGCTTAGACAAACTGGACAGCGATACTGTTCAGGCCAAACAGGATGTCCTAAACCGCTTGAGAGTACCGACAGAACGGCGCGATCCAATAGGGGACCTCACTAACCGAGTGAAGGAGCAGGAGGTGACGGAATCTTTTATTCTGTAGGGCAATTTTAATGACTGAAAACACTGACTATTAAAGAAATGATTTTTGGTCCTGGTTAATTTCTTGGATTAAAATCTACTATTGTTTACAGCAGACTTGGGCAAAAGCCAGCCCGTGAGTCATATCTGGCCCAACCCCACCCTAGCATTAAAATAAAAGGGGGAAAGTTTTAAATTCATGCCCCTGAATAACCATAAATACAACTGATACTTTCATGCCAGCACACAAAAATCAAGTCTTCTGTTGTAGCTTTCATGGTAGATGAAAATAATCATCAAAAATGCCCCCTGTTGACATGGTTTAGCTCTGATTCGGTGAGTCCAACACTGGTATCGTCTGAGAATCATCATGGTTACTGATGATCTGATGGTTTGCCCCCCTTGCAGAAAGCAGCCAATGCTCAGAAGCAGCTGCAGCAGGAGAGAGCTGCCATCCAGCGTGAAGCAGAACCACTCTTGTCCCAGAGGGCCAGCAGCCCCATATCTTCCACTCTGCCCCTCAAACTGAACTCTGCCAAGAACAAGCAGGAAGACCTAGCTGGCCTTTCAGATCTCTACACCAAAAAGTAAAGGCACTCTTGCACACACATGGTGTCTTGACAAATGCATATATATACATTAGCATACATTAGCATATGGACTTTCTCTCTGAGCCTGGCCCAAGTGTGTACAATACATCACTAATCTTCTGTTTTGGTCGTTAATAGGGTCAATGCTTCTCTTAACCTGGAGAATCAGTTACAGAAGGTAGAGGGCATCGTTTCTGGGTTCGAGAAGCAATTAGCTGATGACCAATTCATCCCAGATGCACCCAATGCCATTGAGACACGCAATCGAGAAATTCAGGTGGGTAGAACACTCAGTCATTATTCCTATCAACTGTGTATTAACCAATGCTGTCATTGTATACTGTGTCATAAAACGTAATGAACCTAACTTGGATGAATCCAGTGAACGTAAGGCATCCACAGTAAATTCAGTCCTCTCTTTTGAAATATGTTGTCCCTACAGAGGCTGCGTAAGGATGTGGTCAGCAAACAAGATGAGATGAAGAAGCTCGGTCAGGATCTGGAGACCACTGAGCAGCTGTGTAGCACGCTGCAGAAGAGCTACCAGGAGTACTGCCCCGATATCCGCAGGCAGGAAGGTCGAGTAAACAACCTCAGGAATCGCTACACCAATGTCAACAACCAGCTACAGGAGAGGTAAGAGTGACAAGCTGCCTCAAAGTTTGACCCTCTGAAGCTGCAGTGATGCTCACACAAGCTAAGTTTAGTACATAAGTGTCAATCCCGAACTTGTCCCAAACGCATCTATGCTTGTATTTCACTTTTGTGTGATTGTTGATTTCATTATTCTACGTCTTTATTCAGAGAACGTCTGTTACAAGAGGCAAGCAACAAGTTCCACACTTTTGACGGTGCCGCCCAGTCGCTGGATTCCTTCCTCGACAGCCTGCCTAACAACGCAGTGAACCCTAATGACACAATGGCCCAGGTCAACAACAAGCAGAATTCTCAAAAGGTCTGTTGTCTGCAGGTTCTCATGTTTCCATATTCGGCATCCTATGATATCCACTTGTGATTAATGATTATAATTAATACCAAGTCTTTCGCTGAAACACTAAATGCACCCTTTATATCTGAAAAGGAATGTCTCCTAAAGTTTTCAAAATGTAGAAAGTTAAACTATTTAATTTAATCAAAACAGTGTTTCCATAGCATATCTCAAAAAATTGCCAAATGTTCTTTACCTGGCTAAAGGTAATGGTCTTTCCTTTAACGGCCTGAAATTTTTTGTTGTAGAGAGTTGTGGATGACATCAGGAGAAAAGGGGATGACATTGACCACATGCTTGACCAATCCCAGGATCTACAGGGTGTTCTCAATGTAAGACAGACCTTTGATTTTCCCCAAAAACCTAGTTGCTTCAGCTAAAATGATGTCTTCCTTTTATGTGTATGATTTTCAATGAATAAACATACATTAACAGCACCTTCATAATGCATTCATAGAACATTCATAAGCAGCATGTAAGTATATCTTAAAATCCTACCAAACCTCAACAGCTTTAATATACATTACTAACAAATATTGCATGATAATAACAAACATTATAATTATATAATGTTTGTTATTAATGTATATTAAAGGTGGTAAGATATGTTAGGATGTTAAGGTATCCTTACATGCTGCTTATGAATGTTCTATGAATGTAGAATGAAGGCATTATGAAGATGCAGTTAATATAAAGTGTTACCAAACATTGTATACCTGTGGTTTTTATTTTATTAGGCTTATGAGGCCAACTCTAACAAATATAGAAGTACACTTGATGAGGCAGTAGTCCCGGCTGCCAAACGTCTACAGTCTTCCACTATGGCTGACTCTGTGAAGATGCAGGTAGGTCAACTGTTGTCTGCTTTAGATCTATACTATTGCTATATGGTGGCTCACTGGGTAGGATTATATCTTGGCGTCCAAGGTTTATCCCTGCTTAAGCTGGCTGGAATAGTCTATGTTGTCTGAGATAAGCAGTTTGAAGTTATATGAACAGCAGTTTCAAATCAGGCTGCTTATATTTTTAGTGTTGATTAGAACCTAATGGAATGTAATGTGTTTCTGTGTAACAGGAGAAGAACCTGCTAAACCGTTATGCTGAAGCATCTGCAAAGAATGACGCGTTACTCAACCAGATAGGTCTTGGCAAAACCATCACTGCTCAGGTAAAGCAAAGGCAGGCAGATTTTTCTTTTATTAATGAGAACAATCTATTCTCTTTTGGTGCGATTCAATGAAAATGCAGATAAACTCTTCATAAATCAAACTCAAAATTACATTGTGTTAAGCAGTATTACTGGTAGACACTTCTGAAATATTTGTACAGCATGAAGTTATTACTAAAAAATAAATGTAGACACAGAAAAGTGTGTGTGTGTGGGGGGGGGGCAGCCTCAGCATTTAAAACCTGATTCCTTCTCTCCTGATTAGAAAGAGGAGATGGCAAGTCAAGTGGTGGTGAAACAGCAACTGCAACAGCAGAGCTTACAGAAGAGCCAGGATGAGGTTGCCACTCTGAAGAAGGAACTGGAAGATGAGGTTGCCAGGAGAACCCATGTAGAGACTAGCTTGAACACTTACAAAACCCGGATGATGTCACTGAAGAGTCGCAAAGGGGTAGAGCGGGTCCAGGAAAAAGAAGTACTCCAGTACTACCGTGATCCAAAACTTGAGAATGATCTGGTGGTCCTGAGAGATACGATCCATCAAGAGGCCCTTAAACGCTCTGCTACTCAATCAGAGATTGAGTTAATCAATAAGAAAATTGTCACCCTTGAGCATGAGATTAAGAATGTGAAGCCTAAGCTGGCAACAAAGGAGGTAACAGAGATTGAGCGAGACCCACAGCTTGATGTCGAAGCCAATAAACTCAAAGAGGAGATACGCAGAATGAAAGATGAGCTTCGTACCAGAGAGACTGAAACAGTTCAGATGAAAACTGAGGTCAACATTCTCCAGAAAAAACCACCAACCATAAAGGAGAAGGTAGTGAAAAAAGAAGTAGTGAAACTGGAGAGGGATCCAGAGATGCTGAAAGCTGTAAAGGACTTTGAGCTTCAGATTGCAGATGAAGGTCAAAAGTGCAAAGCTCTGAATGATGAGATATTCCAAACCAGGAGTCAGATCAACACACTGGAAAGGATTATTCCAACTGTGCAACCCAAGATTATCACTAAAGAGGTGAAGAAAGTGGAACAAGACCCCAAACTAATCGAAGAGGCCAAGAAGGTCCGAACTTTGCTGGAGGATCAGAAAACAGAAAATGATAATATAGTGAGGGCAATCAAAGAACTTCAGGATCGATACTTGCAGGTTGATAGGCTGAAACAAAATGTGCAAATCAAAGAAATAATCAATGAGATCTACAGAGTAGACCCTCAGACTGAAGTAGAGCTTGTTAGGCTGAGAAAGGAAATACAGGATTCAAACAGATCTCGTGGAGATTTGGAGAAGGATATTGAAGTAGTTAGAACTAGCTTATCATCGCTGCGCTCACAGAAGCCAAAAGTGGAGCTCAAGGAAGTACTCCATGAAGTGGTTAAAGAGGAAAAAAGTCCTGAAATAAGGAAGGAACTTCAAAGGCTCAATGAACAGGTGTCACGCTTCCAGAGCACCTACAATACCACTCAAGACCAACTACTTCGCCTGCAAAAAGAGAGAGATGAATTGAAAGTGGAAAAATCAAAGGTAGAAACAAAGCTTGTGACAAAGGAGGTTGTTAAGTATGAAAAAGACCCACTTTTGGAAAAAGAAGTTGAAAGACTCAGAAAGGAGCTGCGTGACGAAACACAACGTCGGCGTACAACTGAGGAAATGGTCTTTGATTTAGCAAACAGATACATCCTGCTGGAGAGGCAGAAGCCAGAGGAGGTGGTAGTGGTGCAAGAAGTGGTGCGTTTGGAGAAGGACTCCATGCAGATATTGGAGCATGACAAGCTAAACAGGGATCTGGATGTTGAGATTAAGGCTCGTCGACAGATGGAATTGGAAGTGCAACAGCTGAGAGCATTGATCCTAGAAAAGGAGAGAATTCTGCGGGAGTCAGATGAAATCCAAAAGAGGATCCAGGCAGAGATGGAACTAAGACAAATTAAAACCAGAATCTTTGAGCTTGAAAATGCTCCCCCACCAATTGAAGAGAAAATTATTATGGAGGAGGTCCTGAAGGTTGAAAGAGATCCCAAACTGGAAAAGATGACAGCTAGCTTACGTGCAGACCTGGAGAGAGAGGGAAATACCATACAGTTCTTGAATCGAGACATCAGAAGCATCACCCATAGACTGGATATCCTGCTAAAAGAAAAATCTATGGAAAAAACTGTCTACAAAGAGGTGATTCGAGTAGAGAAGGACCAGGCTGTAGAGTCTGAGAGGGCCCGTCTCAGAGAACAGGTGTCCCAGGAGAGACATGTTAGGCTAGAATTGGAGACGGAAATGCAACGGACCAGGGACAAATTGAACAGACTTCTGGCGGCACATGATAATACATCCTGGGAAGGGAACAACTACACCCAGCAGAGGGATTCCTTGCTGAGAGAGAAGGAGAACCTCCTGAAGGAGCTGAAGACCATGGAGTCTCAGAAGCAGGACACTCACGTATCTTTCCAGCAGCAGTCGAAGCTGTTGAGTGAGAGAAACTTGATGAGTAGGCAAAAGAGCATGAAGATGGAATCTGATGTTCAGCGACTGGAGAGGGAAATATTGGATGAGAAAGACAAGATACACAAAAGAGAGTTTACCATCCGAGAGCTGCTCAACAACCTGAAGAAGGAAGATACTAAACGAATGAGTGAGACCAATCTTTCCACAAAAATCACTATTTTAGACCCAGAAACAGGAAAAGATATGTCACCATATGATGCTTACATACAAGGGCTGATTGACCGTAATCAGTACATCCAGTTGGAGGAGCTGGAGTGTGACTGGGAAGAGATAACTTCCAAGGGGCCTAATGGAGAGACCTCACTCCTCCGAGACCGCAAGAGTGGCAAGCAGTATTCTATCCAAAAAGCCCTAGATGATGGCAGAATCACTCAGTCTGACTTGCAGCAGTACAAGATGAACAAGATGTCCATTTCAGAATTTGCTCTTCTAGTTGCTGGAGACAAAAAGACAAAGGTCTCCAGTAACCCGCTTACAAGTGCCACACCTCCGCCCGCTAACAGAGGCAGTGCTAATGAATCCACATTCATCCCTTCATACAAAAGTCATCGAGCCTTTTAGACTGGCAGACCGAAAAAAGAGAATGACAGATCTCCAGAGAATCGCTGCTACGTATGCAGCGTGACACAAAGGACTGGGCAGAAAAACAAAACACTACATACCTGTCTCAGGAAACCATACCAGTTTGCTCATTTTAGGTAGACCTTACTGCTGTTCGTATGTTTACTTGTTTATGGGATGATCTTGTATCATGCTTCTTATTTAAATGGCATGAGACAGCATTTGTATTTGTGATAAATCATATATGATTGTGTGATCTTATCAAAAACATTTTGCAATTCAACATTTGGGTTAAGGGGCAAAGACATTTTTTTCCCATTTATCAAGCTTTGCTGGTATCTTGAAGTGTAGAACAATTACTATATTTCATTTATTTTGGATCTTGTTCAATATTGTATCCAGAAATAACCCTTAATAAATCTTTAAATGGCTAACGTCTTCTATTTTTGTGTATATTTACTTCTGTATGAAATTTGGTTCAATTTAACCAGAAGTTAGCCTGTCTTTTTTCTCAAAAACACTATCACTCTACCTGTTTCAGACCTACAGGATGAATAACGGTAACCTCCTACCTTACAATACTGCAGAAATCCCATCCGGAGATATTTATAAAAAAAAATAATTACAGAATTTTAAAATGTCACATTATGAACATAAGACAAAATCTTTTATTCATGATGACAATGCAGTTTCATTCATGAAAACAACTTTTTTATGTTCACTAAAATCAATTAAATAACTGAGTTATAACTTATCCAAACCAGCTTTCAAAACAGTGGGAAAGAAATTTGATCATCAATAAAAGGGACGTCATTCAACATCCAAAGAAACTTATCTAAAAAAAAAAAAATTTTTTACACCCAAAATCGGCAACCATATTATTATTACTTTAATACTATAAGAACCTTTTCGTTGCCTTGATGCTTCTCCAGCGAAAACTGGCTCCAAGTCACTTTTTGCTTATAGAGGAAGTCGGCCATTGAGGATCGTCACTGTGCAGGCGGCTGCACGGGAGCTTCACTCTCTCTCTCCTGAAGGTAGCGCCTCTGCTCCATGATGGCCTGCTGTAGCAGGGTGAGGTTTATACCATCCACGCAGTTCAGCACACGTGCACGCACCATCACGCCATCCCCTGACACAAAAACACACAACAATTACACAATACAATTACTCCTTTTCCAAGGAGAAGATAAGAGTGAAGTAGCAGCCTTACCCTCTGTCTTCTCAACATCCCCCAACACTATGTAGTGGGAGTGTAGTAAGGGCAGGAAAGGCTCCACAAAGGCTGTGTGGACAGTAATGTCATATTGGACTGATAAGTGCTGTGAGGACAAGATGGCTTCAGAAACTTCAGGCTGGTAGGACAGCAATCTGCGAAGAATAGAAAGTAGACAAGGAGCACTAAAGCATGCAGAACATAGTGGCTGGATAAAAGACATTTAGACATATATATTCAATAAGAATTAATGATATGTAACAAAAAGTAATATGCAAATAATGGCAGAGAAAGTGCTGGACAGAATCAGGGGTGGTGGGGGGCGGAGTGTCCCCTTGGCCCAGTCGAGCAGCTGAGGTCCTCAACAATGAGGATCCCGCGAGCCGGATCACCCTCAGGGAAACGCACCACATGGCAGTAGTGCCGTAACTGACGCTCCCTTACAATGCAGGTAATGTGCCTCATTCGGGACTCCTCTACCAACCGCTCATTCCACACAAAGTCAAACCAGCGGTACCCAAGGATTCTCTGAAGAGACACAGTACCGAAGGAGTCCAGTCTTCATCTCAGCTCACTGGATAGCGTCCATGTTTCACAGCCATACAGCAAGACAGGGAGCTCCAGCACTCTAAAGACTTGGACATGTATTATGTATTATCTCATGAGATCATCTGAGATGTATTATCCTATTATAAAGACATCAGGAGCGCCACACACCCCTTTCCAGTGACCTCATGACCCCCCCATGCTCTCCCAATCTGTCCCCTGACTTCATAAGGAGTCACCAGAGACATGAATGTCACTGCTGAGGTAAGTGACCTTCTCAACGTGCTCAACATTCTGTCTACAGACATACACACTGCTGATGGCTATGCCCAAGAGGTCATAAAAGGCCTGGATCTTGGTTTCAATCTAGGACACTCACAAACCCAGACACTCAGACTTCTTGCTTAGTCTCTGGAGAACCCCAATCTGAGCCCCCACTGATTCTGCAAATATCACACATTGTCAACAAAGTCAAGACTGGAAAATCTTCCCTCACCAACAGATGCTCCACAACCATTGGACCCCACAACCCTGGCCATCACCCAGTCCGTATAAGTGTAAACAGAGTAGTAACACACCACTGATGAGCCCCAGAATACATTGGGAAGATCACAGAGGTGCAGGCTGCACAATATTCACAGTGTACAGACTGGACATGATGTCCAGCAATTTTAGGGAGGATCTCGCGAAGTCTCAGGATGTTCCATAGAGCAGTGTGTTCGATTGAATCAAACTATTTACGAAACTTGAATAAAGGCTCCTAAACCCTGTCGATATTCACATTTGTGCTCGGCGAGAACCCTCAGGGCCAGGATGCGGTCAATGCTAGACTTCTTAGGTGTAAATCAAGAGTCACTAATAGACGATCCCGTTGTGGATGACTCTAGCAAGGACCTTATCTGGCACTGAGAGTGTGGAAATTGGACATTGGTAGGCCCAGGAGGGGAGGCATAGTGGGTCTGTTACGTCTTAGGCCTTAGGCAACAAGAGATTGTTTAGAGTACTGTGTGAACTTGCTTCATGATAGCTGCCTGCAGTTGGTTCCGCAGACCCTGAAGAGAGATCAGACCTTGGAGAGACGAACAGCGGAGCAAAGGGGGGGAGAAACTGCCTGCAGGAAGAGATTCAAACCTGCCCCAACTGGTGCACAAACAGTTATTATAAAGTAGTCATAGTAGGCCACATGCAATATGTTATACATTTATACTACCACATAATAAGTAAACTGTCCGGAGCTTTATTTCTTAGACGGGATTTATAATTTTTCTACCACAACAGCAGTATTATCAGTTAACTTTATGGGGTCATGTGAGGCGTTCGCAGCCGGTCCAGCTCATCGGGGTAGCAGAATGGCGACCAGAGGGTCCACGGGACATAAAAGACATCTGTCACTCTATACGAGTTCTGCCTACCAGAGTTCATAGTCCATTCAAGTTATTCCCTCCCTCCATCTATTACCCATCCATCCACCCATTAACCAATTCATCTAACAATCTGTCCATTAATTAATCAATTACTCATCCATTAAGCTTAGTTATTCCCTCCATCATCCATCCATCCATCGATCCATTCGTCCGTGCAGCAAGCGACGAATCAGCACCATGCCAGTTCCAATCCCCAACAGTTCCATCCCCCTGGATGCATTTTAACATCATACCCAGGGTTGGGGGCCCAATATGTTACGTTTTCACGGCACATAAAATCTCTAACAGGCTGCTGCACATAATGAATGTGCTTAAGTTATTACTCTAAAAGGAAAAACTGTTCAGAAGTATACATTACAAGCAAAGTGCTTAACGTTTCTAATAGAAGTTAAGTCTCTTAACCTGCCGTATGTTCTCACTGCAGCTCCTTCTTGGACCGAACTGATTTCCCAGGGAAAGTGGAAGACGCCAGGTCCCGGAAGCATTTCCCTGCACGCCGGAAAGTCCTATATGAACTTCATCATTGTGGAGTTTGTCTTATTATTCTCCATTCAAACGGTCTTTTCGCGTAATTCAACGTCTACACGGAGCCAGGGGAGTTTCTAGCTATTGAAAACATCAGGGGCAAAGTCAGGATTACCTGGCACTTGACTTACGTTTTTCAAAAGGAAGATTGGCATCGCGGCTAAAATACTCGGGGCTCGGCTTAAAATACTGTGATCGTGCCTAACGACGTCCATGCAAGGAGCTAATCCGATGCTTAACTTGTAGGATATTTAGAATAAGATACACATTTCGAGTTACAAAACTAGATTGTTTAGAATATAAGGTAAAGGCGTTAATGTAGTTTATTTCAAGTTCACGAGTTTCTTAATATTTATACAAAACATAAGAACGTGGCACGTTTTGCCTGAACTGAATGTAGTAACATTTCATGCAATCGATACATACTTGTCGCTGGTCGCGGAAATACGGAACCAATTTGCGGACGGCTTTTGTGGAAACAATCGAAATGCAACTTCTTCGTAAATTACTCCATAAAACAAAACCAATCGCGTTTATCCTAATGGCCATCCATCGCTGCAAACATACACCAAGCGCCTACCCCGCACACCATGAATGGCTATGAGTACCCTACGTTAGATCCTGTCCAGCCTCCATCCCCGCCCAGTTATGAAAGCAGGCAGGAAGCGAGAATAGGACATCCCTGCAGCTAGTGCCGCTGGTTTAATGTCCTAGGCCGGACTGTGTGGTGTTATATAACGGCTCCTACATATATAACATCCTACAATTGCAAGTCCGATCTTAGCTGAAGAAGACCCCGTCGCCACCATGAACCCCGACATCCGCAAAGAACGGGAGAATGCCACTTTCAGCACGGACGCGCTGACTTACATCCTGGATGGCAGCCCGGAGAAAACCAGAAGGAGACGAGAAATCGGTCAGTTTGTGCGGCTCGGGCTCCTGCGCAAAGTCTGCGGGTTAAAATCAAACCACAAAACATTTCTGTTGTTTGTTCCCGGTTTGTATACTTTCGGCACCCCTAGTTTCTTTATCAGAAATGTAACCATGTGTAATCAGATACGTATTGTTGACTAGAGATCTGTTTATGATAATGTCTGATTTGGTTAACGTGTTTGTTGTTCGCAACTTTTAACGTGTGCAGTATTTCTATATGGAAAAATCTTTATATAATTGTTGACAATAGGCCGGCGCTTGAAACGCCACCTAGCCGGGTAGCTAATTTCTGTAGCAGTTTAGACTATATGCCTTATACTGCATTTGCGCTGCAATAACTACAGACGACACTTAAATCCGTTGTACATTTTAAAATCCCAAGTTGTAAATGCACGTTATTCGTTTTTTTTTTTTATTTACTATTACTATTATTCTTCTGAATGTATAGTTATTAGCTTGCATAGTCCACGAAGAAGACGACAAATCATTGTTAGTCTGCTGTTGCTAATTCTGTTGCTGCTCGTTGTAAAAACTGAAATCCGATGCATTGAAATCGACTGAAGAAGTTTGCCCCCTGTAACCATCTCTCCGCATCTCTCCCCAGAGACTCTGGTTATCAAAGACCCCGACTTCCAGCATGAAGACCTCAACTTCATGTCCCGCAGCGAGCGGTACGATGCGGCGGTGAAGAAGAGTGCGCAGATGATCCTGAAGATGCGGGAGTACGGCATCGCCGATCCAGAGGAAATATACTCCTACAAGAAGTATGTAAGACCTCAGAAACCGCCTTCACTTGTCTTACAAAAAACAACAGTTTTCTGATTTGTTATATCTAAACGTGAAGCCTCCTATCTATCTGTCTGTCTGTCGATCTATCTAATCTATTTATCTACACACACACACACACACACACACAACCAACATATTATTTCAGGTAATATATAACACAGTATTCCGCTTGCAGTTTGGATATTTAAAGAAACGTGCACATTTTTTTCCTGGACTCTTTCTACTTGGACTTAATGCCAGCTTCGTACACCATTGATATTTTTGATTTTTATTTAGTGTGTAAAATTTCATGTCTTGTCTCTTAAAATTTATCTCCTTTTATCTCAGAGTCTGGGACTAGGGCGCCATGCATTTCGCTGCACAATGTGCTGAATATAATTGTATGTTGACACATCAAGCTGTGGCACTTGAGGTCAGGCACCGTGGAGCTGTTACCATCTTACTTTTCAGCAACTCATGGGAGCCTCAATTGGTTGGGGAAAAAATGTAAACCTTTATAAATGTGAGGATAACATTTTTGATGGCCATTTGCTGAATTTAAACCATAAGTGATTTATATCTGCAGAAGGCTGCAGCTCCATATTATATCTGCCTAACCAGAATATGAATGTTGAAATGTTTTTATGAATTTATTACTGGAATCAACACTCACTTAAGTTGAGTGTGTATATATATATTTTTCGCACATGGATTTGAGTACTTCTAACTACTTAATTGGGTAGATTGCCTCTTATGTTGCATGTGGAGTTTCACATTTATAGTGTAATTTACTCCAACATGTATGTTTGAAGTGACCTTTAGTCAACCATATTGATTGTCATCCATTTTTTTAATGGTTACCTGCTATGAGAAACACTGCTGTGCAGGGGAAGGTTGCAGTGTCATCACACACCTGCAGGCTGTGGGTTCGAGTCCCACCGGTGCGCTGCGTCTGTGGAGTTTGCGTGTTCTCTGTTTCTCTGTTCCTTTGGGCACCTTGGTTACTTTCCACAGTACAAAAACCAGCAGTTAGGGCAACTGGCATCTCGGTAGTAATTAAAACAGAGTATGATTTTGTGTCCTGCGATGGACTGGCATCCCGTCTAGGGTGTCCCCTGCCTCATGCCCTGCGATGGACTGGCATCCCGTCCAGGGTGTCCCCTGCCTTGTCGCACTGTCCTACCTGGGACAGGCTCCAGGTCATGTCACCCTGCCAGGATATGCAGCTGGAGGATGGATGGAAATGTCATTTACTTTGGCAACTGTAAGAGTGTTAGTAACTGTTTGTTTTTTTTATTTGCTCTTTTTTGAATAACAATAAAGGTATATAAATGCATCTTATATTTAAAACTTTTGAATACAGACGCTCCCCGGGTTATGATGGGGTTACGTCCCGATAAAACAGTTGTAAGACGAAAATATCGGAAGGCATTTTAATGCAGTACACCTAACCTAGCAACGTCATAGCCTAGCCTAGCCTACCTTAAACATGATTACAGTATCCTACAGTTGGGCCAAATCATTAACACAAAGCCTATTTTATAAGAAAGTATTAAATATCTTATGTACTTTATTGAATAATGTACTGAAAGTGATAAACAGAATGGAATTGGAATATCCATCGTAAAGTCGAAATATCGTAACATGGACCATCGTAAGCCGGGGAGCGTCTGTATTTTAGTTCATTTGCATATCTGTTTGACCACAATACCCTGCCAAGGTACAGTGACCAAGGTCTAGATGCCAGTGCCAGGAAGTGCAGTAGGGGAAAGGCCATGCTGGAGACTTGCTGTACTTTTTATCTAATCCTTTTAAAAATGTTCAGTCATTTTGAAGCTTATACGTCATGAACCTTTGGACAACACGTAACACACCTCTATGTATGAACCACATTTGAAGATATTTAAAGATAAGTTTGTTCATCAGAGGTGGGAAATTTGAGTGACATGACTCAAGTCGGACTCGAGTCTCAGTTTTTATGACTAGAGACTTGCTTTATATTTAAAAAAAATACTTGATTTAAATTTCGGTTTTAACTTCAGATGTGACTTAGATCTGTAAAGTTGCACATTGTAAAATTATCTGCAATATATTTAAAAATCAAAAATGTAGCATCATAACAATCATAATGAACTAAATCCTGTATTCTCTACTACAGAGTGTGGTTGCATATCTGTGGCAAATAATTTTTTGTAGCCCAGCCCTGTCTCAGAATTTCTTGGCAAAAACTCCTGAAATGCCACAGGGAGACTGACATGAAGAGGCAATTTCTGTCTTGCTCCGGTCGTGTACTGTACACACTCAGAGGATCTCATTTCAAATGCCTTAGCATGTTGAATGTGTTTCCAGCAATATATACAGGTTATTCTATGGCCACTTGTGACTGTCTAACCAGCTCAGTCACGATTAGCATTAGTTTTCCGTGTTGCCCGTCTACTTGTGAATTTAGGTTCCGCTCATGTCAATAAATGTATTCGTTTCATTGTGTGTACCAAACTGAAATGTACTGGATAAAATGAGCGGCGGGTAACATACATGACGAATACACGTACCATCACAACTCGAAGACATGCCCTTATTGTGTCTTATAAAATCACGTTAAACATATTTTGCACTGTTACAATCGTGTATTTAATTTTTTCCTGGCTATGAAGTGTTTACAGTAATTGTGATGCTTGCAGGCACTTAACTTATTTGTGGCAATAGAGCTGTTGCATGGCGTTTCTAAATATGACTTGCTTAATAGTACGTAAGCTATTCAGTTACAGCTAAATGACAGTTCTGTCAAATGCTCTTTGGCCAATACATTGTGTATTTTTATTAGAATTATTTTAGATGTGAATTGTATAATACAATTTCAAAATAAAGACAGCACAATTTTCTATTTCTGCTTACGTGAATTATGGGCAGAGTGGAGGCTCTGAGGGTAGGGATCTGTGCGATATGTATTTGCTTTTTGAAACAGACTTTTTTTTTTTTTTTAAGAAAGTAGTGCCGCCTTTTTTAGGACAGTACATGCACATGTTCTTTGAGGCGGAATAAAACAATTAAACTACAGATTTGGTTGTTTTAACCCATTCTTGCATTCCTCTGATTGGTGAGTCTAGGGGGCTGACAATGGTAGCCGTCTCTCTGTCCCATATACCTGCTATCCTGTTGATGAAATGCCTGATAGCCTTTGTGTCTGTCCTGCTCATAGACTCATGAATGGGCTGCATCATGAGGCTCTGGGTCTCCACTATACCATGTTCTTGCCCACCTTATATGCCCAGTGTGACGCAGAACAGCGCAGGAAGTGGCTTCCCCTTGCAGAGTCCTTCAAGGTCTTGGGAACCTATGCCCAGACTGAAATGGGTCACGGTCAGTCCAATCGCAGACGCTTGGATGTGTTCCTGGTTGTATCTGTGAGAATTCCTCACGCCCATTTGCCCAGCGGTGTTTGCAGTAGATGACACAGTCATTATAAAAGTGTTTGTAGTCTTGGTTGAACCAGAGCTGACATTCTGGAAGATTCTGAATTCCTGCAAGTGTTTGACCGGCCTTTTCAGCCATTTGCACACCATTCACTAACTAACTAACAGCTTTTCTTGAAATGATCAGTTTTCACACTGGCTGCTTGTGGTTGTTTCTTTAATGCTGGTGCCTGTTTGAAATTCTATGGCTCTTACCGAAGCTGGGGGGTTGAAATGGTGAAAATGCAGCTTGTTTGAAGATTAAAATGTTTTCTTTCTAAAGACGCGCTGAAGGAACGAACTCGAATTGGATTCTTGAACAAATATGAAAAGTAGATCTCTTCATCTTGTCTGGTTCTTCTGCCTTCTCTGTCCTCTTTTAATGCCCGTCCTTGCCGTGTCACTGTGGTCCCATTTTTGTTTACATTTGATTCTAAAGCCTTGAACTTGGTCCTGCTTTGCAAATCAGTAATTGGCAAATAA
>JAODJW010000094.1:10440741-10451754 GCA_026777045.1 Hyperopisus bebe
AAAAAATCTTCAAATAAATGGTAACGCTTTACATTAACTGCACCTTCAGAATGCTTTTATATTGCATTGATAAAACGTTCAGTACACCTTCATAATGTATTCATTAAGTATTCACAAATCATTCATAAACAACATGCATGTACACCTTAACTTCCTAACATCCCTTAACAGCTGTAATATACATTAATAACAAACATTATAATAGTATAATAATGTAATGTTTGTTATTAATGTGTATTAAGCTGGTGAGGGATGTTAGGATGTTAGTGTACTTGCATGCTGCTTATGAATGTTATACGAATGTATTATGCACTGAATGTTCTATAAATGCATAATGCATTATGAAGACGCATTTAATATAAAGCGTTATCAAATAAACTAAGGCTTGCATGTGCAGCTTTTTAGCGTGGTTTGCCCTTTTAATAATCTTTGCTCTGGCGGTGGTGAATTGAGCTTACTATTGTGCCGGTGGACATGCTGAAGCATGTTCGTTGTGCTATTTGTGTATGTTATCAGTCTTTTACAATGTTTGCATGCAGTTTTTGTCTTGATTGCTTTTTTGCCGTTTTCATTTGTGATTGCCTGAAAACTAACATGCTGCCACAATGCCGATTTAAGATCGGGGGACTGGCGGGGGCTCGCCATCTCGCGTTCGGTCAAAACCAAAAACCTAATGTACGATGTCGACGTGAATACGCAGTGACATCTCGCGTCGTGAAATCAAATGTAATATTACATCAGTTTTTCTGTGAGGTATTCATAAAGTAGCGATTCATTTTCCACATCAGCTGGTTTAAATCGTCATACAATTTACATCGATTTTTAACCAATTTGCGATTAATCGTTACATGCGTAACAATCTGCATAGAGTTTTCCTTTATTTTTGAGAGAGAACAAGTTTCCATGATGGTATGAAAATCTCTCCCTTGAATTCAGCATTTCTAGGGATGTTAAGTTTGATTTTTGAGCTGTTTAATCAGCATGAGTCTCTCGCATGCGTTAATTGCTGACAGATTGATCTCTCCCTCTCTTCCACTGTTTTTTGTTTTCTGGGTGATCGCACTTGCATACACTTTACGCCATTCGGCTCTTTTTTCTATCTCCACACCTCCTTTGTATTTTTCTTCACATTTTCATTTAAACCTATGGCCGTTTCCCTTCGTTGGAACCCCAAACTCTTCCTTGTTTCCTTTCTTCCATGCAAATCCCATCTCCTTTCCCATCTCCCCAAATCTTAATACACCCACACTAACTGACTCACGGACACTTGCACGCACACCCTCGATGCAGCTGTGTCCAGCGTGGGCGCACCGAGCCCCTGGACCTCCACCTGGGGATGTTCCTGCCCACGCTGCTGAACCAGGCCACGCCCGAGCAACAAGATGCCTTCTTCACGCCCGCATGGAATCTGAAGATCATCGGCACCTATGCGCAGACCGAGATGGGCCACGGTAACAGAGCGGGTGGCTCTCGGTCACATTATCTCTTCTCTGCCTCCTCTAGCTTGGGAACAGCATGCAATTTCTCCAGTTGAAAGTGCTGAATTTCCCCGGCCTTCCAGAATCAGACTATTTTGCTTCTGTTTCTGCAAGGTGCTGCAAATGTGTGAGGTTAAATATCTGTCCTTTCTGCTACTTAGTGGATGTTTACGCTCCACTGCGCATTGCATGACACTGTCACCTGCTTTCACCCTTAATGGGAGGCAAAGATCTAAAAATGAACAAGCTCTCCATGTTTCCTTGTGCTGTCAAACACTTGCAGGAATCCCTCCCAGAATGCTACAAACATCAAAATGAACAAAAACTGTGTTATTTGCATGTGGGCAGATGGAGCTCTCCCTATGTATGTGCCTAGTGTGTGTTAAGGTTGCAGCTACATATGTTTGCAGGTTGTCCCACTGACTGTAGTTTGATTTGTGTTGCCTGGGTGTGTTTCCAGGTACCCATATCCGTGGGCTGGAGACTACAGCCACTTACGATCCATCCACCCAGGAGTTTGTCCTCAACAGCCCCACGGTCACCTCCATAAAATGGTGGCCAGGCGGACGTGAGTAACCGCTCCCTTGCATAGTAGCAGCCCGGCCAAACATGCGATCCATGTGACATCTGTCTAAACGGGCCGCGCCGATTCCAGAAGCTCAGGGCGGTAGAGTGATTATGCCGATTCTTCAGGTCAAACGGCCGTAATCCCCTGAATACGCCCGATCTTGTCCGATCTCGGAAGCTGGGCAGCGTCGGGCCTGGGTAGTACTTGGATGGGAGACTGCATGGGAATACCAGGTGTTGTAAGCTTTCCTCAGTTTGGGGCAGCGTGTGGTTCAGCGGGCTAAGCCTCTGTGCCTGTGATAGGGAGGTCTCCTGTTCGAGCCCAGGTTCTGCAGAAGAGTAACGTCTGTGGGCCCTTGAGCACGGCCCGTAACTCCCAGCTCCACTGGTGCCACTGCAGGTGGCTGCCCTTCGCTGCCAAGCTTGCTTTCACCTACACATATGTCTGTTTGTCATGGAGAGCATGATTGGGTAGGCAAAAAGAGAATTTCCCCATAGTGTCGCCATTATTAATATTATTAATATTGCTTGGAATCCAGTGGGCAAGACATCCAACCATGCCGTCGTCCTGGCACAGCTGCACACCCAGGGGAACTGCCACGGCCTGCATGCCTTCCTCGTGCCCATCCGTGATATGAGCACCCACCAGCCCCTGCCAGGTACTGGCCACTCGGCTGTCCGTTTCCTGCAGCCCTCTCCACGTCTGCTCTTCTGTTGGCCTCCTTGAGTGACTGACATGCTGAGTCTCTGCCCCTCTTTCCAGGCGTGGTGGTGGGCGACATCGGGCCCAAGTTCGGCTTTGACGAGGTGGACAACGGCTTCTTGAAGCTGGAGAACGTGCGGATCCCTCGGGACTACATGCTGATGAAGTATGCCAAGGTGCGTGACCAGGGCTAAGACGTGCTCTGGAGCACAGCCACACACTGAGTCATTTCCGCCTCGTCATTGAAGACTTTGAAGCCAATAAAGTAACAATACTGAATTGAACTCTTTAACCCGTACAACCTGTATCAAGCCAATAGAAGTTCTCGATTTGTGTTTTAAGGTCTTTTGTTGACTGATGTTCCGTATGGGTCCGTCTGCTCCAGGTGGAACCGGACGGCACCTACCGGAAACCCCCGAGCGACAAGCTGACCTATGGCACCATGGTGTTTATCCGCTCCATGATCGTGGGCGAGTCGGCCCGGGCCCTATCTAAGGCCTGCACCATCGCCATCCGCTACAGCGCCGTGCGGCACCAGTCTGAGCTGCGAGCCGGGTCAGTGGGGAAGCGACCTTCATGAGCCTATGGCATGCAAGCTCAGCCACACATCCTTACGCTCCGCTTGGAAAGGATTCATTTCATGTAGTACAGAGTGTCAGATTTTAAACTCTTATTATAGCAATTATAGTGCATTAAGTATGACCAGAGTAAATAAAAATTTGTACCTTTGCTTGTCACTGGGGTTGCACCCTTGTAATTGTACCTATTAAGATACAGAAATTGCTTCTGAGGAACATCCCAAATGTTACAAACAGCATTAATGTACCATCAATGGTACAGAAATGTTCCTTGGAGTCCATTTCTGTGCCTTAAAAAGTACATTTACCTACACCTAAGGGAACATTTGGCAGACCCTTGAGGGAACAGCCCCACTGACAAGCAAAGGTAGAGTTTTTTTTTTTTTTTTTACCCCCTCTTCTGGGAGTTTAGAAAATGGATGGGATTTTGAAGCCAAATGAAATGGAACTCCTTAACCTGCACAACTTTTATACGTTTACTGGATCAGGCCAACAGCAGTTTTTGATTGTATTTGAACATGTTTTGTGACTGATGTTCCATGTGGGTCTGTTGTCCGACACAACACAATGGACACATTGGAAACCGTATTTATTGGAATTAATGATAGAAATGCATAATTTGTATTTAGGTCAGCTGATGAGAATGATGTCTGTCCTTTCTGATGAGGTTAGGGTAAGGCTTCTGGATGAGGAACCTCCCTCATTTCCGCTCCCGATCCCCCTCTCCCTTCAGTGAGCCTGAGCCCCAGATCCTGGACTACCAGACCCAGCAGCACAAGCTGTTTCCCCTGCTGGCCACAGCCTATGCCTTCCACTTCTTGGGCCAGTTCATGAGCCAGACGTACCACCGCATCACTGGGGACATCAATCAGGGTGACTTCAGCGAGCTGCCTGAGGTATATACCCTCCCCACCCCCTGTCCACCCCCCCTCTCCTGTGCTCTGGAGAACATCTACAGCATTTTTATGGTGCTTCCTCCCACCATCCATCCAGCTGCACGCCCTGTCGGCGGGCCTGAAGGCCTTCACCACATGGGAGGCCAACGGTGGGATCGAGGTATGCCGCATGGCCTGCGGGGGACACGGCTACTCCCGCTGCAGCAGCCTGCCCGACATCTACGTCACCTTCACGCCTACCTGCACCTACGAGGGCGAGAACACAGTCATGATGCTGCAGACCGCCAGGTCAGCTCTCATACTGAGGCAGATGCTGCTTAGGGAACTCAAATCCTTGTAGAGGTGGGTCCACAGCAACCTGATTCTTCACTGTCGCTGGTAGGTACCTTGTGAAGAGTTATACACAGGCCAGCAAGGGCCAGAAGGTCTCCGGCATGGTGTCTTACCTGAATGAGCTACAGCGACGGATACAGGCCCAGCCGGTGTCCTCCAGGCCTACTGTGGTCGACATCAATGACTTGACCAGCCTTGTGGAGGCCTACAAGCTTCGGGCCGCAAGGTGAGAGACGGTGGAGTGGAAGGTGGGGCTTGTTGATGTTTGACCCCAACTATACAGCTGGGTGCATACAGGCTCCTAATGGGTGCATCTACGTTTTATACGTTTACTAATACTAGAAGTTCACAAATTAACGAGATCTCGGGTAGATGCTGTAGAGTCTCGTCGATCTGTATCTCGCCAATTCACGGAAACCTGGCGGCTATCGCTGTTTTTAAATAATGTGAAATATCACGTCAGGCTGGTGGAGCTGGCGGCCAAAAACCTGCAGGCGGAACTTCAGCGTAGGTTGAGCAAAGAGGATGCCTGGAACCAAACCTCCATCGACCTGGTCAGGGCGTCCGATGTAAGCAGCTCTTCGTACGATTTCAGGCACCGGGGTAAAGTAGGGTGGTCTCACTTTCATATCATCTCCCTGCTTTTGTACCCCCCCCCCCTCCACCCAGGCTCACTGCCACTATGTGGTGGTGAAGATGTTTGTGGCCAAGCTGGGGGAGGTAGCCGACGTGGGGGTGCACTCTGTCCTCAGCACCCTGGCGCTGCTCTATGCCCTGGATGGCATTGCCCGACACACTGGGGACTTCCTGCTGGTACGGATACTCTGATACTCTCCCGAAACCTGCACTCTGTACTATAAGACTGATGAAACCAGAATAACTGAAAATCATCCATATGTAGTTTACACTCTTATTCTGAAAGTTCATCTGCATTCTATAAATGGTTTTCATCCCAGGTGTGTTGTAATGCCAAGCTTCTGCCAGCTGTGGGTGGGACAAGCATCCATTGCAGGGAATATACAGCGCTGCACAAGTCTTAGGCAGTCAAAGAATGTTTAAAATATCTCTGTGTTGGTGTAAAATCATGATATGTCTGTCAAAGTGTCAGCTTAACCATTTCAATGCCTCTCCTAAAGTCACCCCTGTGTTTGTAGCAACCATCCAATATACCCATGTAATTTTTTTTTTACTTGACTACTACCCCACGTAGTATGGCCAATCAGTACCTCATTTACTTTTAACAGTTTAACAGTTAATTTAATTAAGAGAGCTGGTTGTGAAATTTAATAAACACATGGAATGGCTGAGGTGCCCCTGAGGAGAGGTTTGGGAACTGAAGAGGTGTTCATCTAGCCATCCAAGTAGACATCAGTAACTTTTTGGAACTCTTGGATTCTTGTTAGTCTTTTTTTTTGCATATATTCTAATGTTAAATTGTGTTTTTCCTTCTGAGTAAATGTATATTTACTACACAAATACCTTGAAACATTTCCTTTGACTGCTTGCCTTTGCCCAGTACTGTATATCTCTTCGTGGTGTCAGAATTGCTGTGTCGCCTGGTTCCGTAAACACCGTCCCCCTTGCTCCCGCCCCGTGTGGCTCAGGCTGGCCTGCTGAGCATGCCCCAGGTGTCCCAGATTTCCCAGCGGACGAAGGAGCTGCTCGCCCAGCTGAGGACAAACGCCGTGGCCCTGGTGGACGCCTTCGATTACCGGGATGAGATGCTGAACTCCTCCCTGGGTCGTTACGACGGCAATGTCTATGAGCACATGTTCGAGTGGGCGAAGAAGTCGCCCCTTAACCGGACAGAGGTAGGTGTCGTGAATTATGTGGGAATGCCAAAATCAAAACTGAGCATTCATTCAGTGCTTCAGATATCCCCAAGGGCTGCATTTCAGTTCTTATCCTGCGATTGAGATCTCAATCCATCTTCCACCTGCCTGTCCAGTACACTACCATATGGTTGAAGGAGAGGTAACATTTTAGTAAATTTACTTTAAATTATCATGCAGGTCCATGAGTCCTACTACAAGTACCTGAAGCCACTGCAGTCCAAGCTGTGAGCCCCAGCATCAGTCTCTGGCTGCCTACGACCAGAAGGTCCATCCACTAACCACACTAAGCTCCACCGGTAAACCAGACCACAGCGCTACCACCACCTCCACAGAATCGTTTGTGCCGGGTGCTTTACTGGAATGTTTTTGTTTCTATTATCTTTGTTGTTCTGTCCTGTCAGTCTCTTGTTATGGTGAAATTATAGTTCCAAAGGACTATAAGGAATGGTTTAACATGAGAGCCGCTAATATTTCATTTTTAAATTAGCATTCTACTAATCTCGTGCACTTTCTGCTTTTAACTGGAATTATCCTATCCTTTTAAGTGTGTTCAGTCTGTCAGCTTTAATCTGTTTTCACTCAATATTCTCCTACCTGATTCCTATGGTCAAGAGTTCAAAAAATAGGACTGAACTGGGATTGTTGCACTCTGGGTTAATGGATAATTACAGTGAAGGTTGTTAAAAGGCTGCAGCTGTTTGCAAAGTATAGAGGATGTGGAGGGATATAGCTGACAGGAGTCAGTTAATATTGTGACTTGTGCATGTACAGCCCTTCTTATGCTATATGGTCTCAATACATTTTTTGCCTTGCAAATGTACATTATGGGTTTTATAAATGTTTGCAGAATAATTCTCATAGACCCAAACAGTCCAAAGTGTGGGGTATGAATGAAGATGAGCCCAATTCACTTGAGGAATGAAAAGAAATTGTGAAATGTCAGTGGTTGCTTTCTGTCGGTCTACTGTGTTGAGGTTTTTTGGCCATCAGTCTTTTTTTTCGGGCACTAACCAGTTATCGATTGTTGTATGAAGTGGAAAATTAATTATACTTTCCCGCAAAATGTCCGAATTGACATGGAACAGGAAGTAACGGGTTGTGCCCAAGTTTGATAACCGGAAGCAGATGCATTGAATGTGAAGTAACGAATAGCTATTTGGATCTTGGTTAAGTTCGTGGCTATAAATCCGAAGCATTTAGAGAAAGTTGTTATTCCATAGCACTGCGCTATAAATCTAATCTTTTAAACAATGAATTTAACATGGGGGGATTTGTTGCTGATTTTCACATGGTACTAATGAGTTGTTTTGTATTATCTATCCGCGATTTATATGTGCAAAACATCTTTGATGAAGTTTGGCGGTTACTGACTAGTTTTGTCCATTTTAATTTCAGAGAAATAAATTCCGTTAACTCGATCCTTGGTTTTTTTTTAATCTGTCAGAAAATTAAATTCAATGAGGTAGTTGTATGTTATGAAAATTAATAATGAACTTTATTAAAAGACATTGCTTCAATTAAGCTACATATGCTGTGTTTTGTTTTCTTCTTTACAGAATTATGAAAGCATGCCCTGATGTTTAACCATTCCAAACATAACTTATAGCCAAGAAAGTAGTATGCATATGATAATGAAACATTACATACAAAGTGTGTCAGTTAAAGTACAATCATTTTTAATATTTTATACGACCTAATATGGTGCTATGTTAAACTCATGATGGTGTATTAAATTTGGCTTGGTGTTAGACTATTTTCTCATATAAATGTTTTCCATTATAATAGTTTGTATAAAAATACATACCTCTCATGACACCCCAAATGTTTTGGTAAAAAAAAATCTATCCAAAATAAACACCGTAGGAAAGATTTGAATGAGATCAGTAATGGTCTTTATGAGCACTTTTTACATTCATGTAGAACTTTTCAAATAAATGATTGGCAGGGTAAATCCTGTGTTATCTTGGTTGGTATTTTCTTAATTTTATTATTAAAATATTTACTAACGATTGTCCAGGATCTGCCCCAATAAATACTTTCAAAGATGAACAAAATACTGCTGGTGATGGAAAATCATTTTTCTTGTACACAGACCTTGTTCACTGAATAATTGACTTAGCGGTTAAATACATTACCAGGCCATAGTGTGTGGGGGGGTGAGTTTGTAATAAATTTTTACGGTGATTTATCAATTCACTCCGTTTGAGGAAAAACTTCCTTGAAAACAACTACAGTTTCTGGTACACAAAACTTGTAGAAAAATACATAATATTAAGCCTGTATCACTAGTAGTTTTGAAACTGCAGGCTTTTGCATTTTTAATTAATTTTATGGATTTTACAGATTCAGCATTTTGGTATTTTTTTTACCATGTATCTGAAGATGATCTGACAATTTGTTGGTGTTGCTGAGCTTCCTCCTGGAGTTAAGATTTTTTTAAAGAATGACCTGTTATGCACTTGCTGCCGTACAAATTCAACTAAAACACAAGTATTGCATAGTTCAGTTTCAGAATTGCCACACAGACCTGATTCAATAAGAGCATATTTTCCCTTCATAAATTAATTCAAAATAATGAAAATATTTTGAGACATTTTGTCTATTGATTATTTTGGTCATACATTTGATCGGTCATTCTTCACTGTACATTAATTACAAAGACAATCACCAGAGATGAACCAATCAAAAGTAGTTTCTAATGATTACGTCCCTTATTATTAACTGTGACATTTGGCTTTTTTTATGATTTAAAACATGTTCAAAATATTCACAATATATTTGTGATTTATGTATATTTCTTTTCATTTATTTGTCGTTGGTCGTGATCTTCATGGAGCCAATGGAGGCTCTTAATGGGACTCTTGAAAGACTGAGCGAGGAGTCTGAGTGTCTGGCATTGCGGGTGTCCTGGATAAAAAACAAGATCCAGGCCTTCAATGACTTCTTGGTCACAGCCATCAGTAGTGTGTCTGTCTGCGGGGAGAATATCAACCTCATCGAGAGATTCACTTTCCTCGGCAGTGACATTCATGTCTCTGGTGACTCTTCCTATGAAGTCAGTAGACGGATTAGGAGAGCATGGGGGATCATGAGGTCACTGGAAAGGGGTGTGTGGCACTCCCAATATCTTTGTAAGAGGACGACAGTCCAAGTATTTAGAGTCCTGGAGCTCCCTGTCTTGCTGAATGTCTGTGAGATATGGACACTATTCAGTGAGCTGAGATGAAGACTGGACTCCTTCGGTACTGTGTCTCTTTGGAGAATCCTTGGGTACCGCTAGTTTGACTTTATGTCGGACGAGCGGTTGGTAGAGGAGTCCCGAATGAGGCACATTACCTGCATTGTGAGGGAGCGTCAGTTACGGCACTACGGCCATGTGGCGCGTTTCCCTGAGAGTGATCCGGCGTGCAGGATCCTCATTGCTGGGGACCCAAGCGGCTGGATCAGGCCGAGGAGACGCCCATGTAACCCCTGGCTGCGGCACATGGATGGCCATTTCCGGAGGGGGGTGCTGTCAGGCGGGATCCCGAGGAGTTTCGCTGTGTGGGGGGTGCGGCAACGCGCTGCAACAGCGCATGCTCCCCAACCTGACCTGACCTGGTCAGATGAGGGGGTTGGTTTAAAAGAAATTGAATATAGAAGGGGATATTTGTATTATTTTATTGTGCTATTTTCTGTCTCTTCAAATACCAACTTAACTTTGCTTTGAAAAACCGGCACAAAAGTAGGATGGATTACCTGATCCTGAAGGGCAAAACATGGAATTTCCAAATCAGGATAATTCTGATCCAGATTAAACTTTTTGAACAATTGACCCCAGGAATGGATAAATAATCACAGCAAGAACTTTTTCTTTTCGGGACATAAATACTGTAAATAGTATTCAGATTCACAGTGACAGCAGTCAATACTTTCATAGTGACAAGTCAGCATTTCACCAGATAGACTAATATTACAGTGTGACAGATTTTTGGTAATATCATAATCCTATAGATAGTTTTATTGCATATTAATATACAACAAAATTCAGTTTAAAACAAACCGGTAAACTTTGCAGCTTAAAATGACCTAAATATCAAAGATAAAAATAAGGCCATATAAGTAAAAACACAGCTAGTAAAATGCGAACTGCAACACATTATTTAAAGTGCATATCAGTGATAAGTCCATATCAATCACATTACAGTGCAACAATACGTCACATTTAAAAAGTCAGTAATAAATCAGTCAGTAATGCCACACCAGTAATACAAAGTGTATATCAGTGCTTATAAAATCCATATCATTGACATCTTGATGTAACGATACGTCACGTCTTAGAAGTCCAAGCCAGTGCTAATCCACCTTCATTCTCCCAGTGAATCCATGCATCACATCAGAAAGACGGACCGTATCAGTGATTAAAATCCATTTCAATTATTAAAAGGAACCATATCAGAGCAACGTAGTACATCCGAACATCAAATCTCAGTATAGTCCGTATGAGGCATACCAGTGGCCAAAAAAAGTCTGCTTTGCCCCTGGCTAATTGGAGGATGAGAAGCTGTCCTAGTGGATGGCCCTCCAGTGGATAAAATGTGATATGTGATGCAGTGCTGTATAGGGTGCCCCTCCATGTGTGAG
>JAODJW010000094.1:10457480-10481635 GCA_026777045.1 Hyperopisus bebe
TTGGGGGTGTTGGGGGGGGGGGGGGGGGGGGGGGGGGGCTTTTCTAATTTTGAGTTCCAGTTAGTGTCATTAATAACTGTATATAACTTTACAGGGCATTCATTAATGTAGCAAAAAATAAATCCAGACCACTGGGTTGTTTTTTTTTTGATTCTCAGATTTATAATGGTGTAAAACAATTTCTAGTAGATAGACCAGGATGTAAAGCCAGTTATTATTTGCTACCTTAGTTACTAATGTTATTTTGTCCAATCCAATGCAGTGTCACCTAAATGCTTGCTTTGGTCTATCAAATAATTTTATATCTTCTCATTTTTTTTATCCTAATATACACCAAGCTTCTCACACTAGCAGGAACCTAACACTGCAGACACTGCACTGAAACTTGTCTCCTTGACCTCTTCTGTGGGCTCTAAGCAAGAAATGTATTAGATATGAATAATCAAAATGCTTGGTTCTCTTTATAAGGAATTAAAGACTATGTACATTTTTAGTAAATGAGGCCCTCTTGAGCATGTTCTGCTTGTTTTAAACCACAGTATTAATAGCTGTTTAGTCCAACAATCAGATATAAAGGTCTCCATTGTCTGATGAGAATTATTAAAATGCTCAGTTATTCATATCAGCAGTGTCACAGCTGGTATTCTGCCCAGGGTGCACTTTAGCCTGTTCAGCCTGGGCTGGGCTGCAGGCACCCAGAACCCTGACCAGGGTGAGCGTTTGAAAGGTGGATGGATGGCAGGGATTGTCATTGTCATTGGCTTCTTGGTCTTGCTAGCAGTCTTCACATTATGAGGAGAAGTCGCTTCTGCAGAAGCAGATGCCCAGCACCTATCAAGCATATCAACAACAACAAACAACAAATTAATTTTTGTACAGCGCATTATCACAACATTACATTATATCAGTGAACCTCTAGGCGAGTAAGATGCCAAAACCTAGAAAACTACATTCCTACCATTGCCGGCTGGATCCAGGAGTAAAGAATGCCTCTTCTATTGTATAACGTACCTGGGTAGTACATTACCAGCCTATCGAAAGAAGCCTGATTTGGTCGGTTTCTTCTGTCCTGAAAGACGAGTGTCTGCTTCGAAGAGTGTCATGTCCACAGTCTGTGATGTGTGAACTCATTGCCGTGCTGGTAATGGAGAGCTTGCCTCAACAGGAGCAGACAGTCATAGGGCCTTGGGTGTGTCAAGTTAATATCCTGAACTCGGCAGGATAAGCTGCTTAGTGTGGTGTTTCAGGTGTCAGTATGGTAATAATATTGTAACATTCACCGATTTTCAATGGCACTGAAAACTCAGTACAGCTTAACGCAACTTTTTTGGTAAAACACACTCCGTCGCATTGCGCAGTGGGAGACTTACCAAGCTCTACTGCCCTGCTAGCACATTTACCAACAGCGTGTTTAACCTTAACCCCCATAAAAACAACTGTTTGCATGTCACATTGCTGCAAGCATCAGAGAGACAAGAGAAATACAGCAAAACATGAAAATAAGTGTCTGTTATGTGTACTTGCGCTAAAGAATGTTATCCTTTATATTCCTAGCATGCTTTTCTCTAACCAGCAAGTTACAGCCATATAGCAAAAGGATCACTGCAATATGATTGGTTAAAAAGCGTGTCTAAGAGGTGGCGGACTGTGGGATTTACTATAATGGGAAAGGTGTGTGATGGGCCTTCTCAAGACACATGGTGGCAGCAAATAACAGGCTTGGATGTGGCTCTTCCACCTTCCAGTGGAATTCCAGTGTACAGATAAGAACAGTGACATGTCTCATTTGCCAGTGACATGAGGTTAAGGCCCCCTTTTGCGGACGATCGTTAAAAATAATATATCAGAATCTGGGATCGGTGTCATGGGTAAATGTCAAGGCCAGCACAATCACCATGGTGATTTAGATACTTTGACAAACCACCAGAAATGGGAAAAGATTTTGATCTTGCTTTTTACTGTTCTGCTTGCTGGTTAGCATGTAGAATTAAGCAGGAATAAGTCTAGTCTACTCTTTGAACACACAGTCTTTTGTCTGCTGATAATGCTGTGGGAACCCCCACCATGTTCGTAGGACTTAGAAATCCCTTTTGATTTGGTTATAATGAATGCAGGGACCCAAGTTCCTGTGAAAAATCCAACCATTGCATTGCAACTATTACGCCATTTTCAAACTTTCCCAGTAGCTGCTTTTTTAGCTTTTAGTCATGCTAATCATTTAATATACCTAATGACAATATACAGTATTTTTTTGTTTTGACCAATTTGGTAAGAATTTTCTTTTTCAGACCATGAGCTAGTAACTCCAAAGATCAACCATGTTTGGATAGTATGACTGCTTTTTTCTGGTAGCTAATAGGTGGCTGTATAAGAAGACCTTTTGAATTTGAGGTTGGTTTTTCTGTCTTTCATTACAGGAAAGTAAAGTTATCACGTAAACCCTGAAGAATAATGTTAGACTCAATAGGTTAGACTGGCTAAGATGGTCATTTATATTTCCATGCTTGTGACTCCATTAGGCTGTGAACTCGTAAGAGCCCCTGAAATTCTATTATATGGAAGTCCCTCTGGAGAATATTGCTGCCCCCACCCTCGCCAATGACTTATTTTCCGTCAGGCAGATGGACTTTGACTTTGCTGGTGTCATCTTTCCCCAGGTCGGGCATTTCAAAAGCTGTAAGGAAGACCTCTCATTGATCTGTAACAGCTTTGATGATAGCTGGGGAACCTACAGTGCGTAATGGATCCCGGAACAGGAGAACCGTTCTGCTGTTTTATTTGTTAGCTTAAAAAGTTGGGCAGTTATGACTCAAGCTACTCAACTGGTAGAGAAGTACCTGGGAACGATCTAATGAATCATCAGAGCTTGTAAACAGAAGATTAGGTAGGCTGATTCCTTTTGTGGTTTTATTGCGAACGTTTGCAGTGAGGTGACAGCCATTACAGTCCCACTGCCCACTTCTGACACAGATGCTAGCTACTTTGTTTAGCCAGGAAGAATTTATGTATTTTTGATAATGTTCACTTTAAAGACTTGAAGGTATATTATTGTGTCGCAACAGTGGTTTCCAAGCATGACAGCTGTATGTTTGTAACGTATTATGTGCCTCACTTTGGATGAAAGCATCTGCTAAATAAAGGCAAATGTTCCATTTGGTTGTGGTACCGCCGGGTGTCTGTTTGCAGGTGTGATGTTGAGCACGCTCTAGATGATAGCACTGATGCTAAGGCGTCGCTGTTCTACCAGGCAGTACTGGATCCATGGGCCATGTTTATGCCGCTTCTGGGTTATAAGCTGGACGCTGGTAGAACATTTATATTATAATCTGTGCAGCATTTGCCTGACACTTACCAGGCTTTTCCCATTTTCTGAAGTTGTGAAGGTGTACGGTCCGGTTAAGCATCCATTTGAGTCATGCAGCTGTCACTGGTCCCTCCTCAGTGACTCTGATGGATGCTTAACCGCAAAAATCCAAAATGGCTCCATAATTGATGCGGCTGTAATAATGAGTGGAGTATTCGGTTTCCTCAAACCCAAAACACATGAGGTGGATGGGTGATTAACCGTAGGCTGCATTAAAATTGACTTTCCCAGGAATAAGTAGAGTGAGTCAGTATAATAATAGCAACATTTACTTGTGGTGAACAAGTAGAGAATATTGCTGCATTGTTTAGGTAATGTTTAGAAGCAGTGTGTTCATCTTCTACGTGGTGTAACTTCTGTTTAGTGATGCACAAATAAGGAATTATCTGGCCAATGCCAATAGCTGATTATTTTGAAAACTGACTCCGATACCGATTGTCTGGGAGGTAAATTTTGAGTAAATTAAAATGAAAGGAATCCTCTACCAAAATAAATTTTAAAATAAGTAAATTGCGTTTCAAGAATATGAAAAGTATTTTTTGGTAAGAAAACAACAACTCTGGCAAACAACTGTCCTAGAGCACTATATTGTGTAGCTGTGTACATATTGTATATCTATAACAGAAGTGCTGATCACCTTTTGGTTTTGCACTGTCCACTAATTTTCTTTCATCGTATGCTTGCATTACTGACAGACTAGTGTGATTGGGCAGTACTGTAGCCTTTTTTATTAGAACGGACTTGATTTTCTGAAACACTTCGTACTCTTCACGGTCTCTCCTTAAGGTGAGCAATCAAATTATTGTGTTGAAATGTATATTGGTAGATCCTCATCATGAGATTTTAGTTTACGATGTGCAAAGCAATATGGGTCAGCATTTTAAAGGGAATTATTGGCGGTAAATATTGGCTCATTTTTAACCATTGGCTGATAGTTACAATCGTTACCGATTAGTTGGCTGATAATCAGTGCATCTCTACTTATGTTAGATTGAACGTGAAGAACAAATACAGCAATAGCATGATGGAAATATTTTCCCCATTGATGTGGAATGCATCGTTTTGGATTTATAATTATGATGATTTTACTTATTTCTTTATTTAGATGAGCTACATGACTCGCATGACCTTAAATTCCTGCCTATGAGTACACAATATGCTACACATTAATTTTCATTAGTACATTACAAAAGAAATTCGCACTCCTTAATGTAAAATTTGATTTTTAGGAACAATGTCTGATGTACCCTTACACATGGGCTTTAGAACTGTTATTTTATTCTGTTTCACAGTCCATTAATAATTCTTGCTATTCTTGTGGAGTGTCATGTAGTTATATGGTATTATCTGTTAGACATCTAGAGAGAACAAGGTTTTGCACAGTGTGCTTGGAAGAACATAAACTGTTTCATTTCCTGCCTCATGAGAACCAAGTGTGTATCGAAGGCCTTTTAGATGCCTTTTAGCAATACCTCGCTTTTATGTATTTCTACAGATTTTCAGCACATTGTTTCAGCATATTGTTTCCTTTTGAGCGGTTGCCTCTGATTTTGTTTGCGTTTTAGTGTAAGCAGGGAGTAGATTTTCACCCTCTGTAAGTTTGAAGATATCAAGGATGAGAACCTTTCCATAGTTTTACAATAGTCACTGGCAATTTTAAGCATTTGCCATCCTTTTTATAATGTAACACGGTGAGGGTGATTATGGCTTAAGAGGCATAGATTGCACTGAGACTCCTCTCTCTCTTCAGCAGACGGTGGGTGCTGCAGGATGACATCGCATGGGTACAGCCACTCTAACACCCGTCTGCAGAGCAAGAAACCACCCAGCCTGAAGATCGCCATCCCACCTCCGGATGTCAACCACGGGGCCGACTCTGCCTGCCAGGTGTGCGGTGCCATCTTCTCACGATTCCTCCGACCCCAGCACGCCATCTTGGCCGTATCCCCACAGTGCACCACCCGATGGTGTCTCCCACGTGTCCTCAATGTGCTCGCAGGGAGAGCTAATGGTCAGGGTCTAGATTAGGGCTGCTTTTCCACTGCACCATGTCCTTGGTAATTTCCCTGTCCCATTGATTTGCGGTCAGACACCACGACCAAAAGTACAAATCCAGCTGGGGTACTTTTTTGGTACTCTAGGACGGGACTTCCAAATGTGTTTATTGTCAATCTGGTTCCCCAAATAAACCGCCTCGCAAACACAAAATACATCCACCATCTAGAAAAAGCATAGTTATGGACTCAGAAATCAATAAAAGTAAAAATAAAGCTATAATAACTGATGCATGGACAAATGAAGAGCTTTAATGGTGATCTGGTCATAATAACAGATTCAGTGATGGATGACTTGATAAAAAGGGTTTTCTATAATAGGGCTGCATGATATTGGAACATTTTCAAATATCAGTATTTTTTGCAATAAATGCTCCGATATTTATAACACACAAGTAAATTTATTTAAATAAATTTCTCACAAATCCATCTAGGAATGACTTGAACAGCAAGGATGAAAATGATTATAATTGGCTCAGAGAGCACAAGCTGAGCTCATGCAAAAGCAGCAATGGTAAACTTTAAAAACCGAATACTAGATAATCTAGAAAGGGAACATTAAGATTGCAAAGCTTATGTTTTGTTTCCTATGACAGGTTAAAAATGTTTTCCAAAACTTAAATCCCTGCCTGTACTTGGTCATAGCGACTATCATGGTCATAGCGATGTGAGAATTGCATATGTATAACATGTGATGTTGGTAGTAATATCACCCAGCCCTATTCTATAGCCATTTTTAAAATTCAGTACAAAATATCCCCACCTTATGATGTGATGATGTCATTCAGCGTCAGTAGAAGTTTTTATGTGGAAAATCAACAAAATAAGTACCATACTTTTTGAAGTACCAAAAGTATGGTATCTGGTGCAGTGGACAAGTGTGCTAAGGCTATTTTATACCGTCCCTTAAGGCTGATTCATACTTCTATGTTGAAGCAATGCTACAGGGAGCTGCATACCTCCCCAGAAACCCAACTACAGGCATCAGGCTACAGTGTAGGGTACACGACTATGCAGCTACCTACAGTGTAGATTCTGTTCAATTTACCTGTGTCAGGCCTGCCAGGCCACTCCTGCAGCAGTATATTTGACACCTTATTCCCATTGTGGGCATAAATAAATGTCCGTATAGCACCGAAAAGCTGGCGCCTGGCCAAATGTTTCATCTGTCATTTGAAGCTCTGGTGATTATTGCACATGCGCGATGCAATATCGATATGATATCGCCCAGCCCTATTTGGTAGGCAAATTTAGTAGTTTGCCTAAAATATTAATAAGATGGATGTTGTGATGTCCATAAGTTACTAATCCGTATAAATTTGGCGTATTAAATTCAGTACATGGCACTTTTTTGGTAAATCGTGGAAGTGATAAGCACTGACGTGGCCATGAAGAAAGGGGCAACTTACTAATGATTGCTAATGTTTTAGGTGCACTACTAATCTGCTTAGCAAATTGTGGGCATAAGTAAACTTCCATATAGTACCAAAAAGCCAGCATCCGGACAAATGTTTCGGTTGTCATCTAAAGCCCTGGTGATTATTGCGCATGCACCATATGCATGTCATGCAGCCCCAGTAATGAGGTGGATCAGACTAACCAACCATCGTATCCTCCTGTATGCCTAGTGACTGCAAACAAAAAGAGAGATCTTCTGCAGTTAGCTCTGTTTTTCCATGACACAGTGAGGTTAACCTTCAGTGAGTTGGGTAGTTTCTAGTGCCAGCTGCCTCCTCAATGTACTCATCCTGATTAAGGATGGAATAAGCTGACATCACACACCTCCCTGTGTAAGAAACAGTCAAGAGCCACCAAATGTCACAGCTGGGCACTGCTCTGAGAGAGGGCGCCACCTCTTGGCTTGAAGCAGTAAGACATTTTTTTTGCCTGAATGCAGTGTATTAAATGTCATTCAAACTGACCTTTAGAATTTAACCCTTAATTTTAACACGGTTGTTTGACTGACTTGAGGCTAAATCAACAAACATACTGCTGTTTAAAGTCCCCCCCCCTAAATCTTTTTTTTAATGTTTTTTTTGTTTGTTCATTTAAATATTGATTTGGGTATTTTTTGAAAGTTTCAAAATTGCATACAACTTGTTGGGTTGCAGTGTTGAGGTTCAGCAGGATTTATTGACAAGATCCTTAAGCTCTAACTGAAAAACAAAAACCAAAGTGGCTGGACCCACTGGCTCGACAGAGGTGTGAAGGCTCTGCACCTGACCAGGAGCAAACTGCCTCCCAAATCCACCTCGCTGATCCTGTGTGGCGTTATTGTGTAATCCGTCCAGTAGGGGGCACTTGAGTTCAGTTTACTGATGTGTCTGAGCTAGGGATGTAACAGTATACAAAATCCATGGTTCAGTACAAACCTCAGTTTTGGCCTCACAGTTAGGTGTAATTTTGGGATAGCAGAAAACATAGGATTTGTTATGAAATTATATATCATGAAAACTGCAAATGCCACTAGGAACAGCTGTAAACCAAATGCAGTGTGTTCTAGGAGACCTAGTAGCTTATTTGTGCACTTTTAATAAATTTTTATTAAATATAACATCATAAGTCATAGTGAATTAAATCCTGTCTAAATCATGTGTTCTATTCTACCGATAAATGCTACTATAGATGTATTTATTGTGTAGCCTAGTCTAAATTTCCTGACCGAAGTGCCTTAAATGCCCCTAGGAAACACTTTCTGCTTTGCTCCAGTGCTGCACACTTGGATGGTTTTGTCTCTGATGAATTAGTATGTTAGCATGTAACTGGCATTATCTGTAGCCAACTCGGCCAACTCACATGTGGACATAAGTATTATGCCACAGTCGACTGGAATCACCAGATACCAATGCTGAGGTCTAAATTCCTTCTGTGTGGGCAAAAAGTACCCTGAGCTGTTTGATTGGCCTTGGCTCCAGCATGTTTCCTACCATTCTTCTTGGATTCTCACCATCAACTGGCCATGTGTGTCACTGAAGGTTTTTTTTTTTCCTCCTCTTTCTAGCCCTTGAGCTCTGACCTGGGTGTCCAGTCTGAAGATGGCACGGTGGCGGGGGGCAGGAGGCCGGCCTTTGAGAGGCAGACCTCCCTCTCCCAGAGCATCCGCAGGTGAGCAGCTGCTCTTCCCCTTGGAAAGATGCTAATGAGATATTTACAGCTACGGACACCTAATTTATATACACTGAATACCACTTCTCCAGCTGATGTCTCCCCAAACTTTTATAAGTAATATAATATGCAATATCACCTGTTTTTAAGAGCATCTTAATTGTACAGTCATTTCAGCCATCAAATGAGTTCAAATGAACCCTGCGGATAGCTGATGATGATTGATGTTAGATTTCTGAGGGGTGGGGTGGAGTGGGGGGGGGCTGGGTGGCACTGTCTGCTGCGTCAGGGCCTCTCAGTGCTGATCCCCCAGACCATTGACCCAGATCTCACAGACTGTCTCTAACGGGGATGTGTGAGCTGCCCTGGGAGATGGGTCATCTCCAGGGTATTTCATCACTGGAGATCAGCAGAACAAAATTAGGACGGAAACGGGAAGGCTTTAGGTAGGCAGAACTCGTATAGGATGTGTGAGTGATGTGTGTGCGGAGTTGCTGACATGTCCCCGGATTGGGGGGGGGGGTGGCCTTGCAGGGGCACGGCGCAGTGGTTCGGTGTTGGGGACGACTGCGAGAGCAAGCACATGCAGTGGCGGCGCAAGAGCATGCAGCACTGCAGCCAGCGATACGGCAGACTGAAGGCGCAGTACCGCGAGCAGGAGGCACCCAGCCTGGACCAGGGCTTGGAGTCGCCGGGCGCCTACAGAATGCCCAAGGTGGGGAGGAGGGCATCCTTAGATGGATGGATGGAGGGAGGGAATAACTTGAATGGGTTATAAATTCTGGTAGGTAGAACTTGTATAGGGTGAG
Organism: Hyperopisus bebe; assembly: GCA_026777045.1. Lineage (NCBI taxonomy): Eukaryota > Metazoa > Chordata > Actinopteri > Osteoglossiformes > Mormyridae > Hyperopisus > Hyperopisus bebe. The sequence goes on from JAODJW010000094.1 coordinate 10,466,813, forward strand.
TGATGTCTCTTATGTCCCATGGCCCCTTTAAGATAGTGGACCCTCTGGCCCGGGGTCGGCCCTTCCGCTACCCCGATGAGCCGGACCGGCCACGGACGCCTCACATGACCCCCATGCCGCTGACCCCGGGCATGAGCTCGCTCTGCTCCTTCTCCAGCCAGCGCTCCGGCTACGCCCGCATGCCGCGCCGCAAAAGGGAATCCGTGGCCCGCATGAGCATCCGCGCCGCCTCCAACCTTCTCAAGGTGGGTCCCTTACCGCCAGCCACGCGGCCTCCTGGGGCCACAGGACTGACAGCCTTGCTGCTCGCCGCAGGGTCGCCCCGTGATGCTGAGCTCCCAGGCCAGCCGCACCATCCCCCGCCGCAGCTTCGCCCAGCACAGCTGGCTGGAAGAGGACACCGTGGACACGGCTGATACCTCAGACTCCGTGTTCTTCAGCAAGGCAAGTGCCCCCACTGGCCCCGCCCCCTCTTGACTCCCCTTCCTGACCCCATAGCCTTAATCTCTGCCAACCGCACAGATGTCATCTGGCTATTTTTATGCTGCACCCAGTATCTACTGATCATGTGAAGAGATCAGATGTTCCTCCTGTGGCTTCCATGAGCTTTAGACTGTCAGGGAGCCATGTATAGAGTATAGAGTATAGTTGCCTTCTGTAACCTGTTTCCCTTCCCTAATCTCCCCCCCCGCCCTTGGGGAAGCAGGTCGATGCCCATTACGAGGCGTACTCCATACCCGATGATGTGTTCGAGTCCCCGCCTCTGTCGGCGACCTGCAGCGGCCAGCAGCAACCACACTTCGAGGAACCAGCACTCAAGGAGGCGGAGCCTTACGTAAAATTGTGAGCCCCCGCCCCGCTGACCTCATTGTGACTGGCGTATCCCTTGCCCCTCACCTTTGCGTCTCCCCCAGGCCCCTGTCGATCAAGAAGGACCTGGGCCCGCGGCTGCCCGGAGAGCCCCGCCCCCAGCGTGGCCAGCGCATCGCGTCACGTGTCAAACACTTCGCCTTCGACCGGCACAAGCGGCAGTACGGCATGGGCGTAGTGGGCAAGTGGCTGAACCGGCATTACCGGCGCAGCATCAGCAGCCAGGTGCAGAAGCAGCTGGACGACTTCCACAGTCACAGGTGGGCAGGCTGCAGCTGCCGTGTCTCTCACATGCTTACGGAGCAGGGTCATCACCGTGTCCCTGGCTCTTCCCGCCTCAAACAGGCCATACTTCACCTACTGGATCACGTGCGTGCACATCGTCATCACCCTCCTGGCCGTCGGCACCTATGGCTTCGCCCCTGTCGGCTTCGCCCAGCATTCGACTTCTCAGCTGGTGAGTTCCCCTCACCCCCAAGTGGCCAATTGAGGTACAACGGGCATAGTGTGCTCTTATCCGATTGGCTGAGATTAGTCACCTGGGCAGTTTACAGGAAGTGTATTTCTTATAAAAGAATAACAATGCTTTATTCAATATCACTAGGAAATTGTGGTTTTTGTATCCTGCATGTTGCTCTCTGTGAGATATACAGACACGCATGCAGGTGAGAGTGAGGTTTGCAGTCACAGGGTTAGCTCAATGGCGCCATCGCTCTGCCGGCCCCAGGATCAGAATGTGCTAACCAGCAGAGCCAAACCATTTTCACGCAAACCTCATTGGCTTCAGCTTTGGCACCCAACAGTTTGCTGTGGTTTATAAGCTGTTCAGCACCTTTGCCATTACAATGTTGTATTTCTGAATCACCTGCATCTCCTGTGCTGAGTCACCATCGTTGTGGCCTCTCTCAGGTGCTCCGTAACAAGGGTGTCTACGAGAGCGTGAAACATACCCAGCAGGAGAACTTCTGGATCGGGCCCAGCTCAGTGAGTGACTGCGCTTGTACCTGCTGGTTGTCGACAGCAGCCCCCTGTCCTTAGTCAGCCTTTGCTCCCCTTGCTTATGCTGGTCTTCTGACCTTGTCATCTGACAGTGCTTTAGTTAGCTGTTGTTGACAGTCTGCCCCCTCTGTCTCCTAGGAAGATCTCATCCACCTTGGGGCGAAGTTCTCCCCCTGCATTCGACAGGATGAGCAGATTTCTAAGCTCATCCAGCAAGCCAAGGACTTGGAGAAGGAGTCAGGCTGCTGTGTGCAGAATGACAACTCCGGCTGTGTGCAGACCCTGAGAACAGACTGCTCGGTACGCTACAAATCTTAGACAAATTTCCCATGAATGGCTCACATGGTCTGAGGGCACTAAGTACAGAATTGTGTCCAGCTTTGTGGGTTGACAGGTTTGTAGTTATGAGGAAACCCCTGCTGAAGTCAACGTGATGAGGTTTGCCTCTCAGGGTTTAGTATTTTAAGTATAGTTTCTTCATACTCATAGTGCGCCCTCTGCAGGCGAAGTGTGTGAATAGAATGTTTTCTCTATGTGATGTGTTGATGCAGGAGACACTGGCCACCTTTATAAAATGGAATGCGGAGAATTGGGACATTTTGCGCTCGTCTGGCTCTGTTTGTAACCAGGACCCGAGGTACTGGCTCCTTTTTCTTAACCTTGTTTTTTTTACGTCATGATGAATTCTTGAGCGTGCTTATTGTATTGTCTTTTTCCTGCCTTCCAGGACCTGTGAGGAGCCAGCCTCAGCGGCGCCCCACATCTGGCCCGATGACATCACCAAGTGGCCGGTGAGTTCCTGGCGCGCCGCGACTCCAGCAGCGCGGCCTGCGACGGTGGCAGGAGCTGGTCTCCAGCTGAAATGGCTGCTGCCGTCCTGAGTACGTTGACGCCCCCAGAGAATGCTGGGAAAACCTGCATCTCTGTAGCAGAGGCTTCCGTCTGTTTTCAGGTCTGCACTTTTCCACGCAAATGGAACCACACTGGGTACAGGCACATGGACTGCAGCATAAAGGGGAGACCTTGCTGTATCGGGACCAAGGGCAGGTAAGATTGGCTTCATGGTGAAGCCACCATGACAGGGAACGTTATGCCTGAGGTATTCGCTGATCAAACCTATCCAGCTAAGCTAGCTTTGACTTCAGACTTCCGACACCACACGTCAATCCCAGGCGAATAAGCAACAATGTGTCCCAACTTTGCAACAAACCCGATGGCCGTTGGGTCCGGCGATGACGATATTTTAAATCGCATTATTCCTGCTAGTAGTATTATTAGTGTAATGGTAATGTTGTATTAATGATACTGCTTGTGTTTGTGATAGGTGTGAGATTACGACGCGGGAATACTGTACCTTCATGCATGGCTACTTCCACGAGGAAGCCACTCTCTGCTCACAGGTGACAGCACGGTGCCCTCCTGGGCTCAGATCGGCATGGCAGACGGGCGCAGTGGTAGGCGGTGGTGCTGGGGCCCAGTATGGCGTGGTGGCACTGGCAGATTAACAGGAAAAGCTGTTAAACAATGAGGCCACGGGGCCCGGATAACACAGACTGAGCCAGTGGCTGGCTTTATATCTGACCTCACAGGTGCACTGCTTAGACGACGTCTGTGGCCTCCTACCGTTCCTCAATCCGGACGTCCCTGACCAGTTCTACCGGCTGTGGCTCTCGCTGTTCCTCCACGCCGGGTGAGTCCGTGCCCCGGGGTCCCATCACCTGCCCGTGCAGCACCATCACCTCAGCCCACTGACCTGGCGGCCATCCATGCAGGCTGCTGCACTGCCTGGTCTCCGTGGTGTTCCAGATGACCGTGCTGAGGGACCTGGAGAAGCTGGCTGGCTGGGTGCGCATCGCCATCATCTACATCTTCAGCGGCATCACGGGCAACCTGGGCAGTGCCCTTTTTGTGCCGTACCGGGCGGAGGTACGCGGGCCTTCGCCATCACGCCTTCCCTTCCTCCGCCCTGCCCCTCCCTCCCTCCCCTTCTTCAGCTCCTGCTTTCTGATGCTCTCCCCACAAACTGGTCTTCGTGGCAGTATTGTCCAGAAAGTGCTGCATTTGGTTAAACGCCTAGATTTGTGGCCTCTAGTTGGCAGGATCTGATTCCAGGAAAAATAAATCTCCTTCACGGGAGAAGAGAACTGGAATGGGTCCCATAATTATCTAGAGCAAAAAACAATGGCAGCGTCATTCATATTGACAGACATTGTGCTGAGGTGGAGTGTGTCTTCTGTTATTAGACCCCTGGGGTAAGATGCTCAGTTGACATTTCCTATGAATCTAAGTTTTCAGAAGGCTGGTATGAGGGGGGGAAGAGTGTACCCCCCTCTCAGCCACCTGATTTAAACAGCTTAGGTGTTTATGGTAAGAGCTTCATGGGATTACTGGACATGACCATGTCTGGAGGGTAAGCGCACTGGCCGCGTCTGACCTCTCTCAGCCATGCTGGCTGTTTGCGCCGCGACTCCTACTGCTTGCCGGGCGAGTTTGCGCCGCGATCCAATCCTGTTCGGGGTTAAGTGCGGCCGTTCGCCTGATGCGGAGGAGCCTGCTGTTTGGCTGCTGGATGCGCCGATGCCTTTCCTCTGTGCGATTTTCATAAGGAACAATTCTCACGATTCCCATTAATGATGCACAGCTGGGGGAAGCGGGCGGTGTGCAGAGGTGTCTCGGTGGGGCATATGATGTCATGTGTCATTTTATAAAACACTCGGGCCCTTCGAGGTTCGTAAACACACTTTCATTCGTGGGATTCTTGCGTATCATTATATAATTAATCAGCATTTACAAAAGAGGGTAGATTATTTATTTATACCATAGATTATTTAAGTGACATACCCTGCTTTTAAATGTGTGATAAGTAATATGTCTATGTTTGTCCTCACACTTTGACCTGAGCAAGGTTCATTCCTACAGGGCGGGACCAACTCGAAAAAGGGGGCACCAACTCGAAGTCTGGCGCAGTTGTGTTTGGGAATGCAGTGCTTTTGTCGAGCAGTCGTGCTCAGCCTCTGTGGTGGCTGAATGTGGGCACCTGGATGGGAGAAAGTGGCCTTACAAAATAATCACTGCCCAGTCACCGTCTCATTACAAATAACCCAGAAATGCCAGCCCTCCCGATACCTGGCAGCTCGTGGGCTCATTAAATCTGCCTGTCAGCCGTTTGAAAGGGGAGCTGCCCGTTGAGCGCTTGGCACAGTATGGTACCGCTTCTCGGTCAAAGTGACTGTTCCAGGCCCCGGGCCCCATGCTCCATGGCCGCTCTTCGCGTGCCGTCTTGCCGCCGCCGCCGTGCTCGGAGCTGGGAAAGTGAATAATGCCACTAAGCCGGGAATTTGCCGCGTATCTGTCCACGTGCCGATGGAACATCGGCGTAATCCTCTCGCGCGGCGGATTACTGGCATCTGCTGAGTGTGTTCACCTGCTGAGGCAGCAGCGTCTAATTTCGGAGATCCCTCGCTTTCCGCCTCAAAATAAAAAGAATGACGAGGACACGCTGGTCTTGTTTCGGATCAGTGACCCGCAAGCTGCAGAGCCGGTTATTCTGTGGTCTTTAATGGCATCCGGCAGGCCCCAGCTGGCGTACGACCTCCGGAGCGGTTTAAGCAGAGTGCTGGGTACACTGGGTTTGGGCTTCCTGCGGAATTAAATGGATCACCCTAATTGGCACACACCACCTAAGCAGCCTCTCTCAGCGGCTGCTCTGTCAGCGGGCCGGGGGCTGCTGAATCCCCAGCTGGCCTCTGGGGGGGGGGGTCCTGTGCTGTCACGGGAGAATGAATGTCAAGTGGTGCCTGATCTGAACTTGCTGAGGTGTCTTACTGTGCAAATAAAAAAACCCCACAATAAATCCATTAACCAAAATGAACTCTGTGTCCATAAGCAAGGCTAGACTGACCATCGGCATGCCAGGCGTACCTGGGCTTGACAGAATTTATTGTGGGGGAACCCCCCTCCCTCACCAATCTGTAAAATTTTATTGTGGAGGGCCTCAAAGTCCGAGGCTTTTTTTTTTTTTATTTTAAATCCCACTCAGGCCCTGTCTGTAAGGCCTAGAATTGCATAATATCCCTGTTTTGGAGGCTGGAATTGTGCTATATAAAACCAAGTCTTGTTATAGAAGCTGCAGTTCAGCTTTAGGGATCTAAGGCACTTTCAGGTCACACTTCTGCTTGCCAAGTTGAAGATATCCTTCATGAAGTGATTTCACACGTGGTAGCTGAAGCTGGAATTGGCTGACCGTGGGTTTGAACACATGGCGTACAGTCAGTCTTGCCGTGCTGCTCGGAAGAGCAAAGCATTCGCGATTCTGATTGGTGCAAATGCCCTGTATTGAGCCATGAATGTGGGTGCCTAGAGGTATTTGGACACCTGTACTGGAAACAAGTCAGAGGTCCAGCTGAAGCTCTTTGCACGCTGACGCTTTTGGTTTGCTAAAATAGCCTGATTACCTGTATGTATGCAAAGAGTAACATGGCCATGTAATCCTTGCTTGTTAAAATGGGTCTTATCTCGTTTAATTTAAAACCACTTTGAATAATGGGAAGATTATCTAATTAGTCTCTAACTTGATTATTACCAGGACATCTGTACCGAGTTCCATTGAAACTCCTTCTTTAATTTCTGCAAAACAGATGAGAATTTTAATTGTTGTACTAACATTTTTTATTCATATATCCTACAGTCTGATCTGCCCTTGAAAGGTCATCAATTAAATTCTAATTGTTAAATTTGTATATATTTTGATTGGTAGCAGTTGGCCAGCATCAGAGAGAGTTCATTGAACAGTCTGTGTGAATAGTCTGTCTTTACTTTAAAGTGATAGAGCAAGAATCTCAATTGGAAAGTAAACTGAGGTGTGTGACTTGGGAATGGGGATTTTATTTTAGGAAATGTGCAGACAAGTGTAACAATCTTGTCAGATTAAGTGGGGGATAAAAGGTACCCAGAGCCCAAAGACATTATGGGGTCAGTTCAGGTCCGTAACTGGAGTAGTACAGGGCCAGTCAGTAAAGAAACCACCATCTGTACAATGTTTGGGAATTAGCAACGGGTGCAGCGAGGGGGTGGTCTCACTGACATCACCCCATCCCTGTTGCCCCCATGCCCCCTCTGGTCCCGCAAAGAACTTATTGTATTTTGCTGAAATTCCCATAAAAATTAATACACATCTGCCTGAAGAATCAGCATGATAAAGAGTATGTATATACATATATGTAGGAGATGCTGCTGCTTCACAAGACAGACTTTCATCCCATGCTGACCAGGTAGACTGACTCAAGGCATATCATCCAAATAGCACTAGAAGGGATAGTACTACAAATAGCCTAATTAGTCATTTCCTGGTGGAAAAAATAATAAGCACTATGTCTTGAATTTTAAAAGGACAGGAGTGCAGCTCTAGGAATATAGAATTTGAATAATAGCAGAAATGCATGTGTGTGCATTTTTCATCATATTTGGATTATCATGGGCAACAGGAGCTGAATTAAAAAAAATACTGCACAGCTTTCAATAAAAGAATATACAAAACGAGTCAATTGACAGTGAGGGATACGCACAGTGGGCTGGAGCAGAGAAACACTGCCATCCAAGATTGGATAAACTCTAGTTTTGTCCAGGGATTTACATTCAAAGCCAGCCTGAGGTTCAGAAAGTATTTAGCGCTCTGTAAACCCTGGGCACGATGAAAACTTTGGAATTAACTTTTGAAAGCACTTCAGCAAATCGTTGTGGGGGAGGGGCTGGTGTCCTGTAGATGCTTCTCTGTGAGCTGCAGAGGAGCTTTTACATTGAGGGATTCTCAGGACGCTCTAAGCACAGATAACAGCGCTGCCCAGAGTCCCACAGCAAGCTGCTGAGGTGTGATCACCACGCTTTGCCGTGTCACGCGGGATGAGAAGCGTGCCTTACACCCGCACCAGTTAAATCGGAGAGGCAGCATTCTGCGTCCAGTGACGTATGGCTCAATTAAGGGGCTTTAGCAAGAATCAAGTTGCGTCAACATTCCTGGAGGATCAATACTTGATTATAATTTATCCACTTCTCAGACCCAGTCTGTCTAGTAAGACCAACTTCCCGCATACTGTAATCTTAGTAATGTACAGTTATTAACATTGATTGACTTATCGCCAGTGAATTGCTGGATTATGGTATAGTTGATCTTTGCACCTATATTAGGAACAATTTAGTGGTGTGTAGAAATTACCTGTAAAAAAAGCTTGTTAGATTCCTCAGCCTTTTACCCCACCAGCAGCCTGATCACAGTAGATGGATGGAAAAACCCTGTTAGACTGGACTTTGTATGTCTTTGTGGTTCCTGTGCAAAGAAGCCAATTGAATGCTTGTTGTGAAAATGGGACATTATGATTTCCTTAAGTGACTGGGACTGAATGGCGACAGTAGTTTTGACATTATAGTTGGTATGCTAAGCAGTTGGTTCGATGAACATCCCTCAGTCAGAGATTTGATGGAGGCATACTTGCCATCTTTCTGACCCTGCAAGCTTCTGTCTTGTCTAGCACTGTTCTGGGTGGATAAGCGTCCTCTAAGAGCGGGGGCTCCGGCCTGTTAGCCGGCCGCGGCATGTGCCTCGTGCGGCAGGTGTCTGCGCTGGGTGACTGTGGGCTGCAGCATGTGCCTCGTGATGGGGGGGTGTCCAGGGCCCCTTCCTCCCCCGTCCTTGTGGAGATTACGTCCTCTCAGATTAGCCATCTGTCCAGGCTGCCCACAGCACACCTGACGTCAGGCTAATCAGGTTGGTTTGGGTGACGCTGCTGAAATGGCTAGTTAACCCAACCCTGCTAGTGGTTTAACTCTATTGATGAATTAACTTCTCTTAGTAAAGAAAGAGTACTGTCATTTAAGGAGAACTGAGCATGCAAGAATGAGGCATTTTGAAAGGTCAGTTCATTAGATTGGCAGTTTGGTTATAATGCACAATTTTCTCAGAAACATTAAGTGCCAAGATCATTTATTATCCATGTAATAAATCAATTTGCATTTTGATTTTATAGTCCATTAAAATAGGTTTTCAGTCATTTACTCAGCTTCTGTCAGTGTAGTCTTCTGCCGGCTTCCATTATATGCCAGCATGATTACTATGTATGTTTGGCTTGTTATTAATTTCTCAGGAGTTTGATTTAATGTTTCTTGGCATACTGTGGTGATGGATCCTTGCTGTGTGAAGGGAAAAGTGTGGAAGGTCAAATAATCTGGTGACCAATGATGAGAGTAGCGTGTCATTCTTTCAGCCTGTCTCTGGGCGTTAAAGGACCTGCTGGATACCATGGCACCTCGTAGAACATTGAATCGTGAGGTCATATCATCACTCTTCCTGCCTGTATGTGCATGTGCTGTTCCACATGGAAAAGCCCAGCTCTAAGAGGCTTAATCACAAAGAAATGATGCCTTGCTTCACATGATTCTCTAATTTCTCTCAAGCTTGACACATGATAGAGGTGAGAACTATGTAGGTATTGTTTGCTAGGCCTCATTATATCTGTTTCTGCTGAGATCATTGCCCCTGTCCTTCACACTTCTGCTCCTTCCTGAAGCATGTGTAGATTCTCATTTCCTGTATCCGCAGACGCGGTACAGTCTCTGAGCTTTTCCTGTTTTACAGGTGGGACCAGCCGGCTCCCAGTTTGGGCTCCTGGCCTGCCTATTTGTGGAGCTCTTCCAGGGATGGCAGATGCTGGAAAAGCCATGGAATGCCTTCTTGAAGCTTCTGGGAATCGTGCTCTTTCTGTTCCTGTGTGGCATGCTACCGTGGATCGACAACATCGCCCACATCTTCGGCTTCCTCAGTGGGCTGCTGCTGTCCTTTGCTTTCCTGCCCTATGTCACCTTCGGCACCTTTGACAAGTACCGGAAGCGGGTCCTCATTGCTGTGTCGCTGCTGGTCTACGTGGGTCTGCTCTCCTCCCTGGTGGTCTGGTTCTACATCTACCCCATCCACTGGACTTGGCTGGAGCATCTCACCTGTCTGCCCTTCACCAGCAAGTTCTGTGAGAAGTATGACATCGACCATGTTCTGCACTAGTGCCCATCGGCAGAGATTGCATTGACCAGCTTCCCTTTGGATCGAAATCGGAGGAAGGACAATCTTAGGGGGGGAAAAAAAAAAAGTTTGCAGGCGGTTGCATTTGATTACGCTCAAATGTTTACGCTACAGCACCAAACTCTGGGATTAAAGCACTAAAGTAGAGCATCAACAGTAAACAGGGTACAAGCACTGGCAATGCTCAGTGAACCTGGAAGGCAATTTCTGGGACGGCCACCATTTGTGGAATAATAGAAGATGATGCACAAGATTTTTAAACTTCCAAAGAGACTGAATTGTGACTGACACTCGGACCAAGGTTCTGTTATTTTCTTAGCCCCATGCCCACCCCCACCCACAACACTGAAATTTTTCTAACACTAAATATAATTTGTTCCTTTTTCTGTTTTTCTTTCATTGCAAAATTATTTTGTCAATACCCCTGCGAAAAAATTAACTAGCTCAAAACTGTTTTATCAGATTTTCCAATAGATTTTTGCCCGCGGGGTGTCTCAGTGACTCGGGGGGGGTAGCACCGTTACCCTGGGGTCTGCATGTTCTCCCCGTGTGAGTCGGCTTTCCTCTCGCAGTCCAATACCATGCAATCAAGCTAATTGCCATCTCTAAGCTGTCTGGAAATGGGCTGGCATCCCATCTAGGGTACACTCTGCCATCGTGCACTGTGCTGCCTTCACTAGACTCCATTCATTCTGTAAGACAACCGAAGTGGTAGCATACGGTAAAACAAAAATATCCACTACCTTTCCTACCGAGATTCAAGCGCTTAATTAAAAACTAGCAGTCCTCCTTAAACCTTCCAGAAACCGGAGGACACTCCATCTGTGTGGTATCGGTAAATGATTTCAGAATCTGTACTGTGAAGATTTTATGCACAGTGTGAGGTGCATGTAAGCCAAGTATGAGTCAGTGAGCAGTCCTGTGACATTTGCCTTGTTCATCTCCGTTTCTGCTGCCTGCTCTGCTAAGGAAAGCAGCGGAGGTAGCCAGTGGATGAAGGGACTAAATGTAAGCCAATTTTCCTAAACTGTGGAGTCGCAATGTTAAAATGCCCGTTATACTACGCGTTATTTGGTACTTGCTGCCATGTATTTGGATGTGCATGTGACTGGGGAACAGATTAAGTCCCAACAGGAGTAAGATGACCAGTGGTAGGTTCTGTGTGGTCAGTGTATTTTCTCATAGACCAATAAGAAGTTTGGTACATGCTATATGTATGTATAATTCTTAGCCAGAAGCTGCTACTTTGTTACTCCCCTGGGCTGTGCTGTTTGTCCCCATTGGAGAAACACCCTCCTTACTTGATTATGATTCAGCTGAAGTACCCAATGTAAGAGTGCAGTTAAACAGTACCGGTGGGGATAAGACGGAACTAATACAGCGTTATTTATTTAGTTATAAAGAGAGCTCCTGGTCCTCCACTGAGACACTGAATTTTATATTTTATATTTTCTCAGTTTTATATATAATATGTATAAAAACAAGACTTCATAGTTAATAAAGATTTAAAAATAACCTACGGGTGTTTTGTATGTCTTCCAACACAGCTGCTCTACTAATTAACTCAGGGTTCCTTCCTTTGCTTGCCTTAGACAGAAACTGTTAAATTTAATGCACAGCGCAGAAATACAGAATGTTTAGTGGCCTTTAGGCAGAATATGCGATTTAAGATTATTGGGATGGATACAGTGGATTTGCCAGACAGACCAGTCCTGATGCTGGTTTCAATTTCCTGCTTTCCTGCCTTTTGAACTCTGCAGACTATTTTGATGTGTCACGCTTAACACAATACATACAAGTCCCGGCAAAGAGATTAGGACTCAAACAGAACTGCAGGGAAAGCAAACCCGTTAAGGCGCAGACTACAGTTAACAGTCACTAATGGAGATTAAGGGACTCTCAAGTACAGGGAGCAGAGATATGACCTCCCAGAACGTGACGCCATGTCACTCTGCCGCTGAACCTCCTGCTGCCAGGAGGTGTGCCTTATCGAGGTCAGAAAAGGGAACAACTTCTCTTGGAACTGTACAAAAACAGAACCAAAGGAAGGGAATATTTAATGTATAATTATTTCTGAATTTGGGCTAAGGGTTTTAATAAACGCGAAGTCTGTCTCACATGTATCCATTACAATTGGCAGGAATGATCATTTTGCTTCCTCACCTAAACTAAAAATCTCAAACACGCTTGTCACCTGGACATCCGTATGATCTGGCTAGTAAATCACGGGGCTCTAAATCAAGCTTAAGGAGAAGCTGCACAGCAAGAGCAGTGACAGTCAGCTGATGGTGACGCTTAAACTGGGCCACCACCAAAGTGGGCTGTACTTGGGGAATGGGGTTAAAGCCACGCCTGTGGATGCAATGAGCCATGCTGGAGGCCTGTTTTCAGTTCCCGGCGTGTCACTGCCTGCTTGTGGGGACAGTGTGTGGCTCTCTAGGTTAAGACTGTCTGTGATCAAAAGGTTGCTGGTTCAAATCCCATTTCTGGAGAAGAAATGCCAGCTCTAGGCCTACAACCAAGGTCCTTAACCCCAGTCCCCACAGGGACAGTCCAATGCTGCTCTCTGATCCTCTCTATGTCACTTGTCTGCTAAATATACAAAGGATCACGATATACATAAATATTTTCTAGGCATGACTAACTATAATATGAATTGTTTGAACCATTTTAAACAAATTGGAAAAAACATTTATTAAAGTGCATAATACACCAAACTAAGATGTACTTTTTTATTAATATACAAAATATAAAATCTCAAAGCAATAATGAAATACAATAGTTAGATAAGAGCAAAAGTAACAATGTAGGATTTAACTATCTATAGTGGTAGCATTTGTGCACCTGCCCCCCCCCTCACGCTGTATGTAATTCTTGGGGGTAGGTCTGGGCGACTGAGTCACAAAAACAAACTACAATTTGAGGATGGAAAATGCTGGAAACTGCTCTAGGTGACCCATGACGACAGGCAGTGGGTGAGAACACTGCTCTGTTAGCCCACCTTCAGTGACACAGAAGAGGCTGATCTCGCAACACGGCAAACCAAAACCTTCCCATCAGCTGTGGTGGTCTATCGCTGTACCCTGAGAAATGTATACGTTACACTCTGGCTGCAAGCATTAGCAGCCACTATTGCGTCGCATGAAAGCGTGGCCCCTGACCGGGAACTGCATCTCGATGAAGGCCAGCGTTCCCACGGTGATCTCGCATGGGCCCTGCGCCTTGAAGCCGCACTTCTCATAGAAAGGCACCAGGAAGTCCTCGCACATCAGCATGGCACGGCGCACGAATGGCAAACACCGCAGGTACTGCAGGTAGCGCCACATCAGGATGGAGCCTTTGCCCTGCTGCCGGAAGGTTCTGTGCACCGCCAGGACGTGGATGTGGACGGTGGTGCCGTGGGGCTTATGAAAAGTCAGTGCATCCTGCAAAGGTAGAACGCCAGTGGTGAGCATTAGAACGGGGAGGTATGCAATCAGGGGTGACGGAGGGGCAAGACCACCCTGCAGATTCAGGGGCCCCAGCACCTACCATCGGGGGCCTAACTGACAAAAATCTACAAAGAGGACCCCCTCTGTCCCACCTGGAAAAGTATACAGTGGACTCCCATTTCTTTACACTAAAAGTGCCAACTTAAGCAGAAGGGGCCAAGTGTCAGGGTGCCCAGAATTTCTAGCTATATCTTTGCCAGTAATATTAAACCTTTAGATAGTAATAAATATCAGTGAAAAATATAAAGTATTCTCTGAAAATTAGCTGGGTCATTTGAATTTGGACATCCCATAAAATATGCTATATATTAATAAAGAAAAGTTAAAATGGTATGTTGCTTCTGAATTTCACAAAAGGCTTTAAAAACCTTTAAAATACTTTTGACCTTTAAAACACTTAACTGTACTCCAGATTAATATCATAGAGCTTGTGTAGATAAATGGTTTTGGAAGATGGATGGACTTAAACTTCTTAAAAGAAGAGCCCTGCCAAAATAATACTGTTTGGCAGCATTATTTCTGATGGCGCACATACATCACATGTGAAACGGATGAAAATTTACCATATTTAGCTTCTCTTGGTCCCATAGTGATCCAATGATGAAAGCGACTAGACGTCCCTCCTCAAACCAGCCCAGGGACAGTTCTGGGCACAGGTTGAGGAAATGACGGACCTCGTCCAAGTGGAGCGGACACTCTCCGGACACGGAGATGAAAGCTGCAAGGAGGCGTAATCAACACGCAGACAGTGTCACAAAAGTGTCACAAACCAGACGCGACAATTTCAAAGGCCACTTTTGTGACTATATGGAAGCTTGGTAGGGAAAAAATTTAATAGCTGTTAAACAGGTACGTGATACCGCGAATCGCCAAGTAACAAGACAGCGCAGAAAAGTTTTACTGGAATAAGCCTTATGGCACGTGCCATATAGGCCTATGTATTTATGAATATCCTTTTCAGTCAATATGTTATACATGCAGGGTCGCCAACTCTCATGCGTCTGGCGTGACACTCACGCTTTCAGACGCTCACACGAGAAATCTTATGGCAAATCTATAATATTCCATTATAAGCCAAAATTAGCCATATCAAAAGCATTGGGGTAGTTTCCAAACCTTACACACTATTTACAAGGTAATAAAACTGTTACATACATGTAAATGCAGGTGCAGACTTGTCTCGAATTGAAAATCTCACGCCAGCCAGCTGACCAAAGTTGGCAACCCTGACACATGCATATACCTTAAAATTAGAAACAGAAAATATTTTATTATTATTAATAATAATAATAATAATAATAATAATAATAATTAATAATATTAAAAAAACCTAGTGGCCAAAATTGTGGAAACAATTTTTAGAGACTGCAGAACTTTATTCAGCTGTTGCTCCAGTTA
>JAODJW010000094.1:10481735-10495019 GCA_026777045.1 Hyperopisus bebe
TAAAAAAACCTAGTGGCCAAAATTGTGGAAACAATTTTTAGAGACTGCAGAACTTTATTCAGCTGTTGCTCCAGTTACTTATTTAATCGTCCAATGTATATTTGTGGAATTATTTGTTTATATATTTATTATTGTTTATAAACATTAGCGCCAGTATTCGTGTAGCAATTTTTAAAGCGTAACGCCAAAAATGTTAGGTGTTTCCTCAATTTTGACCACTAGTGTATGCGAATAAAATACGCCATGAATAGAGAATTAAATAGGTAACTTACCCTCCCTTTCGATCTCGAACACGCTAATCGCGTCCTCGGGACTGAGGGAGCGGAACTCGCTGGCAGGCAGAGTGTGGCGGCGCTGGCGGCCGGGCGAGATGGGGGGTCTCATGTACACGGGCTTCAGGAAAGGCAAGGCGCTCACTACCGACATATTGTCAAATGAACTTACGAAATGTTCGCTTCCTTGACGTCTGGAGGGTCGGAACGGTCCTGTACAGGATCTGTGAAAAGTTGTAAATGCGATCAGTGCCGCTGCGTAGAGCCGAAGCGCAGGAGGCGTGTGAGAAGAAGGACGGCGACTCGCGGGTATTTATAGCGTCTCGGCCCCTACGATTTATCCTTAAGCACCGTTAGTCATTAGCCTACATCAAGGTGCTTGACACATCTGGCATTTAGTTTGAACGCCGCCCATAACGAGCGGATTATATTCTTGCGTAATTTAAAAACAAAAAAGTTATATATGTCCAAATAAGTGGAAAAGAGCTCAGTCTCTATACTGGATAGTATTTATAATTAATTTTGAATTACCTGCGACAGTCTATGACGATGATTAGATTAGATATGTAGAGCAAATACTTTGAGCTTAATGATTAAATGAAATGTACATATACTCTCAGATAAAGGGTAAAAATTGTACCTTTGTGACTGGGTCTGTACCCTTATAATTGTACCTTTTAAGGTACAGCAGTAGACTCTGAGGAACATCCCCAAGGTACAAGCAGCATTAATGTACCATCAATGGTACATAAATGTTCCTCGGAGTCCATTATTGTACCTTATAAGTTACAGTCACCTACAGCTAAGGGTACAATTGGCAGACTCTTGAGGGAACAGCCCCAGTGACAAACAAATGTATAATTTTTTACCCTTTTTTCTGATAGTGTAGTACTTTGTGTATGAAGTATCAATGGGGTCCTAATAGTATGCTTTTATAAAGCAGAATACACATTTCAAGTTGTAGTACGTAGTGTGTAACACGTGTGTACAAAATGTTAACAGTCGTTTCATGTTACAGAGACAAATCAAAACAGACTGAGGTTGAACCACAGCAGGAAGTCAAATCAAGGGAGAGGAATGTACCAATAGTAAAGTTACCAATACTAAGCTCTCTCTATCTCTCTGTCTCTCTCTCTCTGTCTCTCTCTGTCTCTCTCTCTCTCTCTCTCTCTCTATATATATATATATATATATATATATATATATATATATATATAGCATGAGATCATTATATTGATCAGAACTATATCAGCCAAGAGAGACTGCTTCATACATTTTAAAATAGCTGTACCTTTCTCAGTGGATCACATGAACACAGGCTCTCTGGAAAGTTGGTGTTCACCCAGGTTACATTCTTATCTACCCCAAAATCCCAAGGTACATTGTGCGGTATAGCACGCAAAAAAAATACATCAATGTCAAATGTAGTATGATTGTTAGGCCTGGGTAGGATTCATAAAATACATATATAAAAATATAAATAAAATACAAAAATGATTAATTAATTTCATGATGACTCATAAATATCAGTGTGCCTTGTTTATTGCAATAAAATACCTCAAATTATTGTAAATCAAGGAACTGCCAATCACTCATTCAAACGAAAAGAACCTAAATATGGAAGGAGAGAGATTCTATTTCTATTCTATTTGTTAACAAAACTGCCTGTAATTCAAGCACAGAAAAGACACGTTACATCGGATATCTGAGGTGTATAAACGTGTTACAACTGTACTACAGCTATTTAATTTCACTGACCTTATCGGTTTTGCATAGCTATGGACCTCCTGACACTGCACTCGGTTACTGACACCATGTGGCGAAAATCCTCAAAGCACCTTTTAATGATGGAGCGCGTATGTAGTAACAAAGTAAACATCAGCATAGTTTAGATTTTCACCATCGTAATACAGTTGAAGTCGATGCAAATAAATTATGCACTAAGATAACAGTGATCGGAAACCATTAGTTCATTCGAAAAGTAAACTGACTTGAAGGTGGGCTATAGTGACTGCAGCACGTGGAAATGGCCAATGCTGTTATTAAAAGACACGAAAAGTATGTGATTAAGTTAACATTTCTCCTGTTATTTCTGGGCGTATACCATGTAAATGATATAGTTAACAACATGACGCATGATCAATATACAAAAATGCAATCTTTCTAGATGTTACGAGACACCACTGGCCTCAGCATACTCTGCTGACTCCGACTCGCGCGGTTTACTAGCGTTCAGCTGGGAGGCGAAATAAACGCAAGCCCCGGCGGATCGCACCGAGTCGAGCCGAGTTGAGCCGAACTAAGCCGAGCCATACCGCAGGCACGCCGTCGCACCGCCGCCAGGATACGCAGCGCTGACGTGTCGACGTAAACACGTGCGGCTCCCTGGTTACAGGTTTCTCTTTCTATTTTTTTCGTCCCTCCCTCCATCCCCCCTCGCTCTTTCTCAGCATTCCCTGACAACAGCAGCGATGGCGGAACCCCCAGCATCGGGAGCGACGGCAGCGACAGATGCACCATCCTCGTCTCCGACTCCGGCCCTTTCTCCTGCAGTCAGTCCGGGCTCGGAGCCTCCTTCCATCGCGCTTTCTCCCTCTGCGGGCGGTTCCCAGCGACTGCTCTTCTCCCACGACCTGGTGTCCGGTCGCTATCGCGGTTCGGTCCGGTTCGGCCTTGTCAGAATGATACACGGCGAAGAGGATTTTGACTCCGACTCGGACATCGACGGTGATGGCGGAGGTGGCGGCGGGGGCGGCGGTGGAGGCGGCGGCATCGCCGGTAGCTCCGACACCGAGAGTGGGGCGGCGGACAGCAGGGCTCGGCCCCTGGGACGGGGCTACGTTCGTGTGCAGTGGTACCCAGAAGGAGGAAAGCAGGACATCCGAGAGACGAAGGTAATAGTGCCATGTGGCATCGATCGCAAAAGAAAGAAAAACCCGGCAGGTAGATCGTTAACCTAATGTTTTGATGTTTCTGTATCTGTCTGTGTGTCACGGCCGGGTACCTGCTAAGCCGCGGCGCGGGTTACAGAAGCTGGCGGCCGCGCTACCTGCATGGGCAGAGCCGCTTCTCCAGATTTGTCGGACTCGAGCTCAGACAGCACAGAGTTGCGATGTCCAGCATCCATAGCTGTATCGCACTTAGCCCTCTAACTCTGCGACATGGCCGAGAGAGAGAGAAAGCACTGGCCTGGATAACCGCCGGGAGGTAGCCGCCGATTTCAAGGCGCGCCTGCTTATGGCTGTTTTGAATGGGAATGAATGAATGAATGAATGAACCGACGGACGCCAAATCGCGGGTCTACCTGACAGTGTCCGCAGAATGAACACCCCGGCACGGTAAAGGAGTGAGATGTCGATTGCACCATATTGTGGGCTTTCTCTGTCCCCGTAAACCAGTTAGCTGGCCGGTGCGGAACGGCGTGCCTCGCATCCCCGCCAGCTTTCATGCTTCTCGCATCGTGTCATTTTTTATGCTCATTGTAGGCAGCAGACAGGGCGTTGAATAGCGGGAAATCTTTGACGAAAACAGTCATTAATCTGTACATCTGATGTGATTTTTTTTTTGTAAGAAACTGTGGGCCTCGATGAAGCTGCCTACCACTCCCTGGATTTTTTTCTTTGCTTTGTATTTTAATTAAAGTCTGGTTTTGAATCGTGGAAGGTAAAAAAAAAGTGCTATAACAGTATTTCCCTGGATGATCGTGGATGCATCACGGCGTCAGCACATGGAAGAACAATGGTTGTTGGCAGAGCCGGGAGACGCAAGCTCGATCTTTGTTAATAGGGGGCCGGTATTGACATAACAGCGCCGTACTGCAGTGTAACCACACAGGGAGGAACCAACGGGGCCTCGCATCAAACAGGCACTCCTAGACAATGAGTCCACTTCGGGAAGATGCTGTTTAAAATAGCATTGTCCTTTTTTTGGCTGAATGTTCTAGTTGAGTTTGCCTTTTTACTGCTGTAGTGAGCTAGTTATTTACCGTACCATAATTTGGGGAAAGATTTTATTTATTTTAATTTGCCTCTTCTCATCTCCTTTTGTATCGCACGCATGGCTAGATCTCCAGTGCACCTGCGGCAAGTTTCACACATTGTTCATGTTTCTGTCTTTAGGACCGCATTCAAAATACTTCTTTACTATTATTATTTTGGATAAGTCAATGGCGCCTCTGGTACATTCTTGGCCACCACAGCCCCGACCTCTGCACAAATGGGTGCACGCTGCTTGCATCTCTGACAGGCGGTCAGGTGCTTCCGCTTAGTAATGCTTGGGATAGAAAGGTGTGAGATTCGTTAGATGTGCCGGATCTCTAGATGCTTTTGCTGCTTCTGCGTGAGGAATTTTCCGGGATGCTTTTGTGCCGCGGTGCCCTGCATCCATTAACGGGCCCTGAACTCCTAAGCGCTCAGCAAAGGTCAGGCAGCGTTTAAGGCGTAACTGTCTAATCCTCCAGCAAAATGACAGAATTACACAATCTGTGGCCAGTGGCGATTTGTTCGTGATTAGCAGAGGATTTGACCAGCAGAGGCTAAGCAGAAAAGGCAAAATATCCCCTCTCACAATACCTTTGTCCAATTTCCCAAGAAGGTCAACTAAATGCATTAATTTAACCATGTGTCTTTTTGTAATGCTTTAGTCATTTTTTTAGTAGGTGGCCTACATCAGACTTGAAACTGTAGACAAAATGAGGCTCTTGGAAATGTATATGAGAATGACATGAGAGTTTTAATCCTCCAGCAAAAAAATGATACCTTTTTGGCAATTATGTTTTGAATTAGAAGTATCTTTCTTAAAAAGCACAGTTTCAAATAAGAGCTTTTATTGAGAGTGGAAGAGGTTGGCAGTGAGGTCTGGTTGCTTATGGATCAGTGGGGCTCCATGGCAGCGGTCCGTAAAGGTGGGCAAGAGTGACTGGCCAGCCCCCACACCGCGGGCACCCTCCCCCTAAGATGCAGCAGGTGGTAGCGTGCTGAGGGCATGGCAGGTGGATCCTCAATGCCCCACGCCTTGCTCCCTGACACGCCCGTCAAACCTGCTGAAGATAGGCTCCATCCTGTTTTTTTGGGGGGGTTGGGGCGTTAATTATGGGGCGTGCTGGAGGTCAGGCCGGGCTGCCGGCTCTGCCGATGAGCGGGATGGGGCAGATGGTAGTTATGCTAATAGACTCTTTTTGTCCTTGGTAAGTGATGGACGTCTCGTTGCTCCCGCCGCATTCGGCGGCGCTGTTTTCCAAACGTCCGCGTCCGTTTATTCCCCCCCCCCCCCCCCCCCCCACTGCGTGTGTTGAGTTGGCAAACGCTGGAGGGCTGCTGTTTGTTTGTGGATTGGTTGTGAAGATCCGGGGTAGCTTTCTGGGTGCCGTGTGCCTCCCAGCCTTTGTCCTGCCCCTGTCAGCATCCAGCCCCGGGTCTCATTCATGAAAGCGGGGGGGGTCATTGGTGTTGCTCTAAGCATGTTCCTCCTTGCTTTATGTACAGCCTTTGGAGATATTTGGGGTGCTGCGGTAGGGTGTTGTCCTCATTAGCTCTTACCGCCTTTGCCTTCTCCTGATGCCTTGTGGGTAATGTGTTCAAGCACGCCCCGTTAGTTTTGCTTGGTCATCCGCCTGTCCTGGCTCCACTGTGACCAACGGGAGGTCCGGCGGGCGGGCGCTCTTCATCTGAGTCTCAGCTCTCTCTCTCTCTGGCACGGTGCCTCCACAGCCCCTGCCCATCCATCTGCGCTGCCTGCTTGCCCTGCCGACTGCCCGTGTGGGCCTGTGAATCCCACGGACGGTCCCACGCCGATACACATCACGCCGTCCCGTAAATTTGCGGCGCTTGGCCGGTGGTGAAATGCAGACCGTGCATGGCTGACGGGAGAGGAGTAATTAACACCCTCCTATAAACTCTCTCCTGGTAGCTTGTAATGGCTCTTAGAAGAGTTTGGGGCTACGACATGCTGCATTATCATCACCCCCCCCTCCCCCCCCCGGATGCTGTTTAGTTTTGTCAGTCACTACCGCTTACGGTGCTTCTGCCATCGCTGTTCCTCCGATGTATGGCTCGGCAGCCACATTTGGCTCCTATTACCTGGCCTAGCTGGCATGTTTTTGGCAGTTTGCGTGGAGCTGCAGGTATCAAGGACTGCAACGGGAACTGGACCGTGGTTGAGACGGTGATCAGGGAGGGAGGGGCCCAGGAGAGCGACGTGGCTCTGAATGCAGCACTTTTGGCCCCTCTGGCCTTGGTCTCCTCTGGGGAGCTGTCTTTAGCATCAGGTGACGCTCGTTTGAAGGGGAGACGCGACGCTCGTGTGGAGGGGAGACGCGTTACCTCTGTGTCACGACGCTCGTGTTGAGGGGAGACGCGACGCTCGTGTTTAGGGGAGACGTGTTACCTCTGCGTCGGGATGCACGTTTAGGGGAGACGCGTTACCTCTGCGTCGGGATGCACGTTTAGGGGAGACGCGTTACCTCTGCGTCGGGACACGCTTGTGTAGGGGAGACGCGTTACCTCTGCGTCGGGACACGCTTGTGTAGGGGAGACGTGTTACCTCTGCGTCGGGACACGCTTGTGTAGGGGAGACGTGTTACCCCTGCGCCGGGACGCGCTTGTTTACGGGAGACGCGTTACCTCTGCGCCGGGATGCTCGTGTTTAGGGGCGATGAATATGGGTGTGCTGTAGCTGGCTACTGTAAGCTCTGCCATGATTTGCACACTAATAGAGAGGCGTCATTTGGCACCTCTTCCTCCTCTTCCTCCTCCTCCTCTCCCCTTGGGAAGTCTGTCAGATGATGCAAGCTGGTGATGTGATGAGGTAATGCAAAAAGGTTTCCTCCCTCAAGGTAATGGATCTGATTCTCATAAACTCACACACAGGGGATTGGGCCCCATCACTGTCGTCATCCATCCCACTCCCAGGGTGGGGGTTGGGCTCAGAGCCTGTTGTGCTGGCCTCTCTGTTCCTCTTTATACTGCTGCTGTAAGAAATATTTTCATAGTAAATTAATTCAGACAGATTAGTTTTTTTAATTTTATTTATTTTTTTGGAATGGTGTGGAAGCGATTGTCAGCAGAGTCCCAGGCCTGAAGGGTCCAGGACCGTGTGGTACTGGAGACTGGAGATTTCCGGTAGGCAGGGGGTTCGGTGAACAGAGGCGGTTAGTCATTGTGTTCATTTGTGCTGCAAATCAAAGCAGATGTGCTCTATTTAGTTTGCATCTGTTTATCTGGCATTTTGAAACGGGGAGTTCAGGACTGTCATATCCCACACGTCCCCAGCCCCACATTGTGAATCTGCAGATCTCTGTATTCCGTTTCCGTGTGGGCGTTTTGGGGCTCGTACCAACCGACAGCAGCAAAATACCTCCAAATCCTCACCCCGCCAAGATCTCCTCCCTTTGCTGAATCTCTCTCGCTCATGAAGCATGTGTAATAATTCCAGCAGAGGGAGTTTGCTGGAAGGGCTGCCATTCCCCCTGGTGGCCACCCTCCCCCCACTCATTCATCCATGGTTTCAATGGAACTGGGCTTGGTTTCCTTCCATGCAATTCTTTTGACTTGCATACATCATTAATTGGTAGCTACTGGACAGGGAACAAAGAGAGTCATGTGGAGAAAGAGCCTTTTCACCACATCCCTGGGCTTCATTGTTGGTCGTCACAGTGTCTATATGCCGGAGAGGCTGGCCTTGTTTTCCTCGTGGTTACCGTTAATTATTAAGTGTTCCGTTTAGCAGCAGCACACATCAGTGACCTTTATTCAGTTGGTGTCTTTTGTGATTGAGTGTAGGGGGATCCAACGCCCCAGCTGCCACGTGACCCATGCCGTCTGGGACAGCTCGAGAGAGACGTCCCACAGCGTATCGGCACACCCCGCACACATGTGGCTGGGCGGCG
Source organism: Hyperopisus bebe (assembly GCA_026777045.1). Taxonomy (NCBI): domain Eukaryota; kingdom Metazoa; phylum Chordata; class Actinopteri; order Osteoglossiformes; family Mormyridae; genus Hyperopisus; species Hyperopisus bebe. The sequence continues at coordinate 10,489,893 of JAODJW010000094.1, forward strand.
GCCTACAGCGTCTGGGAGACTTGCTGCCCAAGGTTGGCCGGAGGCCGTGTCAGTACATCAGAGGAACACCGTTATCGATTTGCCTATGTTGTTCTGCTCCTACGCGGCTACGGGGCATTGGGTTGCAGCCCGGATAGGGAGCCTGGATATGCAGCCTGCCTGAAAGGCCATCTATGTGAGGTTATGTTAGGTTAGTACTGTTGATATTGTTACTGTTAATACTGTTATGTTAGCTGAATGCTAATCTCCATCTGTTTCCTCACTGCTTATCCAGTTCAGGTACCTGGGAGGACTAGAACCTCACTTAAGTGACACTGGGTCGTGGATAGGGTACACCATGCATGGGATGCCAGTTCGTGCCCTTGAGCAAGGCCTTTAACCCCCAACTCTGGGGGCATCACATGATGACAGGCCCTGCGCTGTAAGCCCCACGCTTGCTCTTACCTGCATGTGTCTCATGGATGGGGGTAGGCGAGTCCCATTCCATGGGGAATAGTAACGTATCGCTGTTCAGGGAGGGAGGGGTTAGCACCCCGTGAGAATCACCGCACCTCCAACCAGATATTTTTATGGAGATGATTTTGACTGTCCCTGTCTTTCTTCTAGAGGTCGTTCCATACATTGGTCCAAGATATGAGAGATAATGTGAAAAAGAGAGATTACTGTCATCTGTTGCTGATGCCTGTAACTGAATCATATAGATCCCTTTGCTGGTGAGAAATAAGGTTATTTATAGGCGATTAGCAAGAGTGAGGAATTCTATTGGATGCCGGATGGCAGAGGTCTCAGAACAGGGCCAATGAGCTGATGTCTGTCTGGTGATCCGGGGGAAAGGTCTGTGGAGAGATGGGACAAAAAAAAAAGCATATCGCGGCAACATTGGCAGATAGCTAAGGAACATTTCGGGAATGTAAATGTGTATTCTCCTGTTCTTTCTCTTTGGAATTGACCTCCACACCACTGGAAAGCATGGGAGGTGTCACTCCCTTCTTCAGGAGGAGTGAAGGGCCTGACTCCTGTTTCTGTCTTATTTATGCTGTTTGTTTTTTTTAAAAGCTGGTGTGGAGACTGGCTTTCCAAAATGTACCTCGCTAGTAATCTCTCTCCAATGCTGCCTTTTGTTTTGTCTTCACCGGTAAGGCAAACATTTGAGAGAGTGAAGCGCTTTCCCATATGATTCACGCAGGCATCTTCAGAGACGCCTCCCGATTTAGGACCTCAGGCCCCTCCTGACCCATACTCACAATAATCTGTGAGTTCTGGGCCTCTGCTTGCTACTGGGTGTAGCCGCGCCTCGTTTGCTCTGAGCTCAGCAGCTGCAGAGATGTTGGGTATGTGTTAAACTGGGTGGGTCCCTTTAATAACCCCCCCCCCACAATTGCCATCTCACCAAAGTGCCCTGTCTCTGAGCACCTTGGCGTGCCTGTTGTCCGACTGTACTTCTTTCAGTAAGAAGGCGGAGGTCCAGGGATGGATAGCTCCGCCGACAACCCCAACCTCTGATGCGAAATGACTCCGGTCAACATTAATTTTCCGCCCTCATGTCAGTGTTTTCGTTTAACTTGATCAGCGGCTGCGCCTTGGTGCTGCATGCAAATATATTATAATTTTTTAGTGCACACAGGTTCATGCTTTTTCCCTATCAAGTAAATTGCCCTGAAGTGAAATAATTTGTTCAGGTAGCTCACTGAAAGGAGTCATGCGTCATGTTGTGCATCACTTGTACTCAAACCAGACAAGCTGGTGCTGTGCTGTTTGACGTTTTTGTTTGGTTAGGTGTTTCCTTGAATGTCCTTCATAGCATCGTTACCTCGAAGTGTTTATCAAATGACCCTGGATTGAATTGTTGCAGACTGACAGTTTAGATCAGGGGTGGAGAGCCTGATCCATGGAGGGCCGGTGCGGGTTTTTCTGATGGCCTCTCAATCAGCCAATAACAGAAGATTCCCAGGACTGGAGTTAGGAACCACTCCTTTATTATTGGCTGATTGAGAGGCAATCCCAAAAACCCGTATCCACACCAGTTGACCGTGGATCAGGTTCCCCACCCCCTGGTTTAGATGTTGGTTTTAAGTCTGATAGCTTGTGGTGTTTGTTTTTTTTCCTTTTCTTAATGACTCATCTCCGCCGTCTGCAACAGTAATTATTCCCTTTTCTCAGACGACCCACACAGCATGTGTTTGTTTCCAGTTCAGCTGAGCTCATTAATTAATGACACTAACCTTAATTAGCAATTAATTTGCAAGTAAAGTCTAAGTATGACTTGACAAAGCTATTGTTTGAACGAGTCGTCCTAGGGTAGGAGTTTTTGCTGGGGTGAGTTATTGGGAGGCGTCATCCCTGAGGTCTGGTGGGGGAGCAAAAGATCTGAAGTTGCTGTGCTGATTAATCTGGAGGCTGTGTCTCGAGGTGCCCCCTCCATGCATTTGTGCTTTTCCATCCGATAATCAATGCTTTACCCAAAACTCAGCGATGCTCTGCGTGTTGAAGTTTGTGAAATGAATGTGATTCTCTCCACAAGCTGCACACACCAGGTATGTTTTGATGGGTAGATGCAGTAGAGGGAAGGTCTTATGGGCAAAGTCCTACCCAGGGCCCACTTACACAGATATTTTATTCTTTAGCCACATCCTGGGTAAAGTTTCTAAATTAATAAACTTGTGAATTGGAAGTTCTGGACTTGAGGGCAATTCTGAGGCGGATTATGTGGTGGGGAGGCATGGAGCTGGAGTTCTGAGGGTCTCTTCTTCCTGGAAGGTAGGTGTGGATTCAGGTCAGATGAACAGACGCTCAGAGCTTGGTAAGTTAGTCCTGTAGAGGAATTTTATATTCTGTTCTCGGTGAAGGACCTTTTAAAAAGGGGGAAGATGTGAGGTTTTTTTTTCCTCTATCTTTTTCAGAATTTAGGGTCTTGACCCTAGTGTCTTGCATTCTTCTCCTCAGATGTTTTCTGTGCTTTCAGAGTGAGTGATTTACTGTTCAAAGGAGAATGAAACCTTAACAGTTCCTTTAACTTTGAGTTTCGCTTCTGCAGCGTGAAGGTTAAGGAAATGTTATGACAAGTATTGTCTATTGCTGAGGCATCTGCACAGAACCATTGAAGTCCTTGGGGAGGCTTTAGTCTGAGTGCATGAAAGGATCAAGGTGTCTTGCTGAGGGTTACTAAGGTCAGATACGTGAACAGAAATAGTTTGCGATCTGTTGGTTATTATCAGGAATGTTTAGGGGCTGGCCTAATATTGTACTTAAACGCCTATTTGATTTTAGTGGGCTTCCTCATCAGGGTGGTTGGGGCCCTTGGTGATATTCCTGGCCCTAGATCTGCATTGTTTGGTGTAGATGTCTAAGAGGTGTGGGAGAGCCCGTCTGCGTTCTGCTGACCACACAACCCTTTGCAGAGACATGCAGAGACTTTGCAGTCCAGCTGCCTGCTGTTCCTGAACCAGGTGTTGATGCTCCCTGTCAGGATGCTCTCGATGGTACCAGGACAAAAGTTTCTCAGCATTCGGCCGGGCAGCTTGATGTCCCTGAGGTGCCTGGCGTGACAGAGGTGCTGGTATCCCTTCCTCGCTAAGTAGTCTGTGTGCAGGTCTCAGGTCAGGTCCTTGGGTATGTGGATGAGGTACTTGAAGCTGTCCACTCAGACGTGCTGTTGATCCTGATCTGGGGCAAAACTTATCCGCAAAGGGCCAGTGTGTGTGAAGGTTTTGGGGGTAACCTTTAGGCCAGCTGTTCAAACCCAGGTGTGAGGACCCTTCAGTCCATCAGTCCTCTAATTAATAATCTCATTAGGGAGTTGCAGTGAAAACCCGCATACACAATGGACCTTTCTTGATAAGATTGTCCACCCCTGCTGTAGACTGTAGTGCTGTGCTTAAAGCGTAACCCTGCGATGAACCACTCCATACAGCTTTTAGGCTGGCGGATTGATTTCCTTGGCAACGGTGTGATCCCAGTCTCTGGAAAACCATATTAACTGATTAGGATTAATTATGGGAAATCAAATCTTATTTGAATGGAGAAGCCGTCAAACACAAAAGCAGCAGCGTCTGTGCGAAGTGCAATCGGTTCCTGACTTGATGCGTGGGAGTATATGGGGGCCTTCGCTGCTATCCTGCTAAAGAGCGTGTAATATGAAACTTCCATTGGCTGGTCTGCTAGGTGTGTGTTATTGATGGAACCTTCGCGGCAGTGCTGTGTACGGTGCAGTACACCGTGCACAGGGATGACTGCAGCAGGCAGGTCGGTGTGCTGGACCTCTCTGCTTGCCTGCATTATTGGTGCTCATCCAGGTTCCCGTGGTGACCGGAGATGATCATACTTGTCAGCCTTGTCTTCAGCCTTCAGGTTCCCATTTGCTGGTCATCAAGGGAAGGGGAGGTGCCTCTGCTTTAGTGTGAGACCAATGGAATTTGACGTGAGAACAGTGTGGGCGGGCCTACATCTGACATGGCAGAGCACCACCAATAAAAGGCTTGATTATTATTCTGTCTAAACATGAGCTAAGGGTGGAGTGGCCTGAGTCGGTATCATTGTCAGGCAGGAAATTATCGTTCCTGGATAACACCTGTGTATGAACAAGTAATTATAATGATACCGATGTCAAACTCTTTATACACGGGCCATTGTGACCAGTGATTGAAATTTCTGCATCCTGTCTGCAGAAACCCTGTGATGTAAGATAAATAGCTTTATTTCGTTTTTAAATGCTGTCATGGTGCAAATGTTATTAATGAAGGATGTGAGTCGTGTAGGACACTAGTGTATAACTGGCTTACAGATCACACTGTCTTCCTCTCCGATCGAAGCCCTATTCTTCACCGTGCTTCACCGAATCACCGTGCAGGTTTGAGCATTACTTGCACTTAAAAATACGAAACCGCGGGTGCACAGGAAGTCGAGTCCCCGTGGATTCTGTGATGCATCACACACTGTAATCCCGTTGGTGGATGTTTTTGACTAAGGACAGCCAGGTGACATACAGGGCCTCTTGTGGAGGCTGGCACGGTGCGTTTAACTCAGTGACCACTGCGCTTGTGGGCCTCCTCCAGACAGGTGCTGAATGACAGTGAGGATTTATTACTGCTTTGGCCTGTGAAAACAATACATCCCTGGGAATGATGCAGG
>JAODJW010000094.1:10495119-10507831 GCA_026777045.1 Hyperopisus bebe
GACAGGTGCTGAATGACAGTGAGGATTTATTACTGCTTTGGCCTGTGAAAACAATACATCCCTGGGAATGATGCAGGGATGATGGTGTCACCGTCATCGTTCTTCCTCTTTCCTTTTTCAGTTGAAGCTCGAGGACCGCTCCATCGTGCCCAGGGACATCGTGCGGCGTATGCATGCCAACGTAGGTATCTGTGGTGCCTGTGTGCATTTTTAACCTGTCAGCATGTAGTACATGTTCCACCTCTCCCAGGTCTGTTTTGACGCCGACTCTGGTGCGTTGGTGTTCATCTCCCAGGACAGTCAATGTGGCACGGTGATCGACATCAACATAGAGTGTGCGGTGAAGCTAGTGGGAACCAACTGTGTCCTGTATCCCGTCAACAGCAGAGATCTGCAGCACATCTGGGTGAGGGAGATGAATCACATGCCAGACATTAAAGCCCCTTAGCGTGGTGCCTGATGTATGTATGTGCGATTTACAGTCATTTGGGATTTTCACGAAAATGTCACTCCTGTAATAAACTGGCACTGCCGTGTGACCTGCCTTTCTCCACCTTTTTGGATGCAGTCTTTCATGTATGGAGACTACATAGCCTACGACTTCTGGCTGGGTAAAGTGTATGACCTGACCAACCACATCATTCTGAAGCTCTCCAATGGAGCCAGGTAGCGAAGCCTCATTAGGAAGTTGTAACTCTGAGCCGTCTGCAGTCAGACAGCCCCCCCCACCGACCCCAACTGCCTGAAGCCTGAACGATGCTGGTTTTCTTCTCTCGCCGCTCTCTGCAGGTGTTCCATGAGCGTAGAGGACGGTGCTAAGCTTTATGACGTCTGCCCCCACGTCAGTGATTCGGTGAGGACCTCCCCAACAAACGTCCTTGTCTTGACCTTGCACGGCTGGGATAACTCGGGCACAGACCATCTTCCAGCTTGAAGGATCGGTCGTCTCTTGTAGCTTTTCAGCTTCCCACCGCAAGCTCCCGTCTAAAATGTTGTGCTGGTCCGGGAGGCAGTTTAGTCTGACACCAGGATGTGAGAAACGGAGCATGGATGCCCAGGATTAGCAGTGTCCTGTCCTCAGAGAAGCTGCCGGATGTTTTATCAGTAATTTTAGTAGCCGGAGGTTCAACTGTTATTGCCTTGCTACCAAACTGGCCGTTCACTGGTTGACATCGCAAACATACAAGTTAGACTTTTAACTTACTTTTTTACTTGATGAATTATGAATTCATGTTCTTTCCTTAGGGGCTTTTCTTCGATGAGGCCTATGGTTTCTACCCAGGCCAGGTGCTGATCGGACCTTCCAAAGTGTTCTCCAACGTGCAGTGGCTTTCCGGGGTCAAGCCTGTGCTCAGCAAGAAGAGCAAGTTCAGGGTGGTGGTGGAAGAGGTGGGGCCCTCAGCAAGCTGGCTGCCGACTTGTGTCCCTTTATGATTGTTGACTTGAATGGTTCCCTGACCTCTCCCTGACCTGTTTATGCTGCAGGTCCAGGTTGTGGAGCTGAAAGTGACATGGATCACAAAGAGCTATTCCCCGAGGGGTACAGACAGCGTCTACCCACCGCCCTCCACGATCACGCAGGAGAACCTCTGCAGGTAGCTGTGCATGGAGGGTTGAGCAATACATTGGGATTGCATGGTAGAGTCTTGCCTGTGTTTGATGTGCCTTTACTCTGTCTTGGAAGCAAACGTTCTGGCATGTAATGGGCAACTGCACCTCTGCTAATCTCTGCACCAGGGTTAAACGACTGGGCTATTATGACCACACTCAGAGGCAGCTGGGCGAAAGGGCCCTCTACGTCTTTCCCCCCAAAGGTGATGCCACCCGGATCACTTGCGAGGGGCCCGAGGGGGCCCCCATCCTACCCGAGGACCCTGTTGCCCGGAAGGTGTGTCTCGAGGTGCCCCCTCCATGCTTTTGGTAGCCCCAGAGCATGAATCGAGTGTTGCTGGAAGTGTTCTGCCTTCACACTTGTCCTCCATGTCAATACTTGCAGTTGATAAAGATGTTCAAGAAAGACGCAGGGAAGAAGACCACAGACCATGCTGATGGACATGGTGCCAGCCAGCAACTGGCGGAAAAGGCAGAGAGGACTGAAGGTAATTTTCTTTCTGTTTGAACTCTGATTGCCACTGGAACGTTTAATTGGCATGACGTTGGCCTGATGAGGCAGATTTTGCCAAATGACTGGTGTCCGCGTGACCTTTCCAGGTGAGAAAAAGCCCGAGTTACACCAGGAGCTGGTGACCATCCAGGAAAAGGTGGATGCCGGCTGCCTCAACAACGGTCCACTAGAGGCAGACGGGCAGCCCAAGGACGGCGCCCTGGAAACGGCGGGCGACCCAGACGCGGATGACGAGGCGGCGGATGACACCGACGACACCAGCTCCATGACGTCGTCAGCGAGCTCCACCGCGTCCTCGCAAAGCGGAGGTGTGGGCTCGAACCGCAAGAAGAGCATCCCGCTGTCCATCCGCAACCTGAAGAGGAAACACAAGAAGAAGAGGACCAAGTTCTCCCGCGAGTTCAAACCCGGAGACCGGTGAGCTTTCATCTCCAGTGCTGGAACTGGCCTAGCCAGTAACGGGCTCATCACGTGACGCGAGACTTGCAGTGTTAACAACGTCTGAGATGTATAATGGACTCTTCGAATAGGAACGCTAAATTATTTATGTTGATCTGCTGTTGGCTGCAGGCTTGATGTCAACCATCTTAAGGCCCCTGTAGGATGCTGTAGAGCTCTGAACAATAATAAACGCTAAATATGAAACTTCACACATCTCGTTTATGGGGCATGATGATGGCTTGTCAGCAGTGCCACTGGTGGCTTTTCTGCTATGTTGTCACTGAACTCGTCTCTATCAAGTTATTTTCGAGAACATCAGCGTGACGAACGTTTAAGCAGCGGTTAAGCCCCAGACAGGCCGCTCCTCTAGACCCTTGTTAAAAATAGCTGCTGGTAATAAATCGCACATTGCACAGAGATGGCGACCTGACAGGGAACTGCGCCGCAGTATCGAGGGAGGGACCAGGGCGCTAAGTAGGCCGGAGGGCCTTTTTCTCAACTGCTGCTTCTTCTGGGCCACAAACAGGGTAGCGGTGGAGGTGGTGTCCACCAAGACCACAGCGGACGTCATGTGGAAGGACGGCACCGTTGAGAAGGGGATCCGTTCTAATGATCTCATCCCCATCCAGCACCTGGACAACTACGAGTTCTGTCCCGGGGACTTCGTGGTGGACAAACGACGTAGGTGTCTCCCCCTGCACTTCTCATACTTCTGTCCAAACAGCCTGCTGGGTTTTTTATGTTTATAAATACATAAAAGGCAAAGCCTATTTCTGAAATTGAGAACGAGCAAAATGGGGTCTGATCCCCAGTCAGACTCTTAAGAGGAACGTTTATCCAAAATAAGACAGCTTAAAAGTTATACCTTCACCTATTTTACACGACCCAATGTCTATTGAACGCTTGGCATGTTCCTAAATATCCCTTGTGAGATTCTCTTCACCTTCCAGTGCCTTAATCACCATGCCCCCTGCTGGCCTAAAAAGACCATTCTTAATTTAAATCCATATGTGCAAAGTGTGACTCTGTAGCTGTCTGTGCTCCAGCCCAAGCTTCTCCAGACCCTGGCATATATGGGGTCATTCAGTCCGGGGACCACAAAGGCAGGACGTGCGCAGTGAAGTGGGTCAAACTCAATGCCACCAGCGATGATGTGGAGGTCAGTGAGTACACATTGCACTTGACAGCTATGCATGACCACCTTACATCAGATCTGCCACACTGCTGATTGTTGTTATACATTACCCTCACAAAAACGGAAGGAGTATCAAAGTTAAGTCAAGTACTTTGGGCTGTTAGACGACATCAAGAGAACAGTAGTTTTGCGTCAGCACTGTATGCTGGGTTTTTCGCACGACCAGGTTATCGGCGAAGAAGACGATGTCAGCGTTTACGATATCGCTGACCACCCGGACTTCCATTTCCGCACCACGGACATCGTTATAAGGATATGGAGCTCGGAAAATGGCCAGGCAGCCGATTGCGAAAACGAGGTGAGGGAAGGTGCTCTGTGACTGGAAGCTTTTGTTTCGTGTTGTGGGGGGGGGGGGGGATTTTTCTGTTGACGGTGGAACCAAAGCAATTAACATGTAGTTAATGGTCCATCTGTAATGAAAACAAGCGTGCCGTACTGTCCGTGAGGATTTGGGATCCATACCCCCCCCCCCCCAACTTCTGCTGCTTGTTAATAAACAGCATCTCTCAACACCACGAACCTTCTGTAGTGAAGTTGGCCACAATCTCAGCGGCTGTTTTCCAGGAGGTGAAAATGATCCCCTTGTGTCCGATCCCATCTGGATCATCCTCCGTCTTTATTAAAACGGGCGTCTAGTGCCTCCTCCGCCCCGGCTTGCCCTCTCCCGTAGGTGTCCGTTTCCGTAGTTTGGCAGGCGCAGGGTATCTGAGTGAGACTTTGTTTTGGGTGGTGCGGGACGTTAATTTGGAGATTATGTCACAACTGGCTGAGCTGAAGCGGCGACAGCGACGGCAGATTCAGAAGCAGCTAAACGTTCCACGCAGTCGGCCTGGTTAGGAGCCCGTCGTGTGTGTTTCTCCATTAGCGACACGCGGCGGGCAGGCGCCACCAGCTGTTTGCGTGACTTCTCAGATGCCTGAAATAGCCCGTTTGTGATTTTTGGCTGCATGTACATTTTGTGGGACTCTGTCAGCATCAGCTGTCTGTCCTCCACCCCCATAGACGTCGGTGGGCCAGGTGTCCCGCGTGGACATGAGCAGCAAGGTGGAGGTGGTGTGGGCCGACAACTCCATGACTGTGGTCCTGCCTCAGGTATTCCTCCCTGGGCTTCGTTTTGCCACGTGGCATTTGGGACTCGGGGCGGCGAGAGCTGCTCCTCGGGGCCTCTGCTGATCTCTACGGTTTTTTTTTTTTTTCCCCCCATCTCTTCCACAGCACCTCTACAACGTCGAGTCAGAGATCGAGGAGACCGACTATGATTCAGTGGAGGGCAGCAGTAGCGGGGCCTCCTCTGAGGAGTGGGAGGATGAGAGTGACAGCTGGGAGACGGACAACGGGGTGATGGAGGATGAGCCGCCCGGGGAGACGGCCCCGGCTCCGCCGCCTTCCAGCCAGGCCGGCGCCCCACAGGAGGCCAAGGCGGTGACCCAGCACCCTGCCACGGTGGAGGACCTGGAGGGGGCCATCGCCTCAGCCACGCTGGCGGGAGCGGGAGGTGGTGGAACAGGGGCCGAAGAGAAGGCGGGCAAAGAGGGAGCACCACGGGGCTTCCGGGAGCTAAAGGAGGCTCTGAAGATTCTGGAGAGTCTGAAAAACATGACTGTGGAGCAGCTGTGGACCGGTTCACCTACATCACCCACCTTGGAGCCAGAGAAGCCCACCAAGGAGAAGAGATTCCTGGATGACATCAAGAAACTGCAGGAGAACCTGAAGAAGACACTGGACAATGTGGCCATCGTGGAGGAGGAACGTATGGAAGCTGTAGGGGAGACGGACAAGGAGGAGAAGCAGCAGGAGCCCCAGACGCCCGTGCGCTCCGAGTGGCCCAGCGACACACCTGTCCTCTGCCAGCAGAGCGGGGGCAAGCCGGGTGTCACCTTCACCAGTGCCAAGGGGGAGGTCTTCTCTGTGCTTGAGTGGGCACCAGGTGAGCACATCTCATCTCCACGTTCAAGACACCGCTGCAGTGTTGTGGTAGCTAAAGCCATTTCTGGGCTGTAAATCTATGGCTGATTGTAAACACCACCAATGGATCAGGAGAGCTCATAGAGATTCTCATCCTTTTCTCTTTGAGCAGACACTCACGCCTTTAAGAAAATGGAGTTCCAGCCTGCGGAAGCCAAGAAGTTCTTCAGCACTGTGAGGAAGGAGATGGCTCTGCTGGCCACCTCGCTGCCAGATGGTATCATGGTCAAGACATTTGAGGACCGCATGGCAAGTTCCTGCCCCTTAAATCCGTAGTTTCTCTTCCGTTGAGTATTTTGCCATGTGACCGTGGGACTGCATTGTCCTTAAGCCCCAGGATGATGCTCTTGATTTGGTGCCTGTCTGCTCGATGTGGTAGCCCCCCTCTAAACATGGCAGCTCAGCGGATGGGAAGGACCGTTGGGGAGTTTGCTATACACTTCTCTCGTTTCTTTTCAGGATTTGTTCTCGGCTTTAATTAAGGGCCCCACGCGTACCCCCTACGAGGATGGCCTCTTCCTCTTCGACATCCAGCTGCCCAACATCTACCCGGCAGTCCCGCCGCTCTTCCGCTACTTGTCGCAGTGCAGCGGCCGCCTGAACCCCAACCTCTACGACAACGGCAAGGTCTGCGTCAGCCTTCTGGGAACCTGGATTGGCAAGGTATGGCCCACCCCCCCCCGCCCCCCCCCCCCCCCCCCCCCCCCACGATTCCTCTGAAGCGGCTTATTGTTTATATATTGCTTCTCATGCTGATGACGCGGAATACCAGATAAGATAAGACTGAAAGTGTGATGCATGTCAAGCAGGGGTTTCTGGTTTGTCCTGCTCATCAAGGTCTCATCACCCCTATCCCGTGTCGTTATCTTCATCTGCAGGGCACTGAAAGGTGGACCAGCAAGTCCAGCCTTCTGCAGGTGCTCATCTCCATCCAAGGTAAGCTGTCAGGTGGAGGCTGCCCCCCCCCCCACCCCCCACTCTTTACACACCCTCACTCCACCTCCCTGACCTCCGCAGAGCAGACGTAGTAAGGGTTGAGACGTGACCTTCAACCTTGTCCTCGTTTTTTGGGTCCCTCTTGAGAGGGCAGAAGTGTCTAAAAATGAATCGCGCCTTGACGTACCCTTGATCGAGCTTAAATGTCACCCTGTAAATTTTCAAAATGCTGAAATTTGAATTTCAGATTCGAAACGCGAAGGAGAAATCTGCTGTGTATGGGCCTCATGAATAATGAAGCCGTGTATCTGCTGCTCTTTGGAAGCATGGACGTGCAGAGGACACGTCGCAGTGTTGGATTCCTTCACGTGTCGAATTCCTTCCCCGTAGCAGGGCATTTGGGTTTTCATCTGTAACCACCCGTGTCTGCGCTGCGTCTTCAGGGCTGATCCTGGTGAACGAGCCGTACTACAACGAGGCCGGCTTCGACAGCGACCGGGGCCTCCAGGAGGGCTACGAGAACAGCCGCTGCTACAACGAGATGGCCCTTATCAAAATGGTGCAGTCCATGACACAGCTGCTGCAGCAGCCTGTGGAGGTCTTCCAGCAGGAGATCCTGGAGCACTTTCATATCAGCGGTTGGAGGCTGGTGCACCGTTTGGAGGCCTGGCTGGAGATAAACGAGGCGGTAGAGCGGGGCTACAGGGGACGCGGGCCAGAGCGCACGCCCTCGGAGGAGGCGGGGCCGGCGGCCGTCTCGCACGGGGTGCTCTACGGCAGCCCCGGCAGCCTGGAGCTGCGGGAGGAGGAGCTGGAGGATTCGGGCCTGAGTCCCTCCACCACTGCGCAGCAGGAGCTCAGCCAGAACTCGGACTGCGAGAGCCCCGCGGCGCCGGGCGGGGAGGCCGGCTCGGGCGCCGGCACCGAGCAGATTGGGAAGAGCCAGCAGGACTCCGCGGGAGGCCAGCCCGCCGTCAGACCAAAGAAGAGGAGGAAGAGCTACCGCAGCTTCCTGCCGGAGAGAAGCGCCTACCCCGACATTGGCTTCCCGCTCTTCCCGCTCTCCAAGGGCTTCGTCAAGAGCGTCCGCGTGGTCCTGCAGCACTACCGCGCCGCCCTGGCTGCCGCCAGCATCCCCGAGCGCAGGGAGGACAAGTAGGTGCCCTGGAGCTCCACAGTGCCCCCTGCTGGCTACACCCCTCTTCCAGCCACCCCCCTCTCCCACACACCAGTGTTGTACAGCAGTGTCCTGCCCCCTCCCAAAGGTAACCAAACTGTGCCTGGGAGGAAGATTATTACGACTATTATTACTACTATTATTATTATTTTGGTAAATAACCAGTCTGCGCATAAATCTAATCTCTAACTCTAAGTTCCATTGGTGCCCCACTGCAGTAGAGATGTGAATGAAGGTCCCCACCNNNNCCACCACCCCCAGTTTCACCTATGTGGGGGCTGCTGCCTGTCCTGCCCTTGTCCCCCTGAATCCCGCTGACATTCTGACCACTCAGGGAGACTTGGACACAGAGCCTGTGCCTTGACAGGGGAGGATCAGGAGTGAGATGATTTTTGTTTTTTTCTTTATGGAGGACATGGCCGGGACATGCTGGTGTGGCAGGATTTCTGGGGGGTGGCAGAGGCTGCTGGGGGTGTCTGGGCGTGGGTGGTGGGGGAGGGGCGAGCCGTGACCTGGAACAAAAAGCCTGGCATCACTGACTGTGCACTGCTATGGCGCGTTGGGGGTGGGGGGGCACCTTCCCCGATGGCGGAATGGCTCCCCGGCATGCCGCCTTCCGGACTTCTCCTCAGCAGCCGCAGAACAAACCGCACGAAGTGAGGAGCAACCAGCCCATCCTTTGACCTAGGGGCACATTTTCACGCCATAACTCCTTTTTAAAGTCGCACCCGGTTGTGTGGCTCCTCGGCCATCTTCCAGGCTGCTGAACAAGCAGACCTTCGACGTGAAGAGCTGGGTGCTTTAAAATCGCTGCAGCTTCTTGTGGGACTGGACCCCCCTTCTATTAAAGTGGTTTAGCCTTTACCAGTGGATCCCTGTAATCCTTTTTGCATCAAAACGCCACACACACACACACACACACACACACACACACACACACACACAAAACAGCTCAAAACAATCGAGTGAGGAGTTTACAAAAACAAAGCTTTTCAGCTGGAAAAAAGGGGTGTAACTGGATAGATTAAATAAATGAAATATGACCTGTGGGTGAATATGAGCACCAGACTGAGACTTTGATACTTTATACCACTTGTTCCTTTTAAAACAGGTTTGGAATTTTCTGTTTGAGTCTCAACAACTGGTAAATAAACCCATGGGGTAAAGTATGAGCAGTTGCATAGCAGAGTCACACCCTCAGTTTTAAACTTCCGACCGTCTATCCGGTGGATCACAGCTCCAGTGGATCGTTAATTTGAACGTAGAGGGCGCCGTTCTGTGCCCATCCACTCGCTGGCTTAGCGAGTACACTGATGTGCATGCTGTAACTATTAGTGCACCAGTTTGTCTATGAGGTCTAGTCCCGGAGCTAGATGCCTTACCTTACTTGGTATTTACCAAGGTCTGGATGGTGGACGGCGTTCAGTTAGTCATTTTCCCCCCAATACGCATCATTGCTTATGGTTTCAAGAGCTTTTTGTAAAAGAATTTTAAGTAAAATGCTCCTCCCTTCACCTTAGTTTCATGTGAGTCGTGTAATTGGCGAAGAGAACAATGTTATGTATTTGAATCAATTTACTTTTCCCCCCCCTTGCTTTTTAAAAAAATCCTGTCTTCTGGGTTAAGGGTAGAGGAAGACTGAAGCACAACTAGAGGCAAGTTTGATTCCTCTGCGCTACACCTTGTCCCTTAAACCCCAGTCGCTTCCACGTTATCAGACTGGCCAGTAAATGTTGCTCTTATGTTGGTATGACAAAAAAAAACTGCTTGTGTCTCTTGTGGTTTGGATTTTTTTTTTTTTTTTGATCTTCTCTTTACATATTCAGCCTGAAAAACTTGAGACTGAGTGTCAGTAATTTTTTTGTGAGGTGGCTCAGACATTGCACTCCTATCTTGGACGCCACAAGGGGGCAGTGATTCCAAGCTGATGTTGCCCAAAGGTTTGCACAGTGTGTACAATAAAGTGCAGAAATCCAACTTGACTGGTCTCGCAAGTGTTCTTGAACAATGGGTATCCAGGACATGTGTGGAGCCAATCACTGTTTACATCAGAAACATTCAGCTGGATACAAATGTTTGCTTCCTTTCACGCCGCATCCGTAAAGAAACCGAACTGGGTTCATTACACAGGCTTTTCCACCTGTTATTTAAAAAAAAATAATATTTCAACCCCCACTTTCAGCACTGCTGAAGCTCGATGTGATGCAGGGCCAGAGAGTGTGTGACTTCTTTCTTTGAAAAAGTGTTGTGCAAAAAAAAAAAAAAAACAAAAAAAAAACCCGCGCAAAGCAAATGGGAGCAAATGGGAGCAAATGGGAGGGACATGACAAATGCAAGGTCTGTCTTATTTGTTTAAACCAAACCTGTTACTCTTGACCAGTCTGGTTTACCTGGCTTGGCGAGTCCAGCTACCATCTCCCTCCCGCTCTCTGGCTTCCTCTCGCCGTTCCGCCGGTATCCCTGATACGCATCCTTACTTTATTGTAGTTGCAGTGCCTATGGTGTGTGGCTCCCCCCCCATCCCCCCCTCAGTATCGCAGCTCGGACTTTTAGTTTTCCAATCTTTGAACAGATAATGTGAAGTTTAGGTTTCAAAAAAGAGGAGATCAAGCACATGAAGCTCTGTAAAAAAAATAAAAATGTCGGTGTATGTGTACAATACAAAACCCATATTAAGAGAGATACAGCCAAAGCATGTACCATGTCGCTTTAAGCCTACAACGGCTGCACACAAGACTTGACTGTATGATGTAAACATTTCACAGTGGCCTGTCTTGGTAAACTAATAAACTATGATTTGTAGCCTGATTCCTCTGTACAGATGTCATGATTATATAAATAATATAAATATAGATATTTAACAAATGTAGTGGAGTGAATGCTTGGGGATATACTGTATGTCTGCAGGGTGGCGTGTGACTGTTGTTTTTCTCTCATGGTCAATCTTTTTCCTTTATTATTTTGTTTGCATTAAGACAATTGTACAAAGTGATGCATTAAAATCTTTGCAAGCTGAAAACACTTGAGTGAGTCGTCGTGTTGGTTTTATTTACTCATTTGTATGACTGTATTTATATAACCCTGCCTGCCTGTATAGTAATTGAAAAGCATGAGCTATGAGCTATTAACATGTGAACTGATTCATCTGCTGTCCTGACTTGAGTGAATCACCTGTGAGTTCTATCGTCACATGATTTGAAGTGGATGGGACACGGGCTCAGGTCCGGAACGCCCATGTAAAGGCTTGGTCTGCAGGGTGGGTCCTGTGCATCACAGCACCAGCCTTACTCAGATCTAGAACTGACACGTGAAAGATGAGTCTTTATTTTTTAAAAAGTTTATTCAAAAGGAAACAATCCTATAGAATTTGGCCTTTGGTTACAAAACTAAGGACAATTTGCATGGCTGGAAAAATAGACTTCGGCTTGACACATCATTTTAACTGAGCAGGAAATGCAACAGTGTCCTTCCAGTTTTTTACAGCAGCATCTGTTTTTGGACAGTGAAGTGCATCTAGTTGGGGCTGTGGCTGGTTCACTGGGATTCTGTAACCAAGCAGCTTCAGAAATAATCCCCCATCCCATACACACATCCTCCCCTGGGGGGGTCACTGGCCCTTGCTGGTGGTCCCCTCCCCCACCACCACCCCTTGTTGTCATGGCGATAGCAAACACCCTTGGAAACCTGAAAGCGTAGCCTGACATTTCTGCTCAGGGGGCCGGCTGGCCTGCAGTGCCCCCTGTGGCACAGACACAGTCCCAAACACTGAGGCAGGAGACCTCGGTGGTGGTTACGATGACGACTGATGATGATTTTCAGAGGTGTAAGCTGTTCTCTCCCTTTTTATTCACTCCTTCTGCCCACAGCCTCAAAGTGATATAAATTGATGCAGTTTTTTCTTTGGAACAATGATTTTAAAAAGCTAGATAAACCCATTACCCTGCGGCAGGCTGTGGGCAGCCATCGCCGGGCACACTGCCAATGGCTGCAGCAGAGAATGCTGAAAGAGCACATCTGGCTCACTGGCTCGCCGCTCGATATGGGATGTGTGCGTCTTGGGGGGGGGGGGGGCAGGACACCAGTTCCTCTGAGCGAAGTTTAACTGTCACGGTCACAGTGCACGGCCTGTGGCCCACATGTGCAGTGCGGTGTCAGCAGCCCACTGCATTCCAGCTGGTGGGGTGGAGGTTCAAAGTGGCTGCAATTGCAGAACTGTGTCCACTGTTGTTCCTTCACTTTCAGTGTAGCGCTCTGCATTTTCAGCATCATAACACCCCCCCCACCACCAATGACAGACACCATTCTGCGTGTGCATTCAAGAATCATCCCGGTGACAGTACAGACAGTTTTCTGTGTGTATTTTCAGAATCACAATAACACCTGATTACAGTAAAGAAATGCTTGGCTTGCATAATCAAAATCATTTAGTGTGATATTCTGGTCATTGTCATTTCCATTTACCCACACCAAATACATCAGGATTTGAGACTGGTCTTCTTGGAAACGTACTGGGACACCACCCCCATCCCAAACCAATGGGGGAAATGTCTGTGTAAAGACACGCCCACGTGTATCATTTGCGCTGCTTACTCCAGAATCTACGGAGCTGACAGCAGTACCGTATGGAAAGAGTGGGAGGGGGGCAGGCAACCCTACTGACTGACCCCAGGGCTGCTGCATCAGCATCAATGATTACATTGCCAACACACCCCGCCTGGTTTTACGCACAATGATGATGTCACTGGCCAGAGCACAGCCCAATGGGAAATTACACAACCACTGAACTCAAGTTAACTTCCCTTGTCACAGTCGTCGATTTAATGGCATTTATTTATTTATCTTTAAAATTTCTTCAAAGGTCAGGGATAAGGAC
>JAODJW010000094.1:10511608-10537524 GCA_026777045.1 Hyperopisus bebe
TTCATCCCCGACCCCCCCGCCCCCAGTGGACTTTGATAAAGGGCTTCTGCTGAGGTGTTTACTCCGCGGAGCTAATCTTCCGCTAGCATAGCAGCTACTTGATTCGCTTCTGGCCTGTCCTGATGTTTGAAACACGCCCCCCACCCCCTCCTGGGATGCTCAGGAATGAAAAACCAGATAACATGCTTAACATTTGAATCAGTTTATGAAATTAAAGTGCGTCAGTAAATCAGGAGAGGGGGGCTGGGCCACAGGGCCCTCTTCCAGGGGCCATTCTCTGGGGGCCATTTTTGGGGCCCTCTTCCGGGGGCCACTCTCTGGGACCCTCTTCCGGGGGCCACTCTCTGGGGCCCTCTTCTGTGGCACTTTTCCAGGGATCTGTTCCGGGCTCTTCTCCAGAAGGCGCCCTTTGACCTCTCCTGGCGGCAGTCCAGTCTTGCGCCAGCCAATGCCATCTTCTCAGACCCATTCTGGTGCTTGTGCCTGCCCAGTCGCTAACGCCCCCCTCTGTCAATCAGAAGAATAGCCCGTCGCGTGTCTTTTTGTGTCTCTGTGCCACTGGATACACGTGAGGTGATGCTCATGTGAACATGACCGGCGTGTCTCATGGACTCACTGTCGCTCTAACGAGGAGCGTTTATAATGAGGGGTGTTCATAACGAGATCTGTGCCACCCCCGCGCACCGTTTATCGGGAATGCTAACCTTGCAGAGCTCGCCGGAGCTGCCCCCCCGCAAGGCGCTTCATCATGCATGGGAAAGAGATATAAATAAAAAATAAAAAAAAACGTTAAAAATAAAAAAAAAAAAAAACGTTAAAAAGAAAAAAAAAATGAAAGCCTGCCCCCCCCACCCCTATATTCTCCCCGAACTGTCTTCTGGCTCCGCCCCCACTTGAGGTAGTGTGATTTCCCTGCCCTGCTTTCAGTCTTCACTTTCATTACCTTTGAGGTTTTCTAACCTAGTAAATAGTCTGTCAGACATCAGCCGTGGCTCCTGCCCATCTTGGTGTTGAGGAGGATCCCGTTCTCCTCGTCCCACTGGGGCGCCCCCCCCCCCCCCCCCCCCCCCCCCATGGCTCTGAGCAGGTTCACCGCGGCAGTGAGCAACCCTCACTAGCAGGGACCCCCATAGGGATCATATTACAGGCGATCCTTTGCCTCTTATCGGTCTGGCCGTGTGGAATCCCGGCAGTGGTGGAGGTATAAAATGGTCCCGTGTAAACGGCGGAGCGGCACGGACTGCTGACCGGACAGACATGTCGCGAGGAGCAGATGCCAAGGCACCGGGGAAATCATTTAGGGGGCCTTTTGATTAAAGCGGCCGCGGGTCCTGAAGAGGCCCGACAGCAGGTGTGTGGTACAAGGACAGCAGGGCCAGAAAGGATAGACAGTGGTGTTATTTAGCATGTGGCGGGGGGATTTGAACCTATGCCGTAGCTCTGTACCAACGATACCCAGCGATACCCAGACCTCGACTCCCCACCCACTCCCCCATGACAATGGAGTCCCTGTGCACTATACACCACCCCCACAACACACCTTCCAGCAGCTGTGGGCCCGGCTGGTCACTACCCAACCTTGGCTTTTATTAGTTCCACTGAAAAAACCCTCTGGATGGAGAGACACCTTTCCAGGTGCTTCAGCTGTCAGTGAATTGCCAGTTAATAAGTAGAGTAATAAGTCTTCAAAAGATGAGTCTCAAAGAAGCGGAGGTCTAGCGGCTGGAGTTATATTAGACTTTCATCAATAACGCATGTGAAATCGATAAATGTCCGTCAGCATTTTCACTAAGTAACAGTCATAAGTGGCGTGTGCAGCGTCCTGAAATCTCCAGTCGCGGTTGACTTAACGGACGTGCCCGCATTGGCCATTCATGCATGCTGGCTATGAAGTGCCTTCGGAAGTGCGGCTGTATTTTGGCGAGTTTAAGGAGCAGGAAAAAAAAGCTATTTGCACTGTCAGAAGAGTCTTCCCTTTTCTTCCCTTTTTCGGGACATGCAGACCGAAGACACGCTTCCTTCCTCGCCAGCACAGAAGAAACACCCGTGTCACTGACACAACCACTAATTGTGAAAACCGTTGACCAATGTCAAGCTGGAAACATTTAAAAAAAAAAAAAAAAAAAAAACGAACAAAGAAGATTGTTGGGGTGGATGGCTTGTCTATTTAGTCAAGAGAGCCATTTAATAAATTAATCACAGCATTAGCCCCAGGCTCTCACTCGCTATGTAGAAAGACATTGTTGAAAATACTGAGTGAAAGATATGTGACGTCCAACAAAACAGCATGTAGCAGCATATAAACACAAGCTCAGCCTGAATAGTGGGCCCACTCCACCTGTTCTTCATAAATGTTACGTAAACAATACAACTGATCTCATATAAATAGCCCTGATCCAAACCAGAGGACTCTAATCGGCTACTCTCACTTCACCAGGTATTCATAAAGCCCAATTCATGACATACTGTAAAGTTCCTAAATTACCTTTAGCTCCCATAAAGCTTTGGGACAAAGGATTTTTGACTAGCCAGCCAAATGGGGGTGTGGCCCTTTAAATGTCAAAAGCGAAAAGGGACCAAAATGGGTTGCTGGAAATCAGGGATGGGCAGCGCACTGCTGCCCCATGGGGCCTGGATCCGGATGACGAAACCGCCGCGTTCCTCAGAGCCCGGCGGCCACAGAGCTCGCCACGTCCCGCTACCGGATAACCCGGCTGCCCAGATGACGCCTCCCAGCTCCTGGGGGCCGTGTCCCACGCAGAACCCGGCACAGAGTGCCCCCGCCATGTCGAGAACACTTACCATTTAAACAGTCTCAGATAGCGACCGCGAAAGCAGCTGGGGGGCCTCTGGAGACCATCTTAAAGGGGAAGGAGCGCGTTACGGCGAGCTGACAGCACACAGCCCAGGGAACGTGGGCTGCAGCCAGCGCCGAAATTCGAGAAGCGGATCCCGCTAACTGCTCTTCTTGCATTCTGTTGAATGACTGGACATGGTGGGGGTGGGCAAGCAGGGGTCATGGGAAGTGAGACAGACCAGGCTGACCGCTAACCGCGGCGAGCGCCGCCCCCCCCCTTCCCGCACCCACCGTCTCCCACGCTCCAGCAGCGTGCCAACCATAATCTACAGCTTGGGCGAGGAACCTGGCATCGGTCTGATTTATTATACGAGCGCTTCCCATAAAAACCCCGCCTAAGGAATGGAGCCGACAGGAAAGGGGATGATAACAGGATGCCCCACACCCACCCCCCGCCCAGCCCCCCTGTGGTACAGTCCAAGGTAGCAACAGGTGTGTGAAGTGCGGCCCACTGACCGGTGATGAGCAGCGTGTGGGGGACGCTGGCCTCCGTCAGCATGCGCTGCACGTGTCCCACGAAGAGGCTGAGTGCCTGACCGCGGCCGCTGTGGGGGTTCACCAGGAGCAGGAGGCGGCCGGGGAGCTTCACCGGGTCGCACGCCGCACCTGGGAGGGGGACAGGGCATCAGGGTTAGCAGAGAATGGGGACAGGGATCACTGGAGATGCAGAACAGGGACTCTGAAGCAGCAGTTTCAAAGGCAAACAGCAAGCAGGACGAGTTTAATGGAAAGGCTGAGGCTGCGTGGTCCTGCTACACGCTCTCGCTCCGGAGGTTAGCTAACGTGCCGGCAGACAACCCAAAGAAAAAGAGCAGTGCTACGGACCCGCCTGCAGAGGGCGTGCCCATGACTTTATACGCGCTCGTCTGGGTGGGGCTGCAGGCCAGAAAAGACTCCCCCCCCCCCCAGTGGAGTCTGGCAGGGGGAGACGACAGCAGCTGGAGGAGCAGCTGTTTGGTCACTCCCTGTGCCAGACAGGAGCGCTCGGCAGGCGGGCCTGACCTCCATCCAGGTGCCACACATCCTGCCCAGCAGCCCACCCCCACCCCCACCCCTTCCCCGAGAACGGCGGCTGCCGCCAGGAGCTGTCTGCAGATGACCCTGAAGCTCAGCACCGCCCCCAAAAGGACACCCTCTGGACATGACCCCATCGCCCCTCCACCAGCACCATAACACGCCTTCGGACAGTGAAATAAGCAGAATTACAGTCCAAGGGTGGGCTGAGAACATAACAGACCATCAGTTGGCTATAAAAACATTAGGTACAAAAATTCTTACAAAATTATTAGTCGATTTGGGTGCCCTTAACCTGTTTAATACTAAAATTTTCCCAGCCATTGCAGTGTATGAAGGAATTGAACTACTCTGGTCATGTGACCATTGACACTAGTGACACGACATTGGTCATACACCATCAAGACAATCCAGACCCGGCCTGGGAACAGCGCAATTGGTAGGATCCTGCCATCATTTCTGCGGGGAGACTGCATGAAGTGAAATGCGCTTCAGGTTTTTGTTCTTCTGATTGTACAGAAATGACATTTCGGCCCGTCGGATGACCGGCGTCACGCACAGAGACTAGCGGACATGATGGAGAATTCACTGCCACTGAGGAAACACGCTGATATGGGGGAGGGGGGGGGGGGGGTATGTGGCAGCATTGAAGGCACATTAAGAAACGGGACGTGCAAATCGCCCCAATTCCATCGCGCACAAATTAAAGCCACAATGTGTCAGTGAGCTCAGCTTGGCACGGCCAGGGTCAGGGCGGAAACGACCTCAGGGGATCAGCGTGAAGATTAACACTTTGGGACAAAGGGACTTGTGCAACTGCAGGGCAAAGAAGGGACTTTGGTAAGGAGAGCCAAACACGCCTCAGACGAGAACGACGTGGGAACCGCATAGAGAGGCACCGCGACGGGCCGCTGGACACGTCTGCTATCGGACCGACGGGCTGTAAGCCCTCCAAAAATATTCACGACTCTGAAACTGCTGATCAACCGCAAGGAGGACGCAAACATGTACCGCTTTTGTGCGGGAAGACACGGTCACCTCTCAAAGTTCTTATTTTCACCAAACAACCTTCTCAAAATATCAGGCATCCAAATGTCACCCATCTGCACTTAGAGAAGCGCTATAAAGCACCGCAGTTTCTATGAACGAACAAACTTTGCTTATTTGTGGATGTTTTGACCAGCATCTCTAAAATGAGACTCACACTGCGAACCCAGTCAAATCACCTTTTTTTTTTGACAACACAATTATCAGATTGATCAGAAGGGTACTGGCTTGAATCCCGTGCTTAGCAGAGTAGTCCCATCTCTGTTGGGCCCTTAACATCTTGAAATATTCTCCAGGGGTGCCGTATGCATAGCTGACCCCATGCTTTGACCTTAAGCTTCGCTCTCACCTCTGTGTGTGTCTGCGTTAAAAAGGAGACCATGCTGGGATATATGAAAACACATTCTAATCTACTTGTTCTCATACAACATTTTTGTACTACAAATGGCAAATAACACTTCATTTCCTTCCAGTCTCCGACAGCGACACCCCCCATTCCATTCCCTTGTATTCACGTTCTTGCTTAACTCAGCCTAACTGCCACAGCTTTCGGCTGTGTGTAATTACAAAAGGGAATCACACAGCGAGCCAGTGAATCATGGTCACAGGACAGATGACACTGCACCGGCAGGCGTGTGCACTCAGTGGCGAGACGCTAACCAGTGACGAACAGCAGACACACACACCCGTGCAGTCACACACACACAGACCTGTACTCATATCTTTGTGGGGACCATCTATTCATTTCTATGGGCAAAACCCTAATGCCAACAACTACAACCTTAACCCCTACCCAGCCCTAACCTTAACCATAATGGCCCCACATCATCAAAATAACAAGTTTTTATCACATTGTGGGGACCAAATGTACCCACAATGTAAAGTATACCTGGACCACATACACTCCTGTAGTCACACAGACACACGCACACACACACCTATGCAGTCACTCACTCACACAAACACAACATGCACGCACATGCACACACACACACGCGCACAAGCACACACACCTGTGTAGTCATACACACACACACACACACACACACCTGTGCAGTGACACACAGACATGCACACACACACCTGTGCAGTGACACACAGACATGCACACACACACCTGTGCAGTGAAGCGCTCGGCACCGGTCTAAAACAAACAAGGTTTGGTCTGTCTGATGCAGGAATGCAGATGATCAGGCAATTTCACGGAGCCTTGGCTGAGTGCCCCCACTCCTGTTTTAACTCCACCACCCAGCACGAGATCCATAACGCACACACACAAAATCAAACCCTGTAAATCAAGCAAAACTCATTAAAATACTGCACACACAGGCCCCCGCCGTGCGTGGTGGCCCAGATCCCCCACTCATGCCTTGAGGGGTGTGAAGCAGGGGCCTGCTCGCCACGCTGCCCCCAACACGCTACACCTGCCTGCTGCTTATTCATTAACCTCGTCTCCATCTATGGAAGACAAGTTTCCGCTGGGAGGCGACAACCTCCTAGCCGTGTCGACTCTGGCACCGGAGGCCTGTGGTCAGCACCATATTTCCTCTGCCGCGTAATCACCAGAGAGACATCTGCGTCTGCTCTCCCCCCGCCTCCTGCAGGAAGGGGTGGTAAATTAAAAAAAAAACTGCAGCATCACCAGCTGTCTGCAAACAGCTCAGAGTCACAACGCATGTTGGGGGAAGACATGCATTAAGTGCCCAGCGGAGAGGATCAGACATCGGCCAACAATATGTGAAGCACACAATGGGCAGGGAGGGCCAGGACCGGTGTATGGGCTGGTTGGGGGCCAGGGGGCCACTGCAGCTAAAGGCTGTGGAGTTGCATATGAACTGCAAACACACTCATCTTATTACAACCCACAGAAGGACGGCAAAGAACAGGCCACGTTTCAGAGGTTTACCTGCCTTCCGATTAAGGCCATCCGGAATAGAGGGAAATACAGATCTGAATGCTGAAAGCCGGATATCAGCTTTGCGCTTTTCACACACACACACACACACACCCTAACACAGCTGATAAGTAGGTGTGTAATGGTACAAAAATCACGGTTCGGTATGTATCTCCGGTTTGACGCCATGGTTCGGTACGTTTTCGGTACAGCGGGGGTAAATGAAACTAAACACAAATTGCTTCTTTTTTTCCTTTATTAAACAGTGTTTTACTGAACAAAGTGTGACTGTCTTTCTTAAATAAAAAGTCTCTGTCAATACTGCTACAACCTACTAATAAAAAAAAACTAAAATTTACTTAAAGATAAATCAATATTCTCTGAAGTAAATACAAATAAAATAAATATCCATTGAGGCGCATATTCAGAAAATTAACTGCACCTGATCTGTACTGTATTCACATCAGCAGCTTTCAGCTTCACATTAGGACGTCCGTGGGGCTTCATCTGCCCCTTTCCGAATGCTGCTCGGGGGACACACACAAACACACAAAGGTTCCGCATTTGCTGCATTCTGTCGGTACATATGCGTACCAAACCGAAAGACCTGTACTGAACATTTTGGCACGAATATGTGTAACGTTACGCTCCAACTGATGAGATCCGTAAAGGGCTCCTTCGCGAGTTTAAAACGCAAAAGCCGCAGCCAGCCAGCTCAAACTGCAGTGCTGATGTTCCACAAACTGGGGCTTTTGGACACTGCGCAGTGGAGGACTCTCTCACACACACATACACACAAAGAGGCAACATCTGCCAAAAAAGAGGCGGGCTAAAGTTTCACCCACAAGCATAGGTGGCCCTTTGTGCAGCACCTTGAGAGGCACCTTTTCGGGTGCAAAATTGATGAAAACCTTGAGAGGCAGAACTGGGAGACAAGGGCCCGGTCAGGAAATCAACGCCTATATAAGGGAGGTGTCTCAGGGCAGAGATCCCCCCCCGCCCCCGACTCTGTGGATCGGTCTCATTCACCACGGAGATTTCACAATACTCAGCACCAGAGCCACAGAGACAAATGGGAAGTTAGCCATCATACTGTTTCATGCAAAGCAGGAATTTTGCCTTTATTCAGATTACAGAAGGCAACCAAAACCACATATTTTACCCAAGTGCTCTCCTGTCCTGTTACTGTTCATCCTGTGTTGTTGCTCTGTGTCTGTCTGCAGAAAACTAAAAAGTATGTATCACATTCTACAGAGTACTTAGTATTACAAACGACAATGAACCTTTTGTAATCTGAACATTCTCAAATTACAAACCTGCAGGACACTCATTAATATGCATTTTAAAAATAACTTTCGAGGGCTGGGTGGTACTCCGTGCCAGAAATTGAATCACCAGGAATGAAATCTCACAGGTGCAGTAACATTTCTGAGCGACTTGCTTCTGCATGGTGATGTTAAGTTATCACTTAAACACTCCTGCCTCAACACTGCTGATCTCTGGAGGAAACTGAGGGCATCGATCATGACAAACTTCTTCTAAAAGCACACACTCCACCTGCCACAGCACATTAATACATGATATCCCCATCGCAGGGTTGCACCCTATCTGCCTGACTTATAATTCACCTTTTTAATGGCCACCCTTTTTAATGGCTGTTAAAACAACCCAGGTCATTAATAAATCATGACAGCGGTCGCAAATCAGCCAGCTTCCCTTAGCGCCTTGCAATCATAACTACTGTATGTTCAACTTTAACCTCTGTTCTGTTCCACGCTGTTTACACACCTCTGTGATGCCGAGGGCTCTGGAGGGGAGCGATCTGCTAGAAAACACCGCAGATTAGCTGGGGGAGAGGAGCTGAGATGGGGCCCGGTGCAGCTGAGCGGTAAGGATGAGTATGACTTTGGGGATCGCGTGTTTTTGCAGCCGCTTGGCTGACTGAAAAACAAACACAAAGGATGGGGCTCTGTGACACGGACAGATCTCCTGGCCACGACCCCCTCAGGTATCGTGCAGCTGACAGGAACTGCTCATGAATGAATGCAGTAAGAAAATGAATGCAGTCTGCTTGCATACGATTCCCAGCTCAGATCCTTTGTCAAATATACCCAAAAAGATGGGGGGGGGGGGGGGTCGGGGGTTGTTCTCGGACAATCCAGAATCCAGTGAAGTCGGCATGTCACTCTGCCGCACCTCAACTGGCGCGAAAGAACGAGGTGCTTCCCCCAGAGGTCCAATCGCTGAGCCTCTCTCCGTGGTTACCACATCGGCCCTGCTACTGTCGTCATCCATCTTCTCCACCACTTAGCTGCCCCTCAAAAACACCTCCGCATTCCCCGTCCGCCCCGGATGTCGAAACTCCGGCCGTGCATCCAAAAGTCCAGGAACCGTGACAGGAACCGGGACGTCGACGGGTTTGGGCACGTACGCCGGAGTGGACGGGAGAACAGGAGAGCGCCCTGTGATAAGGCGGGGAGAATGAGGAATGACGGAGCCTTCCGGAGACAGGTGTGCCCGATCACTGGACTGTAACAAAAGCACTCTGTGCAGGCACATGGCAGTTCACACGGCCACTGCGTAGTCACTAATTAACCTAGTTACACTCCAAGACAATAAACAAATAAATAGAAACTGCACCAAAGGCCTTTATCAAATGAGGCAGGCTGCTCCCACCTCACCAAACCTAAGCAGTACTTCCTGACCACTCCTTCTCGTCATTCTGCAAGAGGTAAATCACAAATGACTGCCTGAGTAATGAGATAACAGATAAGAAAGGTAACAGGTAACAGGCAAGGCTCTTGGAAAACACCTAACAGCCAGCTGTCACTCAAACTGTGCAGACATTAATGAATTAATGCACGATAACTGAATATGAAAATTCACAGATTTTAAAATATAAATAGAGCATATGAAATAAACCAGTGCAAATCATACCACAGACAGGACGGCATTCATTTTCTTGAAAAACTTCAAGCGTGATCTTCCTGATGTCTGACCCATGCTTAGAATTATAACCACAGTTAGTGCATGTTATATATCAGTCATGAGTGCAAATGTCTATAAGAAGAGAGACTAAAACTAAGCACAGTTATACACAATGAGCATATTTGCAACCTCAACCCTAACCAGCATTATCCATTACCCTAAATGGATTAAGTGGGGAATCGTTCAGATTCGATACAGCTTCGCAAACTGTACCAAGACTGAAGGATTAATTTGTGTTTAAACAGGGTGCAAACATCCTCAACCATTTCTCTGTGAAAAAGGGACAGCCTGAGCCCAATCTGTCATTTCGGTACAGTCCGAACAGAAACTTCACGAGGGCGCCACAGACACGGGGAAACACTGAGAAGTTCCTTCTGGGTCACCGTCGACTTCATAACCGCCAGGAGAACTGGGTTAAAGGAGCGGATTAAAATAGAAGATCCGAGGCGCCGTCAGCATACCTGGGAACTGCATCAGAGGGCGGCCGGCGGCGGTTTCGCTTTTTGGGAACCAATATTTCGTGTAGAGAATCATTTAACGGTGAACCTCGCACTTCTACTTCAATAAAACAGATAATGATGTTTTTAACTATACTTGCTCACCTGAGGAAGTCATGAACGACCCCCCCAATCAGACGTTACTTTTGTTACAACTTTCGCTTCACGTTTCTCTTGCCGTGGCGGCGACGCCGTCTTAGTACGTGGGATTAGTACCGTGATTCACTAGTAAAGGTCAGTTATATGCAGTGTTAATAAATGTCTCCTTTTCATTCACCTTGTCGGGGTGCTCGCTGCCGGATGGAACCCTGGCTGATGGCTTGAGCCCAGCGCTCCGCTTCCCGGAGATTCACCTGGGGGTCCTGGACCGGCGCCACCCGAAAGCACTGCTCCACCCTCTGGCGAGCCGCTCCGGAGCTCATCCATCTCCGCTTAAAGGGGTAGAAGTACGCGGAGAAACAAGCCCCCGGGTCCGCGTCGTCCTCCGCCCTGAAGACCCGGCAGCCCACGCAGTCTCTCAAGTTGAGGACCGCCGCGCCCCGGCCGGAGGGTGCCGCCGTGATCCGCTGGGCGGTGAGCGCCGTGTCGCTCAGGCTCACCGCGTACCTGACCTTTCTGCTGGCCGCCGACGTGAATTCCCCGTACAGCAGGGGCTCGCCGTCATCGCCCCACCGGTCCCGGTTCGAATCGTCCGGCTTCGCGTCCATTTCTCAGAGGTGAGGGAGGGAAGGAGAGCGACCCGCGGACCGGCGGCAGATAGCGGACACAACATTGAGCAAAAGCGGCCGAGACAGACACTGCGTCTGCCCGTCCTGTAGTTTCGGCTGCAGTGGGAGCCGGAGTTTGCCGCTGCTGCTTGTCATTACACACCGGCTGCCCTGCATGCTGCGCAGGGTGAGCTGCAGCGCCTCCTGGCGGTGAGACGCGGGGTGGCCCAGCCGTGGACACACGTTGCCACGAGGCGCTCAAACTTCAATATTACCGCATAAAATAACTGCCCTTACTGTATAGCATCACTTTCAGTTGTGTTACTTGAGTTTTCCTACTGCACTCTGTATCATGTATTTAATGTATTTAATGTAATGTATGTAAAATAATTTAAAATGTATTTAATTCATTTTAAAAGGCAAGAACTTATATTTGTCATTCTCTGGGTCGCGAAACGTGCCGAATAAAAATCCAACGTTAACTGAATCCCAGAAAGTAGCTCTAAATAAGTTTTGTACTGTTTTGCCAAAGCCACATTCAGGCTTCCATTCCGGGGTTTACCCGCCTTGCCTGTGGAAAGATTGTGTGACGTGTTTTCAGAAAAACATGTTGAAATGTGGTCCACGTCTTTAACCATGAACTGGGAGTGGAGGATGCAGCAATTCTTAGCGAGTTTATTTTTATTTATCTTCTTAGCAGACGCCCATATTCTGACTGCTCATGTGTCACTCATGCATACCCTTCATCACTGCAGAATTCATTGTGGTTTAGGTCAAGTATAAAGATGAATAAAGCACTGACTGCAAGCAAGACTGGTATTAACAAGGAATGTGTGTACGCGCATTTTACCTGACAAACATTAAACCCTAAACCTAAACCACATGAAACATTTACATGTGCACGTAAACTGTAGCAAGGGTTCTTGGAAAACGAATTTTCAGGACAATGGTTTTTCTCATTCTGTTAATGTACATTACAGTTACTTTTTTGATGTGATGACTATGATATTATTTATGTTACACGCACCCAAGGATGTGCTTAATAAACTGGAATGACGGGTAGTACTTAGGTTTCATGGGCTTGGTCATATTTGCTTACGAATGCTATACGAATCGTAAAGCGAATCTTACAAATGGAGGTGCAGCTTTGAGAGGTGTGTCACTGGATTGAAATGAGGAAAAAGATGTGAATCAACAGATCTATTCAGATTTCACTCCAGTGTAGCGGAACCACACTACAAAAGGAACATGCCTGCAATTGAGTTAAAAATGATTAGTAAGGTACAGGGATGGGACTAAATCACTCCTTGGCGAATCTCGAGTCAAATCATTCTAAGCCCAAGTCAAGTCTCAAGTTATCTGCCCTCAAGTCCAAGTCGAGTTCATGTCTTTCCATCACTTTTGCTGTTGAGTCACAAGTCATCAAATTTGTGATTCGAGTCCAAGTCGAATTCTGAGTTTTTTTGCCTCTAGTGATTAAATCTTGCTGAATTAAAAACCTGCCACAGAATGTTGTAAAGTCCTTGAAAAGAGAGTCTCTGCACTGTCATGAATGTCTTCACACAATTTTTACGTCCATGTATACGCAGGGAGTGATGCATCTTTCAAACAAACTATCTCAGGAGACCTTGCATTCAACTAAATGACAATGCAGACAACAGAGAATTTATATACACTGAAATTAATGTTATGGCATCCAGAGGGGTGACCATAACCTCTAGTCTTCTTGAACCATAGGGTCCAAGTCAGGTCTTAGTCTCGAGTCATCTCCCCTGAAGTTCAAGGTTCAAGTCAGGTCCAAGTCTTTCTATAAGTTTTGCCAAGTCGAGTCATGTGTTATATGTCATCAAATTTGCAACTTGAATTTGAGTTGAATTGTGAGTCAGTGACTAGATTCCCTCCTCTGATTTTTAAGGGCTCAGACGTATACCTTGCTAATTGCCACTTCCAGTTTCTGCTCCAGTAAAAACATCCAGTTGTCTATCAGCATAAAACTACAGGTCATTCTGGATTGAAATCAGCAGCATTATAATAGCTAGACTAAATAGGTAGAAAAACAATAGAATCAATAAATGTATGTGTATTCAAAATAAAAGCAGTATAGATTGGTTTGACACCACCCTAGTTTTTTCCAGAGGACCAGCAGGTCCCCAGGACAATACTCACTTTACAGATCTGTGAACGTCATGCTGCTGATGCTGTTCTTTCAGTTGCCCTTTCAGATACAGAATGGGTACATTGTTCAGATGGGCACCCCCGCCTCCCTGGTTTCATAATATGAGTAGGTTTTACTTGAAAGAAAAGGTAGCACTGTTCCCTCATACTTTCAGTTTTGGGGGTTTAGTCCTCGCTTCATTCTGTGAAGCTCACAAACTCTCCCCGTGTTGTGAAGGTTTCCATCTGCTGTCCGAACACTTACAGTTACATTACATTGCCCATATTGTATGTGTGAGCCTTACGATGGATTCCTTCCAGGATGTATCCCCGTCTTTTGCCCTGGGCTGCTTAGCCCTGCCTGCAACCCTGACTAGGACAGGAATTAGGAAGACGGATGCATTCTACTGGGAGAAGATTATTGCAAAATTGTTTTCAGATTGTCCAGAATAAAGCAAACTTACTGTGTTTTCCTGCCTAGTGCTCTGTGCTTCCTGGGATAGACTCCAGGCTCCTGCAACACTGTACTGTCGGATGATGGATGGATATGCGGTACGTAGTAATGTTACGATCTTAGTAAAGGTGTTACATTTATAGAGAAAACAAAACATTCCACTAATTCAAATTGTGATTGAATCCGGAGCCTGTCCCACAAAACCTAGACACAATGGCAGTCTAACACAGGGAGCGCGCGCACACACACACACACACACACACACACACACATAGTGGACAATTTATCATTTCAAGTCTTTTTAACTGGAGCAGAATATGTACAGTGCACACACGAAACCAGCACTGGAGTACACAGTGCTACCCATTGAACTGTATACATGAATACACTCTCTACATAAATGACATACTTCCACTAAATACAAGTTTTTATACTTACACATGAGAAGCAGAGGTGGATAGTTCAGATCCAGAAAGTAAAAGCCCAGACCAAGATTCCGTATCAACCAACCAGTTGAGTATACTCTGTGACTGTAACTCTTCATACTCAGCTGTTTGGTTGAAACAAAATCTCGGTCTGGATTTTTACTTTCTGGAACTGAACTATCCACCTCTGCTTCTCATGCACTTCTGATGAGAAGCTATCAACCCACATGCATAACCAATGTGCACGCAGCATTCCTCAGTACTTCCAAGCTCAATAGTGTCCAATAGTTTGATAATAATACTAATATGAACATTGTAATTATAACATGTTCAGCTGTTGTGTTAAGCTAAAAGTGTATGTAATGCACACTCAAGACTGACTTCTTTTAATTATATATGACATTATATCAAACAAGATGGTTATTAGAAATTGATATATAGCATAGTTGCTTACTAGAGCAACAAGATAAGTTGAACGAAAAAGTAGATTGAATTCAGGACCTGTTCTAGGATTTGTATCGTATGTCTTACATATGAAGGATAGGAATTATTTTACATTAACCTCATTTTTTTTTTCTGGAGCAGAGAACTTGAAAAAATTCATGCAAGCTTTCTTCCAATTAATATCACTGAAAGTTTTATCCCAGTAAAATTTGCCCCATGGTTTTATTTTTTTATTAGTGGGAAAATCCTCTCTGATATGTTTATTCTTACACTTGGGATCACAAATGACTTTAATTTCTTTGAGTTTCATTATAACGTATATGAACAATCCTACAGGGAACTCATGCGTCCCATAATGTTTTAATGGACAGAACAGTCTGGTACTGTGTGTCATGAGATTAATGGACTCTATAGCCTCTGGTGGCATGTGTACAAAGATGAATATACTAATTACGCTTTTTATATCGTGCTGTTAAGTTTTAAAGCATCTTTGTGACATGAAATACTAAGTGTTTGTGATCACAAATTAAGCCTGTAGTGTGATTTTTTTCCACAGATATTTTAGGTTGTTTTATTATTATACACAGTATACTACTACTACTACTACTACTACTACTACTACTAATAATAATAATAATATATACACACACATATTAAATATTAGCAACCGTAAGGAAATTAATTTGTATTGACCCTATACAGCAGGTAACCCAAGGGGGATCTGAGTTCTTGTTATATATTTTTGCTATATTATAAATATTTATATATTTGTTGCAAATGCTTAAGTAAATTGATTTTAAGTAAAGTGATTGCGCTAGTTAGGTCACTAAATAATCTCATTTATTTTATTGACATTGCTAGAGGCTTTAAAGGAACATGACATAGATGGTGGTATGGCAGTCTAGTCTGTTGTGTTACGCCCCCGCATTGCGGGTTTGAGTCTCAATTCTGCTCTGTAGGCTGCTAAACAACTTTGTTTGATCACGATTATCATGTTCATCTGCAGTTCACCCCAAGCTACCACAGAACATTCAGATCTGCACTTGCCCCGACTGGTTGGAAGATGATACCTCATTCTTGTGCATTCCTAAGCAGTGCACTTTCTAAGTTCAGGAATTCCGGAATCCGCCTCAAACAGGACCCGCTCCTTTGTAGTTGCATGCCTTTGTGAGTGACAGCTGACCCTTTGATATTTCAGAGCTGTGTGGGGATCATCTCTACTGTGCAGCACTGTTCCAGTCCCCATCAAATATCTTAATATACAGATTTCAGTTTGCAGCAACATGCTTAACACAATGGACTCATAACAGGATCCGTCCCTCACTTCTGCAGACCGTTACATAACAAAGCCACATTCACAGTGCTTTAATTGGGCAGAAACTAACGAGGCACCTCACACTGCTATCTCTCTTTGGGTCAAGCTTTGCAGACCCGTTTGCAACAAAAAATTGTAAGGAAAAGTATTAAAGATGTCCCAATGTTCTTGGTTGATCATTTGAATACAGACAATGTTAGCAGTTCATGATCATGGGGGAAGTCAGGGAGAGAATGGGAGTTCCAGTCGGCACCACTAGGATGAAAGGCCCGACTAGTGAGTAGTGGTGGCTTAATGGTTAGTGAAGTACACTTATAATTGAAAGATTGCTGGTTCAAATCCCTGACCAGCAAGGCACCACTGAGGTACCCTGAGCAAGGTACCGCCCCCGAGCACTGCTCCCCAGGGGCTGAATTAGCTGCCCCCGCTATGTCACATATGAGTTAAGTGCAGAGGACACGTTTTGTTGTCGTGCACTGTGTGCTGTGGTATGTCAACAATGACCACTGATCACTAAATCCTAAATAAGGAAGTAAGTGAATTACAATCATTAGAAAGTCTCCATCCTGTCCTGCCCCAGGCTAGTCACAGTCCATGGGACCATTCTTTATCTGCAAATTCACTCACAACACCTACACATAGTACCTTGTTGGGGAGGGTATTTTGGGGTATAAAAGGGGGTAAAGGACTGTCCTTAATTTGTATTTGAGCTGCCTTTCAATACTCAGTGTATGTCCACACTGTATTACATTATATTATTTTTACTGTTCAATAAACCACCATTTTGCTAAAATGAGACTCTG
This sequence comes from Hyperopisus bebe, assembly GCA_026777045.1. NCBI lineage: Eukaryota > Metazoa > Chordata > Actinopteri > Osteoglossiformes > Mormyridae > Hyperopisus > Hyperopisus bebe. The sequence goes on from JAODJW010000094.1 coordinate 10,528,208, forward strand.
GAAGTGGATTCCGTACAACATTGTCATCCAACCTTTAGAGCAGTGCTTCCCAACCTGGCCCTTGGGAACCCTCAGACAGTCCTCGTTTTTTTTTCTCCCTGGAGGGAGCAAAAATATGGACTGGCTGGCAGGGAGCAAAAACGTGGACCGTCTGGGGGTCCCTAGGACAGATTGGGAAATGCACATGCACAGACATGTAACAGCCCCTCCCCCCTAATGGCTCTAAATCAGGGGTGGGGAACCGGGTCCATGGAGGGTTGGTGTGGGTGCAGGTTTTTGGGATGGCCTTTCAATCAGCCAATAACAGCGGGTCCCCAAGACTGGAGCTGAGAACCACTGCTTTCTAATTGGCTGATTGAGAGGCCATCCCAAAAACCCACACCTACACCGGCCCTCCATTGATCAGGTTCCCCACCCCTGCTCTAAATCGATGTCTGTACCCCATACAATTGGTTTTGACTCTGGGTTCACATCCCCAGCATGACTCGATATAGGTGTTACACCAACTGATATCAGGTAGGAAGTGCACTGCTAGGACAGTTTGTATGAGGCCCCTAGAAGAAGGACTGAAGATCCATAAAGCAAGAAAGTAGTCCTTCATTAATGAGAAGCAGAGGTTGCAATCTGCAAAAAAATGATATATATTATTCATAGACGCACACCCATAAATTGAGAAATGAGTGAAAAGACAAAATAGTCCTTCCCAGTCATGACAGTTGCCATGATTTTGCCTGCAGATCTTTCTGCCTTGAACTTCTTTAGGGTGGGGGATGACTCCATTTTGGACTCAGGATCTATGTGATAGACCCAAGTCACATCTCCGCTCACCAAACGATGAAAAAAATTCACTTGGTCTTCACGGAACATCTCCAAGTTCTCCAGACAGCACTGGAGCCTCGTGGCCTTCTGACATGGCGTCAGCATTCTTGGAAGTTGCTTCCACAGGCCGTCCAGTGTGAGGGTCATCTTCAATGGACTCTCTGCCCCAATTAAACTGCTTGCTCCAAAATTTTACTTTGTAGGACGATGGGGCAGACTCACCATAAACTGCAGTCATGCGTTCTTGGATCTCCTTTGGCTTTTTGCCTTCTTTTGTGAAAAACTTTATCACTGATCGTTGCTCCAAATATAGCATTTTCTTACTTGATTCGCATGAGGTCCAATCTCTTAGAATGTTAGACTGGCACTGAGCCACAACTGTGCACGAGTAACCTTAAAACATGTCACAACATGCCCAGACGTCTTTCAACACGTTTGCCACTTTCTTTCATACTCAGGTAGATAAATTATTGAACACCCATCATAACAGAAAAAATATTAGCTCGTGTAGAACTTCAGGGTAAAAAAAAAAAAAAAAAAAAACATTAGAACCCTTCACTGGCACACTATCCTTCACTGGCCTTTTCTTCTAGACGTCTGTGCAGAGACATCCATCCGCATCCAGTTTGTAAATCTATTCACCGACGGACCGCCTCCGATCTCCCAGAAGGCTGGTTAAAATCCGGAGCTATAAAAGCTGATGTGCGCGCGAGGGCCGCCCTTTCCGAGAGCGTGGAGAAGAGGCGCGTGCCGTGTGTTTCATGTCAGAAATGCATGCAAATAAAACGAAAGGAGAAAATCTCTGGAAGCCGCCATGAGCGTAAGTTCCTACCTTTACCGCCGTACTTAATGACTGCAAGTAAATCGGGTTTTTTTTGTTTGTTTTTAGCTTCCGTACGTGTTTGCTTTACGATTATGTATTGTGGCCGTGAGAAGTTACTCGTTAGAATGCCTCTCGACACCAGTATCTAGTGAAAGGTGGCGAACTAATGAAATTGTTCAATTATTGTTATGCATCGCCACTTCAAAACGATCGAGTATTGACGAGTAAGCTGCGTTTAGCGCTGTAGCTGTTATTAGTGGTGTTTGGCTGGTTAATGGCCTTCGTGCGTGTCTCTCCGCTGCTAACTAGCTAACGGGACACGTGCGTCTTCCGGTGAGGACGGGCAAATACAAACGTTTTCTAGGCTTAAACAACATGCATGTCACCGTTAAAGGACAGTGATTTTGCTTTTCAAAAATGCGGTTAACGGTGTTACTCAAACGTGAATACGTTTAGTATAACGAAGCTTTGTTGTGCCGGCTTTAAGCATTGCCTCCTGTACGTGCCATCTCTCCCTGAAAATGAAACTATTACATGTATATATTTTTAACGGAGCCTGTGATGAGCTAAAGTTATCCCTGTCTGAATACAGCTGTGGAATGTATTATCTCTGAAGGCTCAACATCATGCGGTATCCAAACTTTGGATGTCTGTATAAGGCTTTGTGCCGCGCGCTAGACTCGAGCACCTGTACGTATAAATGATCTTTTTGTGATGTTCTTCTAAATGCGTTTTTTTCCTGATTTCTAGTGCGAACTCTTACTGTGAAGAGAACCTTGACTAGTTATGGTGAGTTTCCTCCATATCTTCCACCCATTAACCAGTGTATATTCTGTATGCCCACTGTCAGAGGTGGTAAGTTCAGGTTCAGAAAGTAATCCAGACCATGATTTTGTTTCAGCCAACTAGTTGAGTACTCTGACTCTTTATACCCAACTGTTTAGTTGAAACAAAACCTTGGTCTGGATTTGTAATTTCTAGACTTGGACTTTACACCCCTGTTCACCATGGAGGTTCCGTAAAAGCCTGTGGGCTATGATATTTCTAATAACACTGTCCAAGGTTAAATGCACTTTGTATTGTATTTTTTTTTTAGAGGGGACTGACACTCCATTATGAAGCCCTGGGTCTGGCTGGGGGTTGGACTTTTGTCCCAGGCTATCAAGCGGAGACGACTCATGCTTGTGCTGCCCCAGGTAATATAGTGACCTCATTCGACCCAGACCCAGTGCCTGGATGCATAGCAACCTCACATTTATAATGTACCCCCTCTGGTGGAAATCAGGCAGTCCATGACTGACATGGCCGCTGGGATTGTGCCTCCTCACCCTTAGTGATTTTGTTTTTGGCACTGATTTGATCCTTTTTTCCTTTGATACAAGCCAATGATTATATAGTTATCCCTGTCTGACCCTCACTGTAGACCTTTGGTACAATGAGGCTTGTTTCAAGTAGCAAGTGCTACTCAAATAAGTACTTCTGAGTATTAGTCTGTATATAGCTGAGTGAGGTTTGGTTGTACTTAACTCTGCTTACTTTTGTTTTTTAGGTCCTTAGTGCCTGGGACCCAGCAGTGAATTGTTGCCAGATGTATGGAGATGTAAATAAATACAATAAACTGTGTAATGGTCTTCCATTATTTGAATGCTTGTGGTCTTAAACTTTCTTGAATCATTTTCTCAGTAGGTAGGTTATTTCCTAAACGATGAAAGTTGGGAGGACAATGGCTTGCTATTTTTATTTTGTATGTAGGGCTGGTGGAACAAAGGTCCCTCACTTGGCTTTTCTGTAACCTTGTAAGAGGTCTGGAGATTGTAGATAGGACTTCAGGTTGGACCTAAAGCATTCATGCTGCTGTTGTGTTTTTGAAAGCTCCCTCTTCCAAAATTGTGTTGGGCTGTTGACCTTTTGAAAATGTGCATTTTTGGCAGGCGTTTCACTGCACTCCAGTGTCCCGTCACTGCTGCCCTTTCTGTAACTCCTGTCAGTCTATCATCCGTGTTGTCAGATTTCCGTGTTAGTTTAAACAGCTGCTGTCCTAATGTCTTGGGGCCTGTATCCCCAAGCTAGAATCTTCGGTTGGCAAGATTACCTTAGACGCGACAAGTTATCTGTGATACAAATGAGACGATGGCCCATTAAAGCTGGGGTACTTGAAATCCAAGTTATCTAGCTAGCAACAAGCCTCAGTTTGTGATCCAGGCCCTCTGTGTTGCCGGATAGTCGGCTAAATGCAACAATAACAAAATATTGGCTTTAATATTTCAGCTGCTCTTCAGAGTTCACTATATATTTTCTTAAGTTTGTAGGCGGCAGTATGTTACCTACTTGGTAATGGTACAAATGGAGATTGATAGGCTGTTATACTCCTGGTGCATTACTATGGTTTAGTCTATGAAAAGCTGGTTGATTTTGTAGCGCTTCCTGATATACTGTGAATGTTGGCTACATTGACATTTGCTCTTGGCGCAGTTCCCCTCCATAAGATGGGGTTACCCTGTGTTAGTGCAATAAGGTCTCACACCACTTCTAATATTGGAATCGAATGCTTGTCATTATTGTAATTACATGAAGTGGTACCCCTCTTATGTCCTGCTTGTGGTAGCCTGGGCTAATTTGCTCTGTGGGGGTTGCTGTAAATGATCATGTGACTTTGTGATGTCAGCTCTCATCTTCCCTAAGCATTCCCTCCTAAATGCTGTTGCTTTAAATGGCTTTGTGGCTGGCTGGCATATGTGCTGGAAGAGCTAGGTATTGAAAGCCACACTCGTCCGGAGCCTGCTCTGGAAAATTAATGGAATGAGGCTGTGTTTGAAGGCTAGTCCGTTGGAAAGTCCTCGTATGCATGACCGTACGCTCTGCACTGAAGATGATGTTGCAATTTGTAGAGCACAATGTTCTTGGGCTGGGGCGAACCTGCTGTACCCTCAAGGAGAACATGCACGCTCTGAAGTTCGAGCTGTAACTTTGCGATTCCCTGGGTCTCATAAAAGCTGTGGGTGCCGAGCTCTGTGCCAGATGTTACTAGAACGCCCAAGAAGTTTCTGCAGAAGTGGAAAGTTCAGGTTCAAGGAAGTACAAATGCAGACCAAGATTGTTGAAGGTTGTTTCAACCAACCAGTTCAGTGTAAAGAGTCAGATTCACAGGATACTCAACTGGCTGTGGTTGGAAGAAAATCTTTGTCTGGATCTGTACTTTCTGGACCTGGAGTGTCCACCTCTGGGTTTCTGTCCTGATTCATTCTGTTGTGGTTCTCAGCCTGTGTTGGTTTCATTGCTGGAAGCAGGTCACCAGTAGCTTGTCACACCTTTGTTGTAATTCCCAGATCACAAGGTGCTGGGGGCACTGGGAATTGCTCACTTGGCTCTAGTGGAGTTACTACCCTGACTAATAGAGCAGGGTGGTGGCCTGGTAACGTTGGCCATACAGGATTGCCTGGGTAATGACACAGCTTGTTCTGTCTATGATGGCTGTGTGTTCCTCCGGCTTGCTGGCAGAAGTATTATTAATCTCCACATAATGTTAAAGGGAACGTGCCGTATCCCATAATGCGCCTGAGCCAGCCTGTAGTCACTGTAATGGGACATTTTTCCCTGTGTAGGATCATTTCACTTAATACTAAATTAACACCTATGTGACTAACTAATCCCTTTTCCCCTGTCTGCACGTAGAGGAACATCCTGAGGGCAGGATATGTGTTCATAATTAACTTTCAGCTAAATCTCCTGTCTACCCAATTTATCTTGAATCAAACTTTTCTCAGATTAGTCTTACTTTGTCAAGATCACAGCTGTTTTTTTTTTCATTTAAATGTTTTTAATTGCCTGAGGCAAATGAATTAATGTCTATTCATCATCTGAGGCTCGTTGTGGCTCCCAGTGCATCCTACGCCCCAAGGACGCCCTGGGTAAGGTGTCAGCCCATCGCCGGGCACCTCCACTAAGGCCGTGCCCACGGTCTTCAAATTTAAACACAATTCGTAGTAGTTTCACAGAGTTATAAATCTGTGGCAAAAAATAAGTGATAAGATGTGTGGATAAATGGATGTTGTAACACTTTAAATTACTTGTTTGCTATTTGCGCAATTACAATGGACTGTCTCTCTTTGCATTTCCCACCCTTCCCTCCTTGGGACACACAAGTGGTGGTGGGGGTTAATAATGATAATAATAATAGGTACTTTATTAATCCCCATGGGGAAATTCTTTTTACGCCTCCCTCAACTTGCTCTTTGTAGAGCAAGCTGTCCGCAAAGGGCAGCCACCTGTTGGGGCGCCCAGGGAGCTGGGGGGGGGTTAAGGGCCTTGCTCAAGGACCCGCAGATATGCTGAGGCTGGGTTTGAACCGGCGACCTTCTGATTACAGGCACACAGGTTTAGCCCGCTGAGCACCTTGATTAAGCCCCTTGGTCAAGGGTCCAGTAGAGGTATATGTATCCTGGTGAGCATGTAGCAACCTTCCAGTCACATCACGCTGCCTTTCCCGCTGAGGTGCACCCTGCCCCATATATATGGACTTGTGGAAATATTTTCAACCATTTAGCAATCATAAATATAATGGATGTAATGAAATCTGCTATGACTTTCATGACAGGAGAAATGAACATTTACAAACATATTGTTACATGCTCTTTATTGCAGTTTCGAAAATGCAGTCAGACATGGAGTTCATTTTGCGTGCTTGTCAGGATTTCTTCGAACAATTTTAAGGCTGGTACAGTGGAGCAGTGCTTGCCCGCATAGTCTTTCTCCCCCCCCCATTGGGGCAGTAGCTTGATTTCCCCCCCCCCCCAGCTCTGCTTGTGTGCAGTTTGCATTTTCTGAGTGTGGTTGAGCTGGTTTCCCCTTGCAGTCCAGACACATGCACTTGGGGAATTGGCATCTCTGAACTGCCCATTGCGTGTCATTTTGTGTCCCTGTCCTTGTTATTTTTTGGATAGACTCCTGTACTGGAATAACAAAGGAGATGGATGACGGCACCGATGGCAACCTCAGGAGGCGGGGAAGTGGCACGGTGGTGCAGTTGTTAAGCACTATTGCCTCACGCCTATGGGACCAGTGTTCAAGTCTCTACCAGAGGACCATGTGTGGAGTTTGAATGTTCTCCCCATGTATGTTATGGGGTTTCCTCCAGGTGCTCTGGTCACCCCCAAACAGTCCAAAAACATGGTGAGGATAATTGCAGTCATGGATGACATTGGATGACTGTGCAATAAATTACTACAGCAGGAAGAAGTTGGTTGAAACATCTTGTAGATGACTTCATATTTTAATGAACTCTTAGAAATGACATGTTCATGCTGTACAGAAGACTGCATTTCCCAGACCTGTAGGGTGGTGGCGCTGGAGCCAGCTGTGGGAACGCCAAACGGCATTGGCGGTATCTCACACTCAGACACTGAGAAGTACTTTTACTGTAGGTATCTCAGCTTTTGGAAGCTATACGTACTAAAGTAGCATAAGGACCTTTCAGATGTTGAGCTGTCCGACAACAGTAACATGGGATCTGAAGTGCTAAGCTGTGATCTGTAGGTTGTAATTTTATGGAGGCAAACGCACGACAAGAGCCTCCTAAATACTGGCGAGCCGATGCCTGACCGCCAGATTCTCCACATTCGCAATGTTAAAGTGATTATTTGGCAAATATTCCAGAGAATATGTGCATTATGATGGGCATTAGTGTTGGCTTTGGCCTATAGTGAGGAAAGATCTTACCCAATAATGGATTAAAAAAATACTCGCCCGCCCCCAGAGTACCACTTTAGCCATGTTATAATGGCAATGATAAGGTCTTAAGCTATTTCCTGCAAATATAAACAGTAACCTACGCTATTCTCCATTTTTGTGTTTTCACAGAAACGATGGGAAACTTTTTGGGATTCCCTGAGGATTATTGTCTAAAATAAGGGAAGCAGGGGGCTAGCGGTCATTCAGTGCCAGCACAAAATAGTCATATCCATAATAATTCCGACTAGAAACCGCAATTCTGGTTGAATTACAAATAAGTGGAGCTATTTACATCATTAGTTATCGCTGCTAAAGTCTTTATATTACAAATGGGAGTAAATAAATAATTGTTTCACGAATTGCCTTTGATAGCTAATGCAGTTAGATGAAGCCCAAATTAAAAATGATCAACCTGAAACGTTAAAACACTTCACCACCAGAGGGCGACATTGATTAGAAGTTTGCATAAAAGGAATGGCCAAGCTTCTGACTTCAGTTACCATTTTATGATTAGTTAACCCTCCTTTAATCTCCAGTTACCATTTTATGATTAGTTAACCCTCCTTTAATCTCCAGTCTAACCGTTAGGGCTATATAATATCGAAGTATCGAGGTTCAGTTTTTAAAAAGCTTAATGTTCTGAATGTTTTTTTAAAGTACATTTTATTTTATACATTTATCTTAAACAAAACATCAGATTTTCATATTGTGTGTGTGTGTGTGTGTGTGTTTGTTTGTATGAGGCAGAACATATTTTAGAGTTTAGTGAATGGAATATGAATTTACCTTTGATATGCTCTTGTCATCAAAATTGGGACTGAATTCATCACCCCTCAGTCACCTTATTCAGCTTTTTAGGAGTGCAAATTCACATTAAATCATTCACTACGGATTATATATGCAATGTAAAGAAATCAGGAAAACCCATTTTTTCCAGTATGGAAAAGAACTGAAAATTACTGGATATAAGGAAAGCAGTTCCGTAATACTTTTATTTTTGTTGCCTTGACATGGTCCATGCTGACAGGTGTCGCCACATAGGCTTCCTGTGTTGCATTTGCCCCTCAGTTGTCCTGTCGCGTGCTTTAAACACGAGGGACTTTCCCACCTCCTCTGTCACCATCCGCATGTACATCACGCGTTCCTACTGCTGTCTTAAAGCACGACAGCCTTCTGGCTAACCGGCCCAATTCGCTCAGTAAATAGCAATAAAACACTATAAACAGCTAAACCACGATCACCTCCCTGCTAAAAAAATAACAGTGTCAGATAGAGGTGTCATGTAATGGGAAAATGTCTATCAAACACTACAAATTGGATTAACCATCTCCTTTAGGACATGTTTACATTTAGTCTTAAATTTATTGGCAAGCTTCAAGAAAAATCGTCATTCTGCCTCTGTATAATCTGTATATCCACCATGTGTATCTGTAGTTCACATTCTGATCTCATATAGGATGGATTAAGTTCAGTGGTATTGGGACACGTTGGTTGGTTTGCTGAAGGTTACAGTGGCGTTGCAATGAAATGTATCTCACTGCCTCTCTGACAGTCACGACTCTGGGCACGTGAGCAGGGACAATTATGTAAATGCATTCTCCTCGAAGGATTTTGCCCCCCTTTTCAATACGCCCTCCATCTCCCCCCTGCCATCTCTCCAGGATTCCAGCAGAAAGCACCCTCTGTGTTTTGGTGTTTGCGCCGTGATCTTCACTGGGACGAGACAGGAAGGGCTGTACCGCATGCTGGCAGTCTGGCCGCGTACCTGATTACCGGGATGAGTCCCTCTTTCAGGCTGCTCGTCCAGTGGTGGCTGTGATGTTGGCCAGCAGCCGTAGAGAACAAATGGGGACAGATTCTCTCTGTTTAGTATCAGAGCGCCAGCAGGTTGAATCAAAGCTGACAGTGAGGCCTGCGCCCCCACCCCCCCCCCCCCCCCCCCCCCCCC
>JAODJW010000094.1:10548526-10563104 GCA_026777045.1 Hyperopisus bebe
ATAAGCAGCAGGACCATGATTGGGTGAATACAGTCAGAGGGACACAAGCAGCATGACCATGATTGGGGGAATACAGTCAGAGGGACACAAGCAGCAAGACCATGATTGGGTGAATACAGTCAGAGGGACACAAGCAGCAGGACTATAATTGGGTGAAAACAGTCAGAAGGACACAAGCAGCAGGACCATGATTGGGGGAATACAGTCAGAGGGACACAAGCAGCAGGACCATGATTGGGTGAAAACAGTCAGAGGGACACAAGCAGCAGGACTATGATTGGGTGAAAACAGTCAGAGGGACACAAGCAGCAGGACCATAATTGGGTGAACATAGTCAGAGGGCCAAAGCAGCAGGACCATGATTGGGTGAATAAGTTCAGAGGGACAGAATGTCATATCAGTGAATATCACTGGTACAACTGGAACATCAGTGGTGGACTGAAACTTAATACCAGAGCACAGATTTCACTTGAGAGTGGAGCTGAGGAAGGCTGAGGTTGGTGCTCTACATGCTATTGATGCCTGCCTTTCAGGAGAACTTCATTCAATGGTCATTTAAACATACAGATCAGCAACAAGAGAAATTCTAGGTTGTAACCAGAACAAAAAATACCCCAAAAAGATTAATTTACTCATTTCAAACAATAGAACAGAATTAGTTTGGCAAGTTTCAGGACAAAGATGTACGTGTAGGATTTGAACCGTAGGCAAACTGCTGCTCGGGTGCCTGGCCATGATTTAATTTAATCAAAACATTGTAAAAAAACCTGCAAATGATACCTATGACATATAGGTCATGTTTCCTAGTTTCTTTTCAAAGTTATAAATCCTCATTAAATCATGGGGATCTTGTCTTAGAGTTAATCCACTGGCTATCTTACTGAATCTTACTGAATTTAATGATCCAGAACTTGCTAACTGTGTGTAACAACCAGTCAATGTATCGGTCATGCAGGTACATTCCTGGATCCATGTATTCCAGTAGAGATGAGAGTGAGCACACAGGATGAGGGCTTTGTGTGCCACGTACCTCACACTCGCGTGTTGGGGAGCTGGGGTCTTCATTTCTGTGTAGTTGCGGGGTTCTTTGAACTGTAGGCAATCTTTTTTTCTCCAACATCATCTGTGTCCCTGAGGCAGGTGGTTTAGGTGAGGGGCAGGGGGCAGCCCAGATGTCAAGGTGTGGTGTAAGAGGGGGGGAGAGAGAAGGAAAAAGAAGCAGGGATTAGAAATGAATTTAATGACAGCTTGAGAGTGACACTGTGGCAGAGTCACTGACAGCGGCGAGGACATTTTTGTGCCATTCTTCCTTCTGTGCGTGGGAGGATTGGCAGCCTGTTCAAATACTGCATACTGTAGAAGGAACTGCCACAATATAGTCTCAACGTGGGCAGGACATCCTCCAGAGCAGGGGTGGGCAATCTTATCCAGAAAGGGCTGCAGTGTATGCGGGTTTTCACTGCAACTTCCTAATTAGATTACTAATTAGAGGATTGATTGGCTGAAGAGTCCTCACACCTGGGTTTTATCAGCTGACCTAAAGGTTACCATAGAAACCTGCATCACACTGGCCCTTTGTAGATAAGATTGCCCACCCCTGGTGTAGAGGGCAGTCAGCCAGACGTTTGCAGAATCTCCACTAGAGGGCAATCAGCCAGATGTGTGCAGGACATCCTCTACAGGGCAGTGGGCCAGATGTGTGCAGGACATCCTCTACAGGGCAGTGGGCCAGATGTGTGCAGGACATCCTGTAGAGGGCAGTCAGCCAGACGTTAGCAGAATCTCCACTAGAGGGCAAACAGCCAGATGTGTGCAGGACATCCCCTAGAGGGCAGTCAGCCAGACGTTTGCAGGACATCCTCTAGAAGGCAGTCAGCCAGACGTTTGCAGGACATCCGCTGGAAGACGGTCAGCAGGCAGACGTTTGCAGGATCTCCACTAGGGGGCAGTCAGTCAAACGTGTTGCTTGACAATCTTCAAAATGCAGTCAGCTAAATCTGTACAGGACACGCTGTATAGTGCAGAGAGTCTAACGTGTGTTTTTCCGAGCGCTTCCTGCTCACCTGTCAGCGTTCAAAGCTCTTCCCCATTTTCACCATTTAAATCACAGCTTGCTATCATTATTATCGCTATAAACACCAAATGGATCTTCTCGGCAATGGTTTCCTTCCTGTTCTTTCTGTCCTTCGTGGCCAATAATAAGACAGAGAGTTGGAGGTTTTGCCGTCCATGTGAGGCTGAGCTCTGGTTCACTGACCTGCCGTGTAGTCTGGCCTCTCTCCCCTCACTGCTCTCCTTGACTCACTTGATGGGCCGAACCAAAACCTTGCTGTCACCTTCTAGAGTCTGGAAGGTACATAATATTCTTTGGCTTGCAAGTCATTGTTTGCTTGATATTATTACCTTGCCTGCAATTAATTTTACTACACTCACACATGCAATGTTTTACTTTTGGGCCAGCAGAGATATATAATAAAATAACCACATTTCTGAGTAACAATTCACATTTTCCTGGAGTGACTATTAACTGTGTTTTCACAATGAGCTAAGAGATTTTTTTTAATGCTTCTTATCTCTGTTTGGACAGTTAAACAATGTTTTTCAGTGCTGTTTGGAAAAAGTAACCTGGCCAAAAGACTGTGGAGCTGAAAGATTGCTCGGAAATTGTACATATTTAAACTTCTTATGAAAACTTTTTCATATTTATTTTTGCAACATTGTGTACATTATTTTCACATCCACAGATGAATCTGTGAAACACAATGAAGGAAAAAATATACTAGAAATATCTTAATAAAAATACTCTTGTATGTTTGTGTGGTACACTTGCGTGACTGTTAAAGGTAATTAACAGCCTGCCATGAAGAAAGTTATTTGGTGTGTTTAACCTCATTAAGACCCCAGGCACGTATAGGGGGAAAATATTAAATGGATTTAGACATTATCCTGGCGTAAACCTATTTTTCCTTCCCATGAGTTCATAGGGAACAAAGCAAACTGAGACCTTTTCTGAAACTTGTCTGAAACTGAGGTAAATATACTTTTGTGGAAACATATACTTGTGGATTTATTTGCAATATACTTTTGTGGAAACCTCAGTATAGTTACTAGTTTGTTTACAGAAAACAAGTACAGATGATGTTTCCGCCTGACTGCACTGAAATTAACTTGACGGCAGTTTATACTCTGGGGTAACACTGTGAATCACTGATGTCCCATCTAGGGCATCACCAGCCTCATAGCCTGTGCTCCACATTCATTCTGTTGGACAAGTGGTTAAATGAATGGATGCATGAATTTATTGAGGGCTCACAAACTGTACTGGCCTTTATCTTTCCTTTGGCACAGGTCTGAATGTGCTTTACTACAGGGAGTGTACAACTCTCTATATAAACAATATATAAATACCCCCTAAGTCCTCAACAACAGTCACTTCATAGATTTGGGTATGAACGTGGGAGTACCGTGCCTGTTTAGGGGGGGTGGGGGGTTGGGGCTGACTTGGCCCCTATCAGTGCTAAAACCAAACCCACACCCTGGCTTCACATTATGCTTGTGCATCACTCATCATATGCAGCTGTCAGAAAAATAATTAACTCTATAACGAACAATGGAAATGGCACGTAACATAACATTTGTGCAAGAGAACCTGCACTGGAATTGCTGCTTGTAAAATCATAGGATTTGCTAAGTACATACTCAGTAACAACAGAAAAACAGAGCTACAATAGCACTATTTATACATCACGTGCAACCATGCAAAGGGAGTGTACAACCATACGCACTGCTGGGGGTGTTCCCCCCTGTTCCCTAAGCTCCTAACCTGTGGACTTACACTGAGGCCCCCCAGTTACGACATTAATATCGGACAAACTAAACAAGCCGACAGCCTTCCTTTAGGTTGTGTTTTCAAAGCTGAAAACGATAAGTCAACCATCTTCATGCAAACAACCCATAGAACCAGGTGACAAATTAGACCGCCTGTGATGGCTTCTATCTTGCAGCAACAGGGACAGACAGTCCCATGGAAAATTGCTTCATGCAAAAGCAACATATGATAATAATAATCACTTTATTAATTGTCTTTAAATTTATATAATTGTTTATAAAATGTGTGTGTAAATTGTCTTCATGCCTCCCTCAACTTGCTCTTTGTAAACATGCTGGCTGCAAAGGACAACCACCCACAGGGTTAAGGACCCACAGACACGCTGAGGCTGGGTTTGAACCAACAACCAAGCTTAGCCCACTGAGCCACACACTGCCCCCCCAAATAAGGCACGGACGGGGTTCGAACCCGTGATCTTCGGTTTACGAGACCGACGCCTTACCACTTGGCCACCGCGCCTATTGGCATACAACATAACTTCAGGCTATGTGTATATTACACTAGTGTAACACTTCTGTTACCAGTATAGGGATTGGGGGGGGGAATAAGGGTGCCTGAGCACCTGGTCCTTTTGCACAAACGTTTGAAAATGTCCCCTAACACCAAATATATTGAGGGGGGTAATTTTTATAATTTACCTAGACAGACCTCCCTGCCGCGGAACACCTGGTCCTTCAATAGTCTCTGTACAACACTGGCTTCCAGCAAGAATACAGGGCCTCCCTGCTCTGATAACATCACCGCAGTTTGTCTTCCTAGACGTATCTGCATATTTCTGGGCGATTAAGCTGGACACATCTATCGAGTTAAAAGACTGTCCACTGTAAATGTTCTGGTGCAACATAGCAGATTCCAAACTAATGGAGACCCTGAAATGCAATGTGTGGCATTATCACCTGGATAACCACAGCAGACAGACCTCTCCCTCCCTCTGGTTTTAGATAAATGAATAAAGTATGAAGTATGCTTTCCACAGTTAACAAGTGTAAATGTCGATGCTGAGAGATAGTCTCTGCCGTTTATTGATTTTTTTCTGTGTACCAACACATATTTAACTAATGATAATGCATTTTTGGTGCTAGAAGGTTTCATAATAACACTGCAAGGCCTTCAAGAACCTTGGAAAACCTTGTTTGTCTGTTTTGGCCTTAATTCGTTGAGCCCAAACGTGATGCAGGGGTCATGCCGACATGCACATCTGCTTTCCAGCAGCTCGTCCCCCCATCGGTCAGCGTTACGGGCCTCACGGGACGACCGGTAGCGCGTTCAGGTTCACATTGTGTTCATAATCAGATGAAGTCTCAGGCACAGAGCATCTCCAGAGTGGAAAGCAGGAAAGAATGCTATTTTTGGCAACTCAGACTTCTGCATCGTGAAAACAACATTATCTGCATGAGAAATTTATCAGACAACACTGTGAAGGCATCAAACACCATGAGGAAGCTCCTCTTCTATATAACTTTTTGCCCCTGACATCGGGATAAAACCCATCAGATCGTTGGCGTCCTCCCAGGAGGATTTCCATTAAGCTTTCGGTTGAAGTCTCAGATAAAACGAGAAACATGGAGGCGAGTCAAGCCAAGACTGGAGATTAACACAGATGTGGACCCTCTGATGCTTTGAAGTAACGGGCTGTAATTCCCCCCCCCCACCGGCTCCTCCATTCCTCGGCAGGAAATTTAATTTTGTTCCCGCAGGTCTGCCATAGGTTTTATGTTCAGGGCAGAATTGGATAATGTCTTTTTTTTCAGAATTCCTCAGTCTCTCTGGATCACTAAGCTGCCCATTTTATGGGCGAGGAAGAGTTATGAAGCAGGACCCTGCATGCAGAGGAGTGAGGTAGGGCAAATTCCACAGATAGGAGATTACCCATCCCATAATTATATACTGATTGCATTCATAAATAATTAGACATGAGCAAACTTGCGGCTGTAGATAGCATGTACCTTTGTCTTGTTTGAATTCATGTGATACCTCTAATAGATAGTGGCAGGTGGCGATAACAACATTGTGTACATGAGTCTACAACAGAGTGTGGATTATAAGCAGAGGTGGATGGGTCATATGGCCCTATCAAGTCTGGCCTCCTAATCACCCTCTATATCTAACTGGTGAATTCTATCCTGCCCCTTCAACAACTTAGCTACTGTGGTGAGCGTACTGGTGAAGAATGGCTGCCATCCTGTCGTCCAGTTTGGGACTACACAGTGGTGGTGGTTGAAGTGACTCTCCATTGGTTCTGTAAAGGGCTTTGGGTGTCTTGAAAATCTATAAATATGACATTTAGGTCCAGACGGGTGTTCCACAAAACAGGATTTCATGGTTATCTGAGCTAGAAGTCATGATTGTTCAATAGTTTATGTAAGGAGCATTTTTATTGGACAATCATGATTTCTAGCTTAAGTTAACCCAGCTAACTGAGAAATCCTGCATTGTGGAACATCCCCCAGAAAGTAAAAATCCTGACCAGGATTTTGGTTCAACCAACCAGTTGAGTATAGAGTGAGAGTCACAATCAATTGGTTGCTTGAAACTACAGTAAATCTTGGTCTCAATTTTTACTTTCCGGACTTGAACTATCCACCTCTGATTGCATGGTCCAACTTTATGTGGAGTAAGTGGTTTTAATAGTGTTTACAAGTTTCACACGTCACACAGGCGCCTAATTCTCCTTCTGTGTCCGTTTCAGGTTTCTTTACTCCATGCATACTTCCTAAGTAATCGTAATCATAATCATAATAAGCGGCGAGGAGCTGCATACTCACGGGTCGACTCTGCTGAAGAACCGCCGTCGCAGTATGACGGCCAGGGTGGTGAGCACCATGACTGTGGTGCACATGGTGTAAGCTGGGGGCTGCGGGGTTCAGCACATGCGAGCCATGGGGTCCTGACGAGCGGAGAGCTACGTGAGCCCGTCGCCCACGACTACGGACGCCTGCCGCCACCCACGGATGGATTAGCTAGCGGATTAAGCCAGATCAGAGGCGTCGCTATTGAGGGCAGCGGCAGAGCAGTGAACGTCAGCCAGCGCATGGCGTGTGAGCGCTTCCAGAACAGGGCTCCTTCCTGTTGCCCCACCCTCAAGATGAGAAATACAAGCTACCCCACCTTCCCCAAACACAGTCCTAAGATGGCCGCACACTCCTCCCCACCTGTTTTCATTCATGTGGAAATGATTGCTGCTTCAAAGAGACCCAGCTGTCCCTCATAGTCTCCCAGTTTTCCCTCTGGTGTTGGTCAGGGGTCTGCATCCCCCGCTGAGGACCCACAAGAAGGGTGCTGGGGTTGCGTAATGAGGTCTGGGTGCACAGTGAGAACAGATCGGGGGAACCCCAGGAATACATTTGAAAGAGCTCACTTTATTACTCAGTGTCTTCCGTTAAATGTATTTACTGTTTTTAATTTTCCAGATGAAAACAATCAGTAACCCAATGAATCAATTTGTATCTCACAGTCCTGAGAGCAACAGCGGTGCCCTCCCCCATGAAAATATGGAAATACGGGGACATTATCTTATTAGCTTATGAAGCCAGAATGAGCAGACAAGCTTTCTGAGGCAGGGGGAGCCTCAAACTGGTCGGGAGGAAGCGTCAGGGAGTAGCACTTGGCTCTGTTGGTTCCTCTCATTGGGAGGAGTTGAATATGAATTTATTCTTCAGACAATGTTAGGCATCTCAGTGCGGCCATTCCTACGCCGCCCCGCCCCGAATTCCTTGCATCACCGGCCCTGCATCAGCCCCCACCAACCGATTAAAGGACTGGAGCACATTTTTTCTGAGGTTTCCTGATGGGTGACCAGGGAAGTTTATAAGTACGAACTTCACGCCAGACATATTTTTCTGCATAAGAGGATTTGAATGTTGTCTCATTATTTTTTGACTAATTTCTTCAACTGCTTAAAAACCCATCGAGCTAATTTGCATATTTATTTGCAACATCACCTTATTTGCACATTCATTTGCGTATTTGAAGACTGGGGTTAATGGGCCAATATCCATATAGAGAAGTAGGATATTAGTGACAGAAATAGGGCTGAAAATTTGAAAAACACAACATGACAGCGGCCTATGACTCCTGAGCTGCTACTCTGTTGCTGTAGTTATTTTTAACCTAATAAAAAAAGGAATCCTGAGACTGTCATGGCATGGTCATGGTGCAGGATGACTGACGCGGGGTGATTAACGTGGGGTGACTGACGCGAGGTGACTGACGCGAGGTGACTGACGTGGGGTGATTACCCAGCCCCCAGCTGACTGCGCCTGTGTCCCGAGCGTATAAGCAGGTCCCCTGTTAATCTGTAAATCTGCAGAATTGCTGACTCAGAGGCGGTGGGTATGCACACATAGTCCCATGACCACGGATTCAGGGTGACCGAGAGGGACAATAAGGAAGAGAGAGACCGCCAAATGCGTGCCATCCCACGAGGCCTGACAGGTCGCCCAGGTGCGGCCTACGTGCCGAGCTGGCCGGGGTGTCCGTCTCCTAGCTGTGACTCTCTGACAGCTTCATGTTTGACAGCTTCGAGGGACCTGAAAACGGCTTTTCCTGCTGCGACGCTGTAATGATAAGCTGCCAGACAGGAGACGTGCCGCCATTTTGTCAGCCGGCGAGACGAGTTGCAAAATGTGGGTGCAGGGCCTTCGGCAGAGCGGGGGCTGCCGCCAGCTGTGGCTTAGAGCTCTGCTTTGGCGGGAATGCAGTTAGGCAGCTTCCCGCCATGGGGGGGTTCGAATAGGCTGCCTGCTGTAACAGCGCCACCTACAGACATCTGATGGTTGCTGTCAGTAAGAGGTGCATGGCATCTCTTGCTTGGTCTGGCTTTAAAACACCAATAATCAGGGGAGAATTACATGCAGTAAAACAGAGGGTAAACATCATTTAAACCCACATGTAAATTTGCTTAATTCCGGAGAGCTACTCTAAAATAGAGGCGCCACGGTGACTGTGGTTTGCACTGTTGCCTCACACCTCTGGGACCAGGGTTCAAGTGTCCTCCATGGTTTTATGTGTGTGGATTTGCATGTTCTTCCCGGGTCGTCGTGGGGCCTCCTCTGCATACTCCAGTTTCCCCCCACAGTCCAAAAACATGCTGAGGTTGATTGGAGCAACCCAATTGCCCGTAGGTGTCTATGTGTGAGTGAATGGTGTGTGAGTGAATGGTGTGTGAATGTGCCCTGCAATGGGTTGGCGCCCCACCCTGGGCTGTTCCCTGCCTTGCACCCATAGGCTCTGGGATATAGGCTCCGGAACCTCTGCATCCCTGAATAGGGCAAGTGGTTACAGATAACGGAAGGGTAATATAATTAATGGAAATATTGTTGAAATATGTCTTTGATCCATACTCGTCAAAGTGTGTGAAGGAAATTACAGGCCTGGACTCAGACCATCAGAGTACATGTTTATTGATAGTCATGATTATTTGTGACAGGTTTGCTAAGGTATAAGTCTGTCTTAGATCAAGAAAACATGCTATAACAGCACAAAATTGACATTGTCCTCCACCAGCAATGTACAATAATTTGTATTTACCATAGATTTATATATATATATATATCAGAATCAGAGTATAATCTTATTATATATATAGCACATATTGATAACCTGTATTTTTTGTATATTTAAAAAATATATAAAGTCCAGACTTTAAAATAACAATTCACAATGATCATTTGGGTAAAAACAAACACGTCTAGAGAACATTTCCTGCCGACAGACGTTGAATGATAACAGCTAGCAAGTGTGTAATTTGTGTGTAATTTGTGTTACCCCAGTTTGAAGACATGTGACTGCATGGCTTCCCAGACATTTCAGCCTATGACCTCATTTTGGGGGTGGGGGGGAGGTAGTGTCCCTCAGTAGATTTTGCCAGTGGAGGGGGGGAACCATTGAACAAAAGTTAACATTGAATATTTCTTATTTCTCATGTTTTTCACATGTTATGAACATATTCTGCAAATCATCACGTGACCATCCCCCCCGCCCCCCACCAGTGTAAGGTTCCGCCCCACTTTAGAGACACTCAAAAAGAAGCAAGATTCCCGGCGAACAGGGATCCCAGTGTTCACCAGCGGGTGGGTGGTAGGTGACAGGCAGCAATGCCGACCCACTGGTTTTCTGTCTCTTGTCCTCCGCTCCCTTTGATGTGAAGAACTCAAGCTGGCTTCCCGAAATACATGGCAGAGGGGAGGATGTGCGCTTTCTATCTGTAAACGGCAGCGTGGGTGCCTCTGTCGACAGGTGAGCGGGGCACAGTACCAGAAGCATCACGTGACAGGACTTGCGCTTTGAATAAAAGAACAGTACATCGCCATTTTGTGAATATTAACTGCCCACCGCAATAAACAATTCGTTGAAACAGTCAGAAACAGCTGGAGTATAAACATCGCTTTGCTATAAAAGTTATATAAAGAGGATATTGGAAAAAAATAGGAGGGGCCATAGAATGAGGGCGGAGTCCACTTGATGCTTGGCCAATGACAGCTGGGGTCTGATTTTGTAAACAACAGTCATAGTTGAAAGAGTACCCGACTCTGCACTGGCACTGGTGCCGATACAAATAAAGCGGAATAAAAAATAAATTGCTGTCCTTGAGCTTCAGGGCATTTATTTATTACTTTGTGGAGGTGGAAGAGATGCACAAATTACGTTTAAAATCCCCCCTGCTCCCTCACCACTCCCAGTAATATCAGAGCAGAACGGGGAGACACAAACAAATGGCAAAGCATCTGTATCTCATGCACGGCCAGCAGGGAGATGCTGGTGGATGGACAGACGGCCATGGGAACTCAGGAAGTCCTTGTTAGTACTAAATGACAGTACAGAGGAGAGTAGGGATGTGAGGAACGGCCACGGGGGAGTGGCTCCTGATAGGATGAGAGCGTCCTGCTCGCGGTATCAAAGGAATAGGCTTGGGGTCAGCAGAGACTGGCTCTATTTGGCCTCTGCAGTCTGCTCTGTTTAGTCTGACATCTTGTTTGGGGAAACCACAGCAGGAACAAATTTGAATTATTCTCTTACTTCTGTTTCAATAGATGTAAATTTTTTTTTCAACACCACATGTTATGAAACAAACGGAGTTAAACTAGTGCCTTCTAAAGACACCAGAATGTGTTTACTTCTTGAAAGGACAAACGAATGCATATGCGTGGAGAAGGTCTGATATGTTTCCAGTGACCTTCAGCGGATGGATCTTTGCTTTGCTGCGTGTGTCGTCTACGTGGACCGAGCTGTGCACATGCTTCAGAGTGTCCTCACTCCTCATTGATGCAGTGAAGTGGTGTATCGTCACGGTAACGCGCCCCATTGTATTATCCCATATGCCATTTTTCTGGGTGTGTGTATGTGTGCATATATTTCTGGAGCGCGAAAGGAAATCACAAGCGCGTGCAGACTGACGGAGCAGGAGAGGCATGAGGGGGGAAGGAGATCCACACCCCCGGGGGCATAGAATCGAGGGTCCAGGTGGATACCAGTAAATCTCTAAGGAGGGCAATCCTATTAACACACTCACAGATCTGAGACGACACGGACGACAACTTGGCAGTTACATTTACAAGTGAAGGTGCCTCGGCGCAGAGCAGGAAAAGGCCCTCGAAAGCGGTTGGCATTTTTTTTATATACTATTTCCAGACAATTTCCAGACTCTCCTCTCTGCCTGGCTAAGCCCTACACACTCCCACCCAGTCCGGCCCCTTTGCGGACGGGCACCAGAAAGACGCCCACAGGCTTTAAAACAAATCAGTAGTGTTGGTCAAGGACGGCCACATGGGGGTGCAGCAGGACCCGGTTCCCCAGTCACACGGCAGAGCTGGAGAGCTGCACCCAGCCGGCCTCAGTGTATGCCCCGGTTACATGCCAGTACACCAGGCCCATCAGCTTGGTCCAGGCCCTCTGCACGTCCGGGGTGAAGGATTCGGGACAGTCCTCAGACAGAATCTCCAGAATCACACCACTGAGGATCTGCCCAGGAGGAAGGATAGGCGGAGGCCGGTAAGTACACATACTTTAAGTGGGGGGAGTTTTTGTCTAGTCATTGTTTTTTTTTACCCCCAGCTGATTATTCATGTAGTAGCATGTCTGAAGGACAGGAGTTAACTGACAGAAACATGAGGGGGATGTACAGACAAAATCCAAAGCTAGGAGGGGGTGGCGCTAGGTAACTGTACACTGACGGCAGTATAGCATGAAAGAATTTAATAACAAAGAAGGTGTATATGTATATATATCCAGTGGGGATTAAAAAAGGGGGATTAATTAAACAAACGAGGGGCCTGATTAGAATTCAGTACACCCCTACTGTGAACTTGTGATGTGGTTACAGTGCTGCTGAAAAACTGCTTGACTGGCTTAAGCTGGTTGACCAAATTATGATAGTTGACCAGCTTGAGGTATGTTTTCGCACGATGGTTTGATCATACCAGCTTACGATGGTCATGCTTGCTGGCTTAGCTGGCCATGCCATGAAAGAGCAACAAGAGCTGGGATTTGACCATCTTAGACCAGCTAAAACCAGCTACCAGCGAAAGCTGGTATTCTGCAGGTTTTCCAGCAGGGACCATTCTGCTCTCGGCGGCGAACTCCTCACATGAACATGGCCGCCCACACCCCCTCACCTTGAAGTACATGGGCTCCACCTTGTGTTTTACGGCGTGTGCCTTGCCCACCAGGTTGAGGATGGAGGCCACCTTGTCTGGATCGTGGAGGTTCTCGACCACAGTGTTGAGGGCATTCATGACGCGCTGGGCGTGCTTCCGGAGCTGAGTGCTCCGCTCCATCTCCTCCATGTCTTCCATGTCCTGGAACTGGCTGAAGTACTGCTTGGCTGAGGGGAAGTTCACAAAAAACCTGCCAGAAAGACAGAAAGCCCGGGAAGATTAGCTTTTCCCGCCTGGTTTGGATTAATGGCTGGCTTCAAGAAGACCAGAGCATCCATGAAGCTCAGCACGTCTGCAAGCATCTCCTCCCGATCGTCGATGGACTAAAAAAAAAAAAAAGACATGAAAGAAACACCAAATATCTGCATATTTATCAAAAAGTCAGTTTAGTTTTTTGTGGAAGCATATTTGATAGAAATAACACAAATTTTAGTCTTTTCCATTTTTTTTTCCAGTTTCTGCCCGTTACAAGACATTTATTGCAGACTCCCTACACACTGCTTTCATTTCACTAATTTATTCAGTGTCTAAATATGATTAGCTACTGCTTCTAAAAAATGTTCCCAAACACCAGCTTCACTCCATACTTTGAAAAGCTCTTTGATTTCGAAAAGCTTCCACAGCTCTTCGTTCTCAGTGGAAATTTACTACCTGTCCAACAGACTGCACTAACAGACTGATTTCACATCAAACACAATTACATGCAACTAATTCATTCCATGCAGCTAAATTAATTTGAGTGTACACAATGAAGTGTACAATTCTTTGTTTTTATGTTCTTGGTTAAAGCCAACAAGCCTTTTGTGTTTTGATTCGAGGGATGACAGATTTTGCTTCCTTAAAAGGCCTAAATGAACGGAAAGCTTTAAAATGAAGAAAACGTGAATGCGGGAGTCTGAATCCCTTCACCGGCCACTGATGGTCACATAGTAAGCAATCAGCAAACAGCTTGCAGGAAAATCCGTCAAGTGAGGGGGTGCCACAACTTCGAGTAACAGCATGTGCGATAAAGATGCAGAATCCTACTCTGTACTCACCCTGTGCTGCCCCCCCCCCCACCACGTTTCAGGCAGTGTGCACGTATGCTCGCCGTATGCAAAGCCACGTGGTGCCAATGGGAGCCAAATCACTCAGCTGGCTTGTGGGTAATCAGAAATGTACCGAGTGACAGTGTCCGGGAGAAGCCCATGCCGGTGCTGGTTCATTTCCACCCTGCTGCTGAATTGGGCCATTTCAGGCCTCGGAAGGTTCACGTATGACTGTACCTGTCGCTGGTGTTTCTCTCTCTCTGCCAGCCCTGTCTGCTTTCTCATTGTGTTACTGAACTTACTGAGCCACCAATGGCTGCTGGAACAGCACAGCCAGGCTGGTCCCCACCCTCCTTAACCTCCCGAGACCCTACGTCCTCATATATGGACATCATTTTTAGTTTAAAACTATTAATTGTTCAAAAAAATAATGTTTGGTTTTTATGATTATGAGGTCCGACTAATCCCAAATAGCTAACGGAAATAAAACAAGCACACCAAGCAAAAGTCCAGGACTCAGGAGGTTAAACAGTCTTGCTGGTGAAGTCGACCTCAGGTTTACATCTGGAATTCATCTCTTGATAAGCATTAATGGCCCCCATACCAAATGCAGCAGCCTCCCCATTCCAGTGCATTGGACCCCCCCCCATAATCTGTGTTACTGCTGACCCAGTTTCATCTCAGCATTCCCCTGCACAATCATGGCTGACTGCGGATGTTATTTATTCATTCAGTCGACCCTCGGCTACAGCTGCGAGATGGACGACCCATGACAGGTTCCCCGGGGGGGGGGCTGGAGGGACCCCAGCAGAGCCCTCAATGGCCTGAGCTTCCAGACATTCAGCTCCGCCCTCCTCCACATCGGCCACAGGGGAGCCAAACACGCGTGTGGAGTTCCTCGTCCCAAAAGATACATTTCTGTGTTGTGATACATACAAACGTATTACAACGTTCAGGTATCCTGCCATTTTATTCCAAAGCGAAATCTCTCTCTGCTTTCCGTCATG
>JAODJW010000094.1:10567919-10580878 GCA_026777045.1 Hyperopisus bebe
AGTTTTGGGTTGTGCTTACACATTCCTCATCTTATTTACTTTGGAAAAAGATAGCAATAAAGAGATATGTGCTGTATCCAATGGCCATGTGTCCTTTTCATGTTGTATGCAGGATTGATGCTTACACTCTTTAGCTTCACTTTTAAATAGAAATGGATTCCAGTTTTTAAAGACAGAGAAACAGACATAAATAGTAAATAATTCAAACTCGCAAATGGAAATGAAAAAAAAAAACACTCAGAAGAGTTTCCTTTCGATCCTCCTGGTGCAATCAGGGCCCTGCTGTTTTAACCAGGATTTGCATATTGATTTGCAATTACATGAAACTCCAGGCTGCAATTTTGATGGTCAGCGGATTCCTCCGCAAAGCATTTGTAGGGGGATGAAACTCATGTGACAGAATATGGACAGCAGCAGCAGATAATGAAGCAGAAGAACATAAACACTGGTGACGCAAGAGGGGACAAAGGTTCATGCAAAGAACTGCAGCCTGACTCTGGGATTTCTGTTCAAACTGTGAATATATTCCAATACGGAGACAGCCGCTCACAGAATGAGATCTGAAAGGTGATAAGCTGCTGTCTGGAGAAAGGAAGGGAGCCCACACTGATTATGCAGAAGAGGCGTCTGAAAGGCTTGCTATTCAAATTAACGTGTCACGGGAAACAAAAAACCATGACAGATTTCTGCATGAAGCCAAACACTGCACTCTTCAACACTCCACAGACAATGGCAGGGCAACCAAACCCTGATGACTGTGTGAAAGGCAGATGCTACTCTGGTGACCTGGTCCAGCTGTAAAGGGAATTGTTTCTCCACTTGGTTTCCTGCGATCTCTCTTGATTGGAGCATCTATGCTTTTTCGGATAGCAATTTAAGAGATCAGTGCTGTTTGGTTCATTCATAGTTTGTGTTGCCAATGATGCTTGAATATTTGATGCTGATATCATTCCTGGAAAAGCAGCTAGATGTTCTATGGGGATTTATTGGGACAGATGGTTATGTTTGTAGTATTTCTTGCAATCTAATCATGTAATGAGTCCTCCGCCAATTCCTGGCTCTTAAAATAACTATGCATTTATTCATACGTTGTCCCTTTCGTCTATTTTGTTCAATGACTTAATACAAAAACCGTGATCTCATTTTGGGACTTCTGTTCACGTTCAAGGATTATTATTAACGTCTTGACAGAATCTAATTTACAAAAAGTTAATATTTTGTGCCAAACTACCGTATCAAGTTGGAAAGCAACCAGGTGCAGAGAAAGCCTTTTGTTTTGTTGCTGAGGAGCAAAGCTATGGATGGATTACCAGCAATAACTAGAGGAAAAAGCCTTGCTGGCTCCCCTTGTGGGTTCACAGGTGTAAAAATAAACTTTTGTTCTTGGCATGTTCAAAGGAAAGAAGCAGTCCTCTCGACGTTCCTCTTTGGGGCACATCGGAGGGGTGGGTTTGCCCTTGATGACACCAACAAGCAGGCCGCCAATTCCATCCCCTGTCCTCCCACCATGACGACACACTTTGTTGCAAACATACATTTCATGGCATGTGCAAAAGAAGAAAAACAACCTGTTTGCAAAACAGTAAACAATGCCTTCCATGACAAACTGCAGACGCCTGCCTGTAAGTGCTGTTTAAAGCTTTTCACGTTGGTCTTGCACAATGCACATGTAAACGTGGCAAGCACTAGCTATCTAGCTGCTGGAGATATTTTTCTCTGTTGGCGTTTCTCATTCCTTCTTTGTACATTCGCTCACGCATGGCAAGCGCCACCTGGTGGAAGGACAGGCAGCCAGCGGGGCTGTGTCTGGGTGTTGAGCCACTGGCTGCCTGTTGTACCACCAGGTTAAACACCTCAGTGGACCGGCTTATTAGGAGATTCAGTCTACTGCAAATGATTAGAACCTTGGTCTTCAAATCTGGACCTCCATTCCAAATCCAGGCCTTGTTTTCAGTTCTCCCATGTAGTTATCTTAATAATTACTGATTCACGCCTGTCTCACAGGTACAGGAAGGCTGGAAAATCTGCAGTGTGTGGACCTTTGAATGGCCCTGGATTAAAAGAATGTAGCAGAGACCTTGTTTTCAGGGCTGAAGAAAGAGCAACGTGTGTTTGTACTGTAGCCTAAATATAGTGTTAAGAGGCGGAATAGGTTATTTAATCCTTTTTAGGGTAACTTTTCTATATAATGTGGACTAATGATCAGTTTCAATGTGGGACACAGATCAGATTTTAAATTCAAATTATTTCTTTTTCTTATAGTCGGTCCATTTTCTTATTGTCGGTCCATTTTCACATCTCAGCATCAACTACTTGAGACAATTGACTTAATTTATAGTTGAAAAGTTGCATATTCGCTGTTTGTACCCAAGTAGTGCACTTATGGCCCGTTACACAAGGTGCTGACACGACAACAGAAGACCACGGTCCGGCTTTGCATAAAAGAGGAGTGAAACTACCCAATGCAAAGCCTCCCAATGATTTCCCATATAAGTGGGTTACGTTTCCAGTCCCTCTCTGTTATTTTACGTCTTTCCAAACACCTTCCTACACTAGTTCATAAGCTGAACAAGAAAAAAAAACATTTACCGTGGATTGCCACTAACTGTTTGTGTGAAAATGACAGTGCTCAATAGTTAAAAAATACCCTGCACAGTGTGTTTACATATTTATTCTGGGACAGCAAAAACAGGCCAGTCTTACAGAAAACCTTCCAGCAGTTCTACAGCAAAAGCACAGTCATCTGCAAATTACGGATCACATCACACATCAGTAAAGCTTTCTCCTTATTAGAGTGATATGAATCTCTCTGCTTAACAGGAAGAATATCACTTACTATTTACTAGTACCTTTGTCTCATCTCCAGTATTATTTACACCGCACGCAATATGCTAATTTCTATGCAATCCATTATACTGTGTGTGCAATACTGTTTATCATGATCATTATCTTGCAGTAATATTACTACTGTCAACTGCTGACTTTTCCAAGTGCAATAATTTATC
Source organism: Hyperopisus bebe (assembly GCA_026777045.1). NCBI lineage: Eukaryota > Metazoa > Chordata > Actinopteri > Osteoglossiformes > Mormyridae > Hyperopisus > Hyperopisus bebe. Next base: position 10,570,925 of record JAODJW010000094.1, read on the forward strand.
TTATGTGCAATAATTCACGAGCAATATTATTCTTGTACGTTTTACTGTGTGTTTCTTCATTGCTATATGCTGTTTTTTTAATCTTCCTTTTAGCTTGTATAGTTTCTATTGAATGTTCTACAGGATCCAAATGTCATCTCATTGTACTCGTATAGTGACAACAAAGATATTTTGTATCTTTTATTTTGTAAGTTGTACCTTTTGCAGTCTAGAAGCAGTGAGAGGCCTATATGTGATGGTAGGTACAAATTTGATTGGGGGGGGTGAGATACTTCTCATGCATTAAGAAGAGATGGTATAGAGTATGGGGTGAAGAGGACTGCTATGAATGTGTGATGCATCTGCTTGGGAAGTCAATAATTCTGAAAGCGGGTGGCAAATTAGGACACAAAGCAGGGTGATATTAAAAGCCTCCATAGCCTCTCTCCTTCTGCTGCCAAGTAGTGGGTGGATTGTTTTTCTAGTTTTTCAATAATTAGCACTTTAATCATGTTTGGTTGTGGTAGCAGTATAATGTAGGTCAATAAACATGGGAGCTGATTAGTCTGTGACTTCAGGTCACCCTGGCGAACTGAAATGTCCCAACTGGAAAAACACTCATCTGCCCAAAATCAAAGTTTTGTTCTTTAATCCAGCAGGTATCACATCAGGCAATCTGCCGAATGATTGATCTGTTTAGCTTAACAAATTTTGGAGAACAAAAATTGCTGTAAAAGCCTCCTCTGGATTTGTGATGCATAGTGGAAAAATCACAGCCGGGAAAAAGGCCTAGGATAGATCATCAATGTTCAAAGAGAAATGAACCGCTCGGTTCTCAAAAACCCCAATCTTTACATGTGATCAAATACCTAAAATACCCCAATATAATGTGCAAACATTTGTTTGGTATTCAGTACTAAGGATTGAAAATTCAGATCCTACTCAAATCTTAACATAATGATAATATATTTATGTATTCTCTTCAAATGCACAAATCTTCAGCAAGAATATACCTCAGACGAAAATATAGCGTCTATTTAAACAAATATGGACGTATGCTGCCCTCTTGTGGGAATTCTGTGAAGCGACGACGCATTGTAGCCCCAGTTTTACCAGATTTCCTGAGAAGTTGAGTTACACGTCAGAATGTAACCTGTACTGGTGAGTGGACGTGTACTGTGACCTCACCAGTTCCTGCGTATCAGCTGACCCCGGATACAAGGAGACATGGAACGTGTAGCCGATATGCCTAACAACGGCGGTAAGACCCCTGCTATAAATACTTACGTCTGACACGGATATTATTTTCGTTACAATTTATTATACATATTATACACATTATTTTGATACGTCGTTTAGTGCAGTGGAGTTGTCGCGCCGGGCATATGTACGCCACTACAATGCGGACTTGTTTTTTTCTGCGTAATCACGCCGTAGGGTAGACGTTGATTGCGTTCTTGCGTTAAGCATGCCGAACCGTTATTTCATGCGGCGATCGGAGCGTCGAAAACGTCCGAAAACACGAGAGCGCTTTTAAGGCTGGATCGTGTGCACGGTGCATAATTTTGGACTTCATCCACAGTCCCTAGTAGCAAACGTGTACTGCCCTGATACAAGAATTAATGAAAAGCGGACAGACCAGTGTACACAAGGGATGCCAATCTCATTTATTTCGCAGCACGAGTATTAGTTTTAAGGTTAAAGGACATCGGCGGGCAGTTTAAAATTAGTGTTATAATTTATCCCTATTTTGTGATCATAAAACAGTTCTGTGAAATGGAAATGAAAACGTATATTTAAAAAAAAGTTTTCGTTTTTAAGTTATGATCTTTACCGTTTTTACTCTCATACACTTTTTACATTAGCCGCCCTATAATTATGGGAATTAGAAGCTAAATTGCAAAACTATTTAATGCGTAAAACTTACGAAGTTGAGGAACTTCAGCATGCTATCCTTACCTCGTTTCTTTGTTTTCACTGCTGTTTACTACAGTGTTCTGGCACCTTTGCATCGTCACAGCGACAATAAGTTTATTCCCAGTGCTCCCTACACATCCGTTGGTGTATGCAGGACCTTCCTCTGCTCACGTTCCTTCATCTTTCCATAGGGTTCTCCATGGCTGGCATTTCCCCCACTCCACGCAAGAGGCAGGTGCGGTTCTCTGCCCGCCATGACATCCTCCTGCTGCGTGAAGTCATCGCTCAGAACCCTTTCTCCTCCAAAGAGCCCGGCAGGATTTGGGCCAAAGTGGGGGAAATAATCACGGCCGCCCTGCAGGACGAGAGCTTTGAGGTGGATGCCAGGCGCTGCCGTGAGAGGACCGCCCTTCTACTGGATTACTATAAGAAGCAGGACTTCAGCAGCTTGCGCAGGTCTGGTTGGACTTCTTGTAACTGTGTTGCACTCATTTTCTCTTTCTCCATGACTGGATAGCACCACTGTACTACACATATTATGAGGACTTTGTATAATGTCTTGCATAGCTGTCTGCAGAGGGAATGAGAATAGCTAATGCTTAGCAAATTTGACTGTGTCTGACAGATGCAACCAGCCTAAACTTAGCACTGCTGCCTCATGCCTGTAGGCCTGGGGTCTGAGTCTCTGCCATGGCTCCATGTGTGTGCTGGCCTTTGCATGTTCACCCTGTGTAGGGTACTCTCCCCCCCCCCCCCCCGACAAGTCCAAAAACATGCCAGATTTTGTGTGTGTGCATCTGTAAGTGTGCATGCACATGCCCTGTGATGGGTTGGCACTCCATCCCGGGTTATTTCCTGCCTTATGCCTATAGCTTCCTGGGTAGGCCCACAACCCTCCATACAACAAGCAGGTATAGAAAATACCTGGATACTTACTCAGCACATCAAAAGAGATTCAACATATGTAAATGGGCTTCGGTATTATTATGTTTTAAATTTTAGTAATGAATGCATAAATATAGTTATTTTCAATCCAATCATATACACATAAAGAGAGATATAGGAAATAAAAATTATATTTACCTGTCAGACATATCAATCAGAGTCTGTGTATATCCAGGTTTGGGACAGAAAGACTTTATGCCCAGAAGGAGGATCTTTTACATGAAGTCCTGGAGCTGGAGGCAGAGAAGGGCCTCATGGGAAGTGGCGAGAGTAAGTACCAGGATGAAGAGCTTCGGAAAAGAGCGATAGAGGAGCTGCCGCTGCCGGAGCAGGACAAACCCAACGTGATGCCCAACCAGACAGCTCCTCCTACAGGTGAGGGGGAGTAGCGTGCTTGTTTTTATTGGCTCGTACATAACTGCAATATGATTGGCTCTCAAATCTGGTATATGATTTCAATTAAGACACAGCAAGGTGCTAGGCTGAGTTGCAAACGGTGAAGCCTTTTTGTGTATTCCTGGCCCCAGCAGCCCCTACCCCAGAACCAGAGGAGCAGGAGGAACTGCCTGACTTGGCAGCACCTACGGCCAAGCGGCCGTGTCAGTGCTGCTGCCAGACCTACTCCGAGATCCTCAGCTTCTTGGAGAAACGGTCGGAGGCGGAGCACCGTTTGCGCGAGGAGGAGATGGCCCTGCGACGCGAGGAGCTGGAGATCCAGCGGAGCAAGATCGCGCTGGAGAGGGAGAGACTGGGCGCCGAGAGGAAGGAGCGCGAGCGCCGCTTCGAGCTGGAGAGCCAGGAGAGGCAGGTCATCCTGGATCTGCTCAAAGAGAAAGTGCTGAAAGGCTGAGGCCTTCACGAGATACGGCGGCAGAGACTGTAGTAAAATTGCAGGAAAAGATAAAAACATTTCTGCCTTTTAAAATGAGACATAAACCCTCTGGGTCAAGCTTTGCAAAGTAGAGCTGGTTTGGTTTTAGAATCATATATGGCAGCTGATTCTTCAGTTAGAAGGAAGCGTTTATTTGTAGAAGGCCCCTGTGAAATGGACTGGAGGACCCCCAGCTGTTATGCTTGTTTGTTGTATCGGAGCATTTTTGGCTCAGCTAAGTGCCACGGCCCTCATGACTAGGCTGAAATGGATGCCTGAAAAAAATATAAGTATGTATTAAGCAGGTGGTATCCAAGGCGAAACATTTACTTAGTAGTTTTCCCCGTTTAACACTGCATTACTGCTCAAGGGCTAAAGCACTGGTCAAATAAAGGTTTTGTGCAGGTGAAGCAAAAGGTGAACTTATCACCTGGCCATTCACTAAATATGAGCAGAATTGCTTTGTGTCATTTCACCTCTCATGCCCGCAGGTGTAATCAATGAATTGGCCGCATACAATGAATTATATGTACCTTTACAGCTATATGTAAGAATTTTTATTTTTGTTTGAATGCTGCTGCTTTGCCATGAGAGAGCCCAGTGATTTATAGGTATGCACATGTAAATAATAATTTGTTGCTGATACTGTAAAAATCATTTGTATAGTTCTAGATTATGCCTTCAGCATAAACGTGTATTTTAGTCAATTTTTGAAATGTATTTTATACTGGCATTCTATTTTGTTTGTGCTAAATTAAAAAGAGAATAAAACATTGTGGGCGATTTTCATATATTTCCTGGTAAACACGGGGGACTAGGCAGAACGTCCATCAAAATACCAAACGAAAACCACTTACTGCTTACAAATCGTGACCTTTTTATTTCCCCACTTACGACACCTGAGTGGCTGCAGTACGCGTTGGGGCTCCGCCCTACGCTCGCATTCTCGGCTCCCATTTGTTACATTGTACTGCCAGTCAAGGGAGGGGTTATCCAATGAAAACAGCCAACGGTGGTGTTACAGCAACCGCATGGCAACTAAGTTTTCAAGAACGCGAGAGTACGGAGAGCGCGCCGAGCTTCAATTCGTACTTGATTCATTAGCTCAGTTGTTTTTTCCCCCTCCTCCATCGTTTTGTGTGACTTTGGCTGTTTAATTTGACTGGTATAAAAAAAAGCTGTCGTTTATGTTTCACGAAAAAACTGAAAGTTATTGCAGAATGTAAATATCGAGCTCTTTTTCTGCCAGCTACGTAGAGCCCCACGTAACGATAGTTGACCAGTTAGCCGGCGTTAGCCATCCAGGTTGCTAACCTTCCAGATAGCTTGGTGGTTTAGCTAAGAGGCCGATCGGCTGCGGCTTATTTTTTAAGTTTGCAACCAGTGTTTAGTAAGAGGTCAGGAGTTTGGCAGTTGTATCAGGTTTATTTGGATAAATTAGACGTATATAACTTGCGTTTACAAACGCAACCTTGTTGCTTTGCTATAAGTCAAAAGCAGTAGGTAGAGCTCGTTAGCGTAGTATTCTAACCTAAGTATTTGTTTAAAATCGCTATCCGGCGAATATTTTACTGTAGCTGTCTAGAAGTAAGCCTGATAGCTAACTGCATATTAGCCTTGACCGTTTGGCGAGAATAATAAAGAGAAGGAATCATCACAGTAAGTCAAGTCACTGAAATACGGTTTGCTAACGAAGCCGAGTGTTTTTGTGGCTGCTATGTCGTCGACTAACCACGTTGGGCTCGTCTGCTAATTACCTTCACTTTTGTATGATAATGTACGCCTGAGCGCCAGCCTTTATCAGATTATAACTGCGACATTGACTCGCTGTCTGTTTTTGGACTGTCGGAATTTGCTGGAAGGGTATACAAGCATCTGCCCTATTTACTAGCAGAACCAGCGGTGCTGCACCTCTAGCCGTAAGGGAGGGGAGAGCGAGTAGCCCGGCGTATCGGTGGCAGACATGCACAGGAGGCGTGCGGGGCCTCATAAGTCTGTTTTCTCTCATTCCCAAACTCCGAGGCTGTCGTATGGTCACAGCTCCAGGATGAACGTGGCGAAAAGCGGCTACCGTGTCTTTTCGGCCAACTCGACCACGGCGTGCACGGAGCTGGCCAAGAAAATCACCGAGTGAGTATTTCGGCTCAAGGCAGCTTAAAATGGCAAAATGGTTCGCGCGTGGCTGCTACGAGGAAAACAAGCTGAATTATTGAGTGAAAGTTAGGCCTCTGTATTGGTCAAAACAACACATTTCACGGAGTTCGTTTTCTTTTTAAAATGTTTTTCCACTGATGAGACTTCTGAGCACTTAAGTCGCTCTGGCTAAGGGCATCTGCTAAATGCCGTAAATATATGTTTGACAATGTTAATCCCCCTTTTATATGTATTCCGATTATTTCACTTCTACGGGGATGATCCGCAAATGTGGATTTCGACCTGACCTGAGGGCTATGTTTGCTGCATAAATAAATCACGATTTAAAGTTGCGGTCATTCCTTCCAACTCGCATTCCGTGTTTAATCTCATGTTTGTTTTTAGTGTTGAAATGTAATTAATCAGGGGGATATATTGAGCACAGTTTTATTTTGGCATATTCGTGAAAGCATCGGTATTCCCCAAAGCCCTTCGTCCCTCACCTGTCGTAGCAGAACTCAGTGTTATGTGACCCTGGAAATACACAGGCTCATTGGAAATCTAGCGTTAATTAATAACTGATTTTTAAGAGTTGATATCCATGCAGTGCAGAGCTACGCATTAGAATGTTTCCTTTAACTGCATAATAAATGACACTTGTGTGAAAATTAGTGCGATGCTTCCTTTTTCCCTATTCCCTGTTCTATACTGTACGTAGGCTGTGTGCCTGCGCGTTGTCTGAAAGATTGATTAGACTGTTCGTCGTCCCTGGTTTTAAATACATCTGCGCCCTTTACCGGTCCCTTCTTTTTTGACAGGTTTGGCATTACAGAAATGTCAAGTTCCCAAATATCCGTCTGGAGCTGAGGGGTTTATGAAAGGATGCTTTTCAGCCGTGGAATGTTTTGATAATGTATTGGGTTTCTTCTGATGCATCACCGGCTTATGGGACGTTTCCTGTGCTTCTTTAAATAACCACACGCAACAGTGTGAATTCTTCCAAGGCACGTAGTTTATGCAGGACTGTATGCATTTCATCCTATTTTAAATTTAGTCTTTATGCATTTTTCTACTGTACATGTAATCCAGCGGCAGTCTATGGACCTAAATGACTTTTTATTGTTTAGGAGATTATTTCATAATTCATTTTTTGGATTTCTGAAATGATGATATGGAAGCAGTTTAGCAAAACAATATCTTAACGGTTTGAGATTGCTTGACAGTCCGAAAATTAATGCAAAAAGTAAATTAGGTAAATGGTATATTGTACATTAAATTTCAGCCTGAAATAAGAAACTTACTGCTAAATAGATATCTTCATTTTGCTGAACATTGAGGAAGGTATCAAATAGCAATCTTTTCACATGGCATAATTATTCTATTTTAAGTAACTGCCTCACGTCTGAGTAATACAATCCCCAGAAATTTGTGAAATATCTGTGATCCTGGTGGGCAATTAACATTTTATTATGTCTCAGGCAGTTAATAAATGATAAATTATAAATGGTGTTATGCTCTTTTCAGTGCAGATGGAGTGCATCAGCATTTCTCATGGTCAAGAATAGCCTTTTGGATGTTTTAAGATGTAAAAATTTTCATTTGATTCAGTGTCTTATGGCAGTTTTTTTCATCCCCTAAGCTTTTTCGCAATAAGTGCTTAATAAAACAAAAACAATTTAATTGGTTAAAGACTTCAATATCCACAGGATATTGCCATTAATCAGAGACCTTCATCCATGCAAATACAACAGCTCTTTGTTTGAGGCTACAGTACCTTACTTTGGGTTAGTATGTGAATATTGAGTTTGTGTGGGAGCTTTCCTACCAAGTGCTGAGATGTTGCATGTTGGTTTTTGGTCTGCTGTAGGATTACCCAGATGCGTCCTTGGGAAGTGTTAATGCTCATCCGTGCCCTGCTTAGTTTAAGCCCTTAATCATTCTCATGGTTGATATATTTTATTCCCGTGATGCAGTCAGGTCTATATTTAAAAAGTGAACTTGCTTGACCTCATTCAGTTGACTGCTGCTGTAAGATGTTTGTATGGTAATTGTCTTCAGCTCAGGGGAATAGTTTGGTTTGTCAAAGAAAATTGCTCCTTAAGCTTATCCTGGCTTTAATCCTTTGGTTTTTGTCATTGCACAATGAATGGATTGCATTAGTAGCTCAGGCTTATCGTGTAGTTTAGAACTTCTAAATCAGTACGTTTCTCTCTGTAACCGTTCGTGTGCCTGTCTTTGTTTACCTCCTGTGCCGTATGACTGTTTGTTTACTGAAGGGTGTGTTGTTGAAGGAATGCGCTGAGGGGATGTTTAGTTCTTAAGTTTGGTCTAACCAGATTATCAAGCCTGGTACCGTTCCCCCCATGTTTTCCTTCAAAAGCATGTCTGGTAAATAGAGCTTCAGTTGCCCTTTGGGGTTAGGCTGTCAGTCACGTTGAAGTTTCTTTTTGGCTATGGCAGGATTTTCTCCAGTTAGCCAGCCCCAAAGTTTTTTTTAAGTTGTTTTTTTGTTTATGCCTTTTTCTGGGGTGAAGGTCGCTGAGGTGGTTGAAAAGCTCCTCAGTGGCCGGGCCCCGGGGGTGGATGAGATCCACCCGGAGTTCCTTAAGGCTCTGGATGTTGCAGGGCTGTCCTGGTTGACACGCATCTGCAGCATCGCGTGGACATCGGGGGCAGTGCCTCTGGATTGGCAGACCGGGGTGGTGGTCCCCCTCTTTAAGAAGGGGGACCGGAGGGTGTGCTCCAACTATAGGGGGATCACACTCCTCAGCCTCTCTGGTAAGGTCTATTCGGGGGTTCTGGAGAGGAGTGTCTGCCGGATTGTCGAACCCTGGATTCAGGAGGAGCAGTGTGATTTTCGCCCTGGCCGTGGAACAGTGGACCAGCTCTATACTCTCCGCAGGGTTTTGGAGGGTTCTTGGGAGTTTGCCCAACCAGTCTACATGTGTTTTGTGGACTTGGAGAAGGCAAGTGGAGGAGTTTAAGTATCTTGGGGTCTTGTTCACGAGTGAGGGGACAAGGTGGATCGGTGCGGTGTCAGCAGTGATGCGGTCTGTCATGGTGAAGAAAGAGCTGAGCCAAAAGACGAAGCTCTCTATTTACCAGTTGATCTACGTTCCTACCGTCACCTATGGTCACGAGCTGTGGGTAGTGACCGAAAGAACGAGATCACGAGTGCAAGAGGGTGAGGAGCTCGGTCATTCGGGAGGGACTTGGAGTAGAGCCACTGCTCCTCCGCATCGAGAGGTGCCAGATGAGGTGGCTCGGGCATCTGATTAGGATGCCTCCTGGATGCCTTCCTGGTGAGGTGTTCCAAGCATGCTCCACTGGGAGGAGAAGACCCAGGACACGCTGGAAGGACTATGTCTCTCGGCTGGCCTGGGAACACCTTGGGATTCCCCTAGAGGAGCTGGATGAAGTGGCTGGGGAGAGGGAAGTCTGGGTTTCCCTGCTGAGACTGCTGCCCCAGCGACCTGACCTCGGATTAAGTGGGAGATAATGGATTAATGGATGGATTTTTTTGAGGTTGTCTGATGTGCATAGCAGGTAGTGCTGGAGTGTTATGAGTGATCCTATATGGGAAGCAGGGAATGCTGTTGAAGTGAACTCTCTCTCCTTATTTTCCAAGGGTGAATTTATAGAAAACCCCTTAAGTGTGGAGTATTCTTCTAATACTGAACAATGCATATTGGTGTCTCGATTGATAGAGGATTAGAGTATGTTGCTCTCCCCCTTTCCACAACTTTAAAAATATTTGTTTTCCATCTCTTGACAGGCGTCTTGGTGTAGAGTTGGGGAAGTCTGTTGTCTATCAGGAATCCAACAGAGGTAAGGTGACTTGCTGCCCTCCTAGACTGTAGTTGGCTGTATTTCATTCAAATGATTTTTCATTTTTGTTATAAAGTCCTAGCAGTTATCTAACAGCTACTGAAGGGAAGTGGAATTTTGCCTTGGCTGCGCTTTCATTGACTCCCCCTCCCATTAAAATTTAGAAACCAGAGTAGATGTGAAAGAATCTGTTCGTGGACAAGATATCTTCATCATCCAGACCATCCCCAGGTGAGAGGATCACGCCCTTCAAATTTCAGAAGTCTTTACTCTCTTGATGA
>JAODJW010000094.1:10580978-10601410 GCA_026777045.1 Hyperopisus bebe
ATGATGGAGATTTTTAATGATGAAAACATTTGTAGGACAGAATGCAAAGCTGGATTGTAAGAATTGTTGTTGTGGTGTGACTTGTCTGCTGTCAGGTTAACAGACGACAGCAAGAGCTAGATTTTGCATTTGATTGTACAGCTAACTTTTATCAAATTGATTTTACTGTGGTTACTAGTACAAGTAATAATCCCTGTTTTTCCCCCCACAATTTAGGGATGTTAACACTGCTATTATGGAGCTGCTGGTAATGGCCTACGCCCTCAAGACCTCCTGTGCAAAGAATATTATTGGGGTCATTCCTTATTTCCCTTATAGTAAGCAGTGTAAAATGAGGAAGAGGGGCTCTATAGTGTGCAAGCTGTTGGCCTCAATGCTGGCCAAAGCAGGTAGGATGCCTTATATTCTTTATTTAACCTGTAAGACATAAAGCATGTCAGATGTTTTTGTCATTTTCTGTTTTCAATAGCACTACCAGAGTTTGCATGGATTACAATAACAAACGTAGTAGAGAAACATCTGTTTAAAAATGCAGTTCTTTACAAACTGGCTGATGTAGGCAATTACCTAAATACTTTCTTGTTGTTTCTCCTATCATTCTGTCATGCAAAGTAACATTCAGCGTTTAATGAGTTAGAGCTGAAATTGTTTTTTAGCCTATTTTGGGTGCAAGTCAGGTCAGTGTGTGTCATATAATGCAGTGTTTATGCACTGTAATTCTGCATTTCTATTCTAATGGACATACGTTCTAATTTATATTAAACTATATTTTAATTTATCTGGTATCAGCATTTGTGCACAGCCTTCCCTATAGTATTGCAAAAGGTATTTTTGTTGTCTGTTTTTCAATGGCTTCTTTTATGATGACCCCGACATTGAATGTCAAAGGCAGTTACCGACTTCTGTCAAATACAGCCACACTGCCTGGAAATTGGTGCAGTGCCTGAGATGATTACACAGTGACTCGTGATTTTTGTCATTCAGTTCATATATTGTGTTTGTGTGTGAGAGATAATTATTGATCATTAAACTGTTGGCTGTAAATAATAGTGTCTGATGGTATGTAATGGTGTTTTGATAAACATTTCTCCCACATGAGTCATGGTGATGAAGCATCACCCGTTAGCTGGCCTTTAATGCTAATTCTGTGTCTAGCTTACAGCTGCCTGTTATGTGCCCTGTGAAGGGGACAGGATGTTGTTCCCCTTCATTATGTGTATCCGCATCTGCCCCTTCTGCCAAGCCAATGATCTGTCTGGGTTCCCCCTGTAGGTTTAACTCATATCATCACAATGGATTTGCACCAGAAGGAGATCCAGGGATTCTTTAGTTTTCCCGTGGATAATCTACGCGCCTCACCTTTCCTGTTGCAGTACATCCAGGAGGAGGTACAGCACGGCAGTCGTTCGGTTTTAATTACCGCTCTCGTGCTTCGTCACTCTGCGCACGCGTGCAGGAAGAATCATCCGAGCCTCTTTCTTGCAGATTCCAGATTACCGAAACGCCATTATAGTTGCCAAGTCCCCATCGGCTGCTAAGAGGTAATAGCTCTGCTTGGCCTTCTGCATTAGACGACTTTGTTTCTGTGTTTGGGACTCTGATGGGAGAGTGGGCCTGGCTGCTTGTTTTGTGCATTACATAGCAGAATTTACAGTAGTGTAAGCAACCGGCCGATACAACCCCCGCCCCTAATGTTCAATCCGAACTTATGCCTGTGTGTGTAAGACGGCTCTTGCTCAGTAGTTCCTCTTCATAGCAGGCTTATTGGCTAACACCAGGTTTCCCTCTCCCTTCCTTCTGCTCAGGGCCCAGTCCTATGCAGAGAGATTGCGTCTCGGTTTGGCTGTGATGCACGGGGAGGCCCAGTGTTCGGAGTCGGACATGGCCGACGGCCGCCATTCCCCGCCCTCTGTCCGCAACACCACAGGACATCCAGGGCTGGAGCTGCCATGTAAGGAGCCTATATCTCATATGCTGTCCCAGTGTCCCTTAGGTACACCCAGGGCTGCCAGTGCCCTCCCCAGTCCTCGTCCCCTCTGGAGACTTCCGCTTAGCGATTTCCTATGGTTAATCTGCATAGTTCCATTATGGCCTTGGTTTTCTAAATTATCGTTTGCCTAATGATTTATCTGCCACCCTCATCGCTTACTTTAGAAGCATTTGGTCTGTCTTTTTTGTTTTTTAATAAAAAGACACAACAACCTGTAGAGGAAGCAAAGTGGTGTGATGCGGTGTAATTAAAAACACACTTAACGGAAGAGTACTTGTCAGCTGTTGGCACCGGAATTTCTACCCATCTTGATTCCCCCCCGGATGACCAGTTCAAACTGCCGTTCGTTGAGACTGAAGGATCTGTCAAGGAAAATGTGGTATTTTTTCAGTTAATTCTCAACAGGCCAGGACTTCATAGCTCTAACTGTAATAAGCATGCTATATTAAGTAAGATGCTGTACTGAAATTAATGTGACCTACATCGAGTACCATTTTGTAGAAAACATGGAGTGGAATTTCAATTTTAAAAAACTGCTGTGATCAAAGGAAATCAAAGCAGTTGACATAGGATTTTTACAAAAAGGTTCGTGTTTATATGTCTCATGTAGTTCGTGTTACCTGGGGGTGTGGTCATTGTGTCAGTACTATTCTAGAATTTTCTTCAGAGTTTTGCTGGTGGACCAAAAACAGTGCTGTTGTCTCATTGTTTTATAGCAGAACTTAAAAAATCCTCTGGGGGGGGCTCAGCCAAACATAAATAGGACCTTTGGGGTTCCCCTCTCGTTACCTAATGGGTCAGTGTGTGTCTTGTATTATCTGGGCATTGCATTTTCATGCTGATGATTAAGCTAAGAATTCATCTTCTGTGATTGCGGAGGCCTTATTGAAGCTCGCTCAATGTTCTGCCACACCATGAGGATATGAGAATTGAGGTACGGCTCGACGCGCTGCCTCCTGCTGGTGATCAGACTGTAAAGCAGAGATGGAGGGGAGGAAATGAGTAAGGATGTTGTGCTAAACTTGGTTTCTTGTCACCTTTTTCCAAGCAAACTTATCTCAAAGCATAATTTTTTAATGAACTTTTTGCAATGAATACAGGTTTTTAATTAAAATGGTGCCCTTTAGCTGAGAGAACCCAGAGGGATTTTCAGGTTCTATATATGTGTCATGTTGTCTGTTTTGTGAATATCTGTTAATGTGCCATTTGTTTGTTGGCAATAGGGAAGCACCAAGCTCCGTTTCCTGGCATTGAGCTCCCAAGTATGACCGTAATTCCATTATACTTTTGATCACAGCAGCAAACTCTCAGATGGTTCCATGACCCTTGCATGTAGATTTGTGGTTGAGGGCTTTCCATCTCATCAGTGCGCACTGAGATATTGAACCTTATGTATGGGGTCTGGACCCCAAGGGGCAAGCTGCAGATCTTGCTTGACAGCTGATATCTTTGTGAGAATGACACATTGCTGGGGAGAAGATTGCCAGATACGTCTGCCACTGTCTTGTGGTGGGACCCGTACAGCTGCTTCTAGCACTTTAACACTGATGGATGAATTGGAGATTGCTCTGCTGGAAACTCCTAGTGCAACTTGGATGTTTTTCACCTTTTCGCCATCATTTCACCTTAATCTTGCATTTTATATAAAATATTTGCGGCTTTTCTTGCTACACATATACTGTTGCACGTTCAAGAAAATCCATTTATAACAAATGTATTTGACCACATACTGGATTACCAAAATCTGCTGCATCAACAGAGATACCTAATGAATTGGTAACTAATCTTACATTTTGTTCTATCTGTGCATCTTCCCCTCGTTGTGGAGAATTGCTTAGTTAAAATGGAAAGTGTTCATGGTGCAATGGATTGAAAGCCCTCAGTTATAAAACTTTTATAGGGTGAATTTTGATTGGTTGTCTGATATGGAACCACTGCTAATTTCTATCTGTATATTCATTTGGTCGCGAGACTGACTTGCTAATCGATGCTTGCCGTTGGGTGATTGCCCAGTTTCTAGCAGCTGGCTGTCATGACTCTGTGAAAGCTTCCACTGCAGGGTCACTAGTTATTGATATACTAGCTAAGCAGTTTCTTTTTCAGAGTATTGTCATTATTTTGTTTTCCCCCAGGTTTTAAGTGTGAAGAACGTGTATAACTGTCTTCCATTCCCCAGTTACTGAGTGGGGAAATGAAATCCAAACTGATAACTACCAATATAACATGTTTTCTACTCACCCCGATGGATTCTCAGATTTAGTTGATCCTTTCAATCTCGTATTCTTGATATAGGTTGATTACCCTAGCGGGGATAGTCAGAAGATGAGCATAAAGACTTTTTAGGCAATATTCACACATCTTTGTGTCATTTGTAGCATTCTAGCTTTGTTCTGGTGTAGCTGACATCAATCGGCAATGCCTTCAAATTGTGTGCGGAGATGTGTATTGGTTGGATATGTAGATACTGTTGTACGACCTTGTATGACATGCATGCACTCCTTTTGTTCATAAATCCGACACGTCCTGGGCGATGCCATTTGAGGAATGGGTGCATAGCAGTTACAGTGTCTGGGTGTATGGAGTTCACTGTTAATATGCACCCAGAAGAGGTGTGTGCCGCCACTGTTAAACCTCTTGGTGTTGTATACAGACAGATCCTGTTGAGCCCTCTTAGTAGCTGCAGAAGATATTAAATCTGTATTTTTAAAATCTCATGTTTTCATTGAACGGCTTAGCAGCGCGAGTCTTTCTACAGTGGTTTAACATCGTCATCCCCATGGCAACAGGAATGACAGCCAATTGCTAGGAAAACTTGAAACATACCCTTTGTACCAAATAGCAAGTACTAACTGGTAATCCCCCCCCCCCCCCATTCGAAGAAATGATTAGATTAAAAATGTCTGGTTTTTCGTGTGTCATTCTGAGTTGCACTTGTATCATTTCTGTAACTTTGAAAACACAAAAGCAACAGGATTCGTCATGCTCTCCCTGTGTGCTTAAGTGTGGTTGTGTTTGTCTCCTCTAAGTATGGGAAAGAACAGTGTAGAAACAATGTGATCTTCTATAAATATATTATAGACTAGTTAGGTAAATTGACTTTAAAATACTCAGGTTCAAGGGTATGAAGTAATGGCTGTTCTAATTGATACAATGTTCCCTTTTATAATGTAAAGCTGAATTGTTGTACATTGCTTGCAGTTGACCTGTGATGCTGGCTGTCTGGCCTCCAGCCTACTGGGCATCCATAGTTCAGTAGCCTAACAATGTTATCAGTCCTCGGTCTGCGTTCTTTAGTAGAGGACGGTAACTACACAGCTGAACTTGGAACTACGGAGGCCAGGCGTGGAATGTTGGCAAGGCTGGTTTCTCTGTGCTGGTTTTACGCTGGATCTACTGGCTTTGATTTGATTATGCAAGGTGCGATCCTTGTATATTTAAAAACCCAGAAATGGCCCACATGATCGGTGTTTACAGAAATATAATGGGAGTTTGGCCGTCTGTCACAATTTAAATGGATCTGAATCAGACTAAAATCGTTTTTGTATAACCTGAGTTTTTAAATATACAGTGTGCTAGTCATGCTGGGCCAGCAGTAAGTTTAAGGATTTAATTTCTATTCTTTTGCATGGCATGTGCTGGAATGGGGGATTTTCTTCAAAGCTGTAGGTTGGGTAAAATGGGGAGTGATTCCATTTCTTTAGCTACCCTCTCCGGTTTCATTATCCCATCTGAATCCGGTTGGTGTTCATAAAATTGCTTGAAGGAAGCACAATTTTTTAATGATTATTTATTTTATTGGAGGGGATGCTTTCTAAGCAGAGTTCACATTGATTTTCTTTTTCCATTTTTTCATTGACTTGTTCTCAGTAAAACTGCTCGTCACTCCATTGCTTGTGGGACCTGACAGCATGCAGGCAATGTAGACTCAAGATTCCAGGCAACTTTTTCCTTGTGTTGAAGGGCTGAGTTCTTGGCCCGAGGCATCAGAAATACTATTGCTTAGATGAGAAGCAAACAGATAAATTAGTTTCATACCCTTCTGCATTGTTGCTCCCAAGCCTGCTTCAGTCCATTTTACCCAATCTACATAGAGTTTTGTGTGTCTTCCATTCTCTTCCGTTCCCTTTTGTGTGCACTCCTAGTGCTTGAAACTGAAATAACTTCTTGTTTTTGCATTGCAGTAATGATGGCTAAGGAAAAACCACCGATCACCGTGGTGGGCGATGTAGGCGGGAGGATTGCCATCATAGTCGTAAGAACGCATGCTCTTTATTTTACTTACCTGGAATGTTGCCCCAGTTGTTCCCGTGAACAGTGGTATCATGCAGCCTGACTCGATAAACTCATCTTCTCCAATCTGCCGATAGAGGTTAGGTTGAGGTTGGACTGGCTTGAATAACTTTAGTGGGGGGGGAGGGAGGGGGGGAGGGAATGAATGAATGAATGAATGAATGAGAAGTCTACATGAGAGACTGTAAATGTGAAACTGCAGCCAAATGTGATCTAGCTTAATATGTCTTTTGTAGCTTGTGGGTGAGACTGAGCAGTAGCTAAAGAAGGTAATCGGGTTCTGAAGCTTAACACGTAATGCTCCCTTTGTGACTGGTAGGATGACATCATAGACGACGTGGAAGACTTTGTAGCGGCGGCTGAGATCCTGAAGGAGAGGGGTGCTTACAAGATCTACATCATGGCCACACATGGCCTGCTGTCTGCTGACGCCCCCCGGCTGATAGAGGAATCTGCTATTGATGAGGTGAGCCTCGTGCTCATTCGCTGAAATTATTAAACCAGGTTGTCTGTGGTACATTAAGTCTTCATATCTTAAAATCAATTTGAACTTACAGTTCTCTTTGTGTGTCTGAGAGTTCGTAAGTTGAAAGTTCATAAGTAGAGGAGCGTCTGTATAGTTATTAGTCCGTTTATTCTACCCTTTGCTCTTTGAGTGGTGTAATTATAAATGAGCATGGATTGTTCTAAAATATGGCAGCACCTTTGTCATCTTCCTGGCCGCATACCTACACTGTGTGTTAGACAAAGGAATATTCAATGGGTGTTGAATGTTAATGTTGCTTCTTGGTATACCCCTTAGTTTTGATAACATTTGTTACAGTTAACGCGAGTATTATTTTCAAATACCCAAGAATCTATTAAATCTGTCACTTTATATACTCAGTGTTGGACAAGGGGACATCGGATGTCTTTAAGTGCGTTCCTCTCTTTTGAGTGAAGTTTCTTGGCAGGAGGATTTCTCATAATTGAGATACCCAGGCCTTGATCATCGTACAGTAAAGCTTAATTTATTATTCATGCATCAATTATTACACCATTTTTAATATGAACTTGAATGAACAAGTGGGTCACTAGTGTAAATGTATGGGTATTGATTCTGGTAAAGCATATTTCTGCTTACAGTTTGGTTTTACAGTTGGCTTGAAGTGGCATTAAAAAGGTCTTAAGACTTAAATTTCACATCAGGATTTCTGCAGGCACCCTGTAAACTTGTTTTCATCGTCGTTGTCCAATGAAAAACGCATCTCCAAATTACATTTCAGGAGTGTGAAAATAATGGGCATATTCCATCTATGGTAAAATGTCACAATCATCAAAACAGGGACAGACTAAGTACCCTGGGGACCCCAGGCTTTCATGGGTAAGGAGCCCCCTAAGTGGGCCATTTCAGATATTTTTGGAGCAGAGTGAGAAATAAGGGCAGTCAAAAACAATGGAACATGAATGATATAGTAGTTGAAGTACAGGGTGCCAATGGTAAAACTTACTGACCAGGATGGGGGTGGGAGTTTTGTCGATTAAAATTTGCTAATGGGGGGGGTTATTGTCCTGGTGGATCGATCTGCTAAGTTTAATCACACACTCTCTTACTAAAGTTGATCTGAATTTTTGCATACGTTTAGTTGTATTCTCTCTCTGTTCACAAGTTGTCTACTAGTCCAGCGAGATGGTATCAGTCCAGGGAGATATAATGCTAGTCTTGCATTTTTGTGCCATTTCCTCCTTGTTACTTTGTGCCAGTTTGCTTGGCAGTGAACAACTGGTCGACTCCAATTCTAAAACAAAGCTGGGTAGACTGAAGTCTCAAAGTAGAATAGTCCATTACTGCTGGGATGGGGGGGGGCAAGTTTGTTGTGAAAACTGTTGCTAAAATGGAAATAACCTGCACATTGCTATCATTTAAAGAACCATATTAATATAACTTACGGAAAATGCCTTGATGGGGCCCCTAGTTTTCGGGGGTCCCAGGCAGCTGCCTAACCTTACCTTATGGTAAGTCCACCCCCATGTCAAAAAGTGGACATGCGTGGTTTTCATCAGACAGTGGTGTTATGTCTGTGCACCTTAGACAAAAGGGAAAACAAGACAATGAAAAACTATTTCCACTTTATAATGTTAAGCCCAAGAATAAAATTCAATTTTTATCATCCTATCATTGAGTTTTTCTTTGTACTTTACATTTGGTTGTGTAGCTGGATGTTTTGCTGCCATGATGCAGTGTAAGTTTTAAAGGGCCTTTTCTTAATGCTGTGAATTAATTTGTTCGCAAATAAATGGTGGTTTTCACATTTTTTTTCCCCTATAGAAAATGGAAGTTTATCTGTGTAAAACTAGAATACCAGCAAGTTACACTGTAGAACTTAGGTGTACAGAAGGGCAAGTCGTTACTTTACTTTCTAGACTGTTCCAGATTACTCATTGTGTCACTGTGTATGCCGTTTGAATGAACTTGTGTTCCTGGTGGTTCCCAGGTGGTTGTGACCAACACTGTCCCACATGAAGTGCAGAAACTGCAGTGCCCTAAGATCAAGACTGTGGATGTCAGCATGATCCTGGCAGAGGCCATCCGTCGCATCCACAACGGAGAGTCCATGGCTTACCTCTTCCGGAACATCACCGTGGATGACTAAGGGGCCAGCTGGGCCCTGATGAGAGACCCCCACCCAATTAGAAATCAATAAAAACAAAAATAAATGAGAGCAGGGGATCCTGGTGATGAAAGGCCTGTTTACATTGTTGCAGTTCAATAATAAGTGTGTGTCCCTTCTGTTTGACGTGTCTGAGCTGCCTTTACAGATGTGCAGTTTGACTTTGTAATATGACTGGGGTGCATTTTGCCCCCTGGACGGAGTCTCTGCATTTGCATACTTTAATGCTCCACATCAGCATTTGACAGAAAGCCCAGAAGTCTTCTCTCCCCCATCTGTACATTCACTTGGGAGGAGGTTGCAATTTAAAATGCATGACATTAAAGGACAAATTTGAGATGCTCAGCTCTGAATTGTAAAAGTAGCCTTGTATTGTGTCAATTCACTTTGGTACTGATGCATTCATATTCGGTAATCCTTAATACAGGACAAGCTGGGGCCTTCATCCAGAAAAACTTTGTCATCTGTCATCTTTAGTATACAAGTACATTCCATTCCTCTCTATTTGGGTACAAAGTATATTTTCTTATATTCAACAGGTCTCATTTAGTAAAAATTAACCATAATATGCAATACAAATCGTCCAGCCCCTCTATCTGCATGCACAGGTTGTACCACTGATGATCTGTAGTTAAACCATAACAGAATCAAGCTTCACTTAAAGGATTTAAGTCTGCAGGGTCAGTCTGTCCAATATATCATCCTGTCGTCTGAATTTTGAAGGCCTCACTTTTCACTGTGACAGTACTTGATTATTTTTTGCCCTTAATGGGGTTCTGCTGGTTTGCCAGCCCAACTATGAAAACCACATTTCTAAAGATGCTTCTTCAGTGGAGTTCTCGGTGATCAAGAACTTCTGTTTCGTTCAAAGGGAAATAAACATTTTACCCACACTGTAACCTTGCACACTTTAGTGTTTACTGCAGCCATGCTGTGATGGATGAAATGCTTTTGAACAAAAGTAAAAATGTCTTCAGCTATGTTTATAATTGGGATTAAAGCTCTAGCGAAAACAAAAGTTCTTGAAAATTTAACCCTTCTCACTCTTATTGGAAGTCTATTTTGAAACTACTTGAAATGTGTGTGTACATAACATGCACTGCAAGCTTTGAACGGACTTTGTCACTGAAGATGCATCCAATCCCATGCTGCTGTTGACATTTTTCTGTCCTTTTTTTTTAATTTTTAAGTTTACAACTGAAGGGATCTACATTGTAAGCCTTCATGAGAGAGGATTGTGATAAGGTCATAATACTCTTTTGGAAGTTTTGATTCATGTCGGTTTGTTGTTGCCTGTTATCAGCATTAAGAGGGGCCTGAAACTGCAGCACTATAATTTGTGACCTTGGTGCCTCTGACTGTTATTAAATAGAACAATGTTTACTTTTGTCTGATAAGTTCCTTCCCCAATACATAAAATGCTACAAAAGTAATGATCTTCCTTCTATGGCACAGTGACTTGCGTTCAAAGTTCAATACGTAAATTTCACATGCAGGTTTGTTTTATGAACACAGCACTTGTTCTTGATGTTATGCGGGAGAGAAATCACTAATCTGTTCTCTTGTGTAATGGTCAATAAAGGGGTACATAGATTTTTTTTTAACTACACTACCTTTTAAACTTCTTAAGGTCGTCCAAATGCACGTTTGTCAAACATTGAGATGATTTCTGTCATGTCTTATTTTTATGGCACTGAAATAAATCTAATTCAGCATTGTGGAGTGTACTTCCTTTTTAATCAAACTGTTTGTACATCCACACATCACACAGGGCAAAGTCTTAGATTTGATAACAAAATATCTGACATTATCACATAAAACACAGCAATGTTTATGCACTTACATTTGCTTTTTGTAGACTGTAGCCATGTTGCTTTCTGTGCTCCTACACAAACCTCAATCTTATCGTGTTCGTGCTGTGTGTATAATCAGCCACACGGTGGCTGTGATTCACTACTCCCGACTAATGATGGCCAAAACGTCGCTCCATGAACCATTTGCTCTATTTTCTGTCCCACTAGATGGTGCTCTCTGCTCAAAAGAAGGTTCAAAGTGTGCCCCAAAGTAAACCAAGAGCCCCGTCTAGTGAGGCCAAAAAACACGATAAAAGGTCGTGCGTCATCTTGGCCATCACTACTCCCAGCCCTCAGTAATCTACACGATGTAGAGCTCGAAACGTTTGGTTGAAGTAGTTACTAGGCAATTCTCGTGCCACTCATAAGACCAATAAGAGATGTTTATGATTCATTAATGTATTATTATTGTTCCTTATTTAAAATGCATATAATTACACTACTGGCCACTGGCGTTCTTATTAATTTATTTTGCTTACTGTAAGTTACTGCGTTTTGGAGTTGAATTCCCCTAACCCTGTTTTTCCCACGGATATGTTTATTTTCGCACATGATTTTAGTGAACACGTGGTTTTCAGGAGTGCATTAGTTACTCTGTAGCCGGACTGGCTATGTTTGTTGTGTTTCGGTTAACCTGGCAGAAATGTGGCCAGGTTGTAAATAATATCTTTGCAGGGTACACGTTTAAGGTTTCAAAGGTGCGTTAGTCCAGTGGGCTGAGAGTGTGCTGAGGTGGTACAGATGAGCACTTCAATGACAATTAAGGTGAAGATGGAGAGCAGCTGGTCACAGGTCACATCCTGGTGTGACAGTTCTGGCGAATGAGAAGCGTGCAGATTAGGTGTCTGCTTTTAGGTGACTTGGGCAGCCCTCCCACGTCCAGCCTGCAGCCCATTTGGAAGCATAACTGCAGAGTAAAACAGAATATTGCCCCTTTTCAGATGCTTTCATTCAAAGCAATGAAACATTTCCCATTGTACGACAGTGTTCTTTTATTTTGCTTGCGTTTCCAGTTAAATTGCTTCCCAGAGTGTATAGAATCACAGCCTTCATACAGACCAGGGTGTTTTCTGCTTCCTCTCCAGAATAAGAATGTATTACATCTGACCTGTCACTTGTGTCATGTAACGTGGGACTATGGACTAAAGGCAGTTGTTTGGGGGGGGGGGGGGTTATTGAAACATAACCTGGACAAAACTGACACA
Organism: Hyperopisus bebe; assembly: GCA_026777045.1. Lineage (NCBI taxonomy): Eukaryota > Metazoa > Chordata > Actinopteri > Osteoglossiformes > Mormyridae > Hyperopisus > Hyperopisus bebe. The sequence continues at coordinate 10,592,968 of JAODJW010000094.1, forward strand.
GGGCTGGAAAACAAATGGGACCATGAGGGGTCAGAATGGGAAGACTGGTACCGGGGGAAGGACACGGGCAGACGGGGGGGGCATCATTAATGACCGGACTGGGATGGCAAGATAAACAGGGACTTGAATACAAAGATTAAGGAGGGGCAACAAGCAACAGGTGTGACTCATCAGGGCCATGTGAGGGAGGAGGCTGGAGGGGGCGGCAGCACGGAACAACTTGGAAATGCAGGTACATAGTAGCAGCCGAGATTGTTGGCAGATTACAGTAACAATAGTACTGGTGACATGTTTATTTCAACCTCTTACTGAACAAATTGAGGTAATTCAGGATTTTACAAAATCCTAATCCTAATGACCAAGGTGACCAGTCCTGAAGGATCACAGGATTGACTGATTTGTCTTGGGGTTTCTGATGTAAATAAGCTAGTAATTAAAATGTATGGAGAACCCATAATTCGCTCATTTAGACTGACATGCATACGTACCATGTTTATGCAGCTACTTATTTTGCAATCTACTGGAAACGGAAGAAACAACATACATTTTTTTCTTTATGCTTTATCATTTATCTTTAACGAAACTGAATCACATGCCAAGATTTTCTTGTTGAGCCTGCATTTTATTTCTTTTGTACACCCAGTCTTTTATTTTGATATGCACATTGTTCATTCTTTTAAAATATGCTTCCTTCTGCTGAAATCTTCAGCTCCTTTTAGCACACTGAGAAATGAGTGTCTGCTTTGAAGTGTCAAAGGGCATCTGGAGAAACATTCAGAGCAGCAAAGGCGCTATATAAAAGAGCCCTGTGCAAACTAGACTTAAGTTTAGTGAGGCACGGAAGCTCAGTGGGCTGCAGTGTTACATCACAGCTTCGGGGTTTGTATCCCACTTAGTGTGGAGTTTGCATGCTTCCCCCATGTTAATATCAGTTTCCTATGGGTAATCCAGTTTCCCGTTGCATTTCACAGACTCGCATGCAGGTAAAATGTTATCTGTCTACTGCCGGTCACGTGGGTTTGTGTGTTCGTGCCCCATGACGGACGAACACCGCATCCAGCCTGTTCTCCTGTCTTGTGTCTTATATACCAAGGAGAGGATGGACTGTGTCAAGTCTCACAAATCCAAGAAATCAGTTACGCTGCAAACAGATACATGAACACAATATCGCTCACTTGTATCATTTGGAAAATACTACCATTTTATTGTGTTTTAAAGTCGTTTACTGTCGGTCTTCGTCAATCGTTCGACTCCATCGTCAGTCAAGTTCCAGTTTTAAGTTATTTAATATTGGCCACCAGAAGGCGATATATGTCCACATATGCAGAAAAACGCGGCTACTTTTCGCGGCGCTTCCGTGCTGCAGCAGCGGATCCCGTGTAATGATGCTCGTATTATGTCAAACTATCCTTACAGTAAAAATGTATCCTACATCGTTTACCATTTATCGTTAACGTTACAAAATCCTCGTTAATTTTCTATAGTTTTACTGACTTTAATTGTAAGCTCGTGCTATATTGACGCAGAGACGAAAACAGAGCGTCTGACTTGATTCATGAATATAATACATTTGTTAGACTATTTTATAAGTAAAACGAGGCGTAAATCAAACGCCTAGTTCCTATAATAGCAGGAAAGTCATGTTCTAGATTCCAAACACAAAAAGGCCGAATCAGTTTGGTAAGTAATTAAATATTTAAAAAAGGTATTTTCTAACCAGATTAACCACTTTGTGGTTGATTATTTAATTAAGCTAAATTGTGCGGTAAGTCTAATCCTTGGCTTTTTGGTGCTCATGGTAGAGCTTCCGTGTATAGTCACATCTGATTGCTGTAAGAATTGATTATATGATAACGATAACAAAGAATCATCCTTAGCAGGACTTTCTCACCCACTGCTCTTCTCGCTTGACGTCCTTTCCCACTGACTGCACCGTTACTGGCGGTACTATAGTAAGGTCGGTACTTTAGATATGGCATTCCTATTAACTAATGTAACGACGTTATAAAGTGCATTTCCACGTTTCAGGGATAGTTTGTTGGAATGGGATCCTTTGGATGAAAAAATACAACTTAATATCCAGGCGCTTTCTCTTGTTTAGTATTTTTCACATTTATTTAGCTGTATACCTGTATACATTCCATTTAAAATCAAACATTTAAACATCTTTCATATTTATTAAAAAAAGAAATTAAAAAAATCTGTTAAACATTTTATAAAACGGTACTTAAATGATCTTTTGGAAATCAAAGTGCAAAACCCATTGCATTGAAGCTTTGAAACAGTTTGTGCCATCGATTTACTACAGCAAAAAGACTGGCAAATAAGATAACAATACAATTAATTACATTAAAAAGTAAAGTACAAACAGCTTCTCCAAGACTTTCTCCGTCCAATTACAAATCCCCAAATTAAAACTAAATAGAAAGTAAACCAAGATTTCAGCGTATGCGTGTTTTGCAAATATACATAAACTCTGCTACAAGCTGAAGTCTTATCGCAAGTGGAAAAACTTGCACGCATTGCGACACGTAACGCAGATACGCTGAAACGCCGGGAGCTGATTTACACGCGGGACACCAGGAGCTCGCTGTCACCTCAGGACCGTTACAGTGAAAGTATGGGACGATGGGACGGTTCTGTTCCATGATCTCGCTTTACATTCTCATTACCATTCAACTTAAATCAGAAATGACATCTCCCACATGAGGGGACTGTACAGCTTTCATAATGAAATTCATTTTTGACAGCAACTGTCCGTTTCAGTGAGGTCCCTTGGAAAGCTAAGGTGAATTGGGGGGGCTAGGGAATTAAGATGCTTCAGTGTTGGACTCGATCTTGTCCTGTCTCTCTCTCTCTCCTTCACACACCCCAGCTCAATTTAGCCGGGCATTCCCCTCCAGGAATGTTCAGGAGACCGTGCAGCTGTTGGTCTTGTTCATAGGCGGCCGCAGGCTGCTGTCTTTGGGGAAGGTCTCACGGCGGCGTCGCAGGGCAGGGCTTAGCTGGCTCGGCAGGTTGGCCTGCTGCAGCAGCTCCCGGAAAACCTCCATCACGTTGCTGTTCTCCTTGGCCGAGGCCTCCAGCAAACAGTTGTTCCAGTCCATCTCCAGTGTGGAGAGCACGTTCTCGCTGCTCACCTGCCGCTCACCATCTAAGTCGGACTTGTTGCCGATCACCATGATGGGCGTGAACTTGTCTTCCTTCACCTCCATGATCTCGTCCCGCAGGCTCTTCACAGCTTCTAGTGACTCGGGATCGTTGATGGCGTAGACCAGGGCGAAGGCATCGCTGTTCTGGATGGACAGCTTCCGCATGGCCGGGAAGGAGTAGCTTCCGCTGGTGTCCATGATCTCGATGGTCACTTTGACGCCGCCGATCTCGTACTCCTTGCTGTGGAGCTCCTCCACTGTGCGCCTGTACTTGGTCTCAAAGGTGTCCTGCAGGAAGCGGCGGATCAGCGCCGTCTTGCCCACGCCGGCAGCTCCCAGGAAGACCAGCCGCACGTGCATCTTCTCCTTCACGTCCAGAGACATGTTCCTCTTCCTCTGTGAAATCCTCTCTTCCTCGGGCCTCTTGGACTTCCCGTCTTTTATGTGACTTCGGGGTTTTTAAAGTACAGTCTTGATTCCAGCTAAATGTCTTTGCTTCTGAAATACCCTTTGTTACAGGTTTGTTTAAAATACCAAAGAATACTTACAGAAGTGAACCTATAGTGGCAGAGTCTGTCCAAACGCTAACAGTGGCCAGCAGATGCCTCTGTGTCTCTCAGCTTTCAAGCTCCTTTTTATCTGTATTTTCAATAGCTGAGGCTCCATGCCCACAGCAGGTTACAGCCAATCAACATTTGGCTGCATAATATAATGTGGCTTGAAAGCCAATCAAAATTCTGCATGCAGATTAGAAAAGGAATCAGTCAGAGAGGAGAGTAAAACACATTCTATTCACTCACATGAAAAGCTGTGAGTGAAACACTGAATCTGTGCATTTTGCATCCTGTTAAATTGCACATAAATAATACAGCAGCTTCTTCTCCAGGAAGCCAGATAATGAATGTCACACTGAAAAGACAAAAAGAAATAGAAAAGTCTTTTCCAGGAGCATATGAATAACTTTATGGATTCATCAGGTTGTTAATATTTTTGTGTCAGTGTTATTTTGGAATTTGCTTCACTTGTAGATCAGCTGTAAGAAACACTTCATAAGCAGAGGAGAATCTGTACATTTTGTTCATGCTGGCATTTTAAAGAGCATAAAAGCATGAGCATTTCATTAAAAATACAGGCATGGCGTTTGTCTCTGTCTTTAAGAGGGAAATCTGGCTTTGAAGTGGAAAGCTTTTAGGTGTCTGAGGAGCTGTAGCTGAAACAGAAGGTATGTCTCACTCCACACTCGCCTCATAAATAATAAACCTCCAGTTTCACAAAAGCTTTTGCTTTTATCAAATGAAAAAACTAAACATTGGGGTTTAAGGATTAGAAGCTAAAAATTATAATGTTGATCCAACAAGAACATTAAGCATCATGTTCAGAGCATATAAGAAAGACAAATGATCAAATAATTTTATTCAGTGGGACATAATGTAATTAGTGCAAATAAAATGTAATTCATTCTATCCAATTTCTATAAATTGAAGCTATCATATTTGTGCTTCTCTTGTCATCTCAACCTTTTGTGTGACTGAATCCCAGACTTACCTTTTGCCATCTGTCACTGCCAGTAGTTTTGCCTCTGTACAATGCTTGGACAGTCACCTTGGATTGTGTTCATTCTCAGAATTTTTCGCTTTCTTTCCCATTTTTTTTTTCATTATGGCCTTAAATTACATTCACATTCGCTGATGTACGATGTGAATCAGTGAATCATGGGAGATGGTCCGCACCTCCCATGAAAGGCACAATCTGTACAGGGGCTGGACACGTCCAGCTTCTGAACGTCACAGGTCCTTACATGCTGCGTTTCCTCCTACGTGTTTATGCACGGCTGTTTAACTCTGATCTTGGAACGGCGATGTGGTGCATGACGTCTAGCGCATTATGCACTAAGAGCCACTATGACAGCATGTTAAATGGGTTCAGTTCAGATGTGCTCAGTACTGTAGGCCGGGCTGAATAAAACCCTTCTTGAGCTCTGGGACCAGAACTAAAGAGCCCTGAATAAATTTGCTGAAAATGGAGAGTGTCAGTAGGTATTATTTAGCAGATAACTGAAAGGCAGCTCTGAGACGTGCAGGACTGTGGTTCTGGGGCTGCAGTATGGGAGATGGGCACCTCTGTTGCCTGTCTGTGTTGCTTAGGGGGAGGCAGCTAATGCGTCTCCAGGTGTGATCCACGGAATAACTAACGTGTGTAGCCAACATGTGTATTAGTGGCTTATTCAACAACATTTTCGCTCCCTTCCCAGAATGCTGCTTCTCTTGGATGCCATCAGTGTTTGCTTTTAGAAACCAGTACAGGGCTCAGCTGGTCAATGAACAGATATTAGAATGAAGATGAGTCAGTTGGGGGTAATTGGTTTTGCGTGTTATACAGTCCACGGTGACCCTTTTGGGCCCTTCTGTCAGCAACCCCAGCAGATCCAAAAAAGTGCATCCCCCCCCCGCCCCCCCCAGGAGTAGTGGTGACACATGGTCACAGTAGATATCAAAGGGACAGAGCAGGAACAATCCGTGCCATCTGTGGACGTGCACAGTGGTCTGCAAAATGCCACCAAACCTTTAAAGAATTTTTGTGATGTTGTTCTGGAACCAGTACCTCTCGTTTGGAATTTTCATTTTAATTGTTACCAGTTTTTAAATGTAAATCAGTTTGCATATGCATTTTAATTCATTTATGTATGAAATTTTGTGTAATACACTCAAATCTTCTCATCAATAAGTACTTGTTGCACACTAGCAGTTATGCTAAGGTATGAACATTATTATTACTATTATTATTACTCTAGCCTGTGTGTGGTTGCAAACACATCCTGAAGACTACAGGTTAATATATCTAAGTGGACATGTGTTAGTGTGTCTGCAGGAGGACATCCGGAGGCAGCCATGTGTTACTGAGTCTGTAGTAAGATATCCCGAGGTAGACATGTATTAATATCTTCAGCAGGACATCCTGACACAGCCGTGTGTTAGTGTGTCTGCAGGAAAAATAGCTTTTAATTTTCAAATGTATTCCAGGTGTGTCTCTCTCCAGAGAGCACACCCTTATCTCCCAGCTCCCAGAGACAGGACTCCAATGAGATGAGTTTGATGTAGTCACACAACCTGTCTTTCCCTGTTAACAGTGACAGCTTCTCATCAGGGCTCTAACTGAAGCTGATGTCTATGTGTCACAAAAAAGCTTGTGAGGTAAGGTTTGGCTGGACCACATTTGCTCTACAGGAATGGGCACATTCAAAACCTTACAGCTCTTTTGAAACCTTTCTGGAAAAATGGCTTTTAATTTTCATTCTGGCTGGGTAATTGCCTGTTTGTTTGGGTCAATAGGTTTGGTTTGAATTCTTGAACTGTGAAAGGTAAAGAAATGCTATTGTTAGTATAATGACCACCAGTCTAATGATGTTAGCAGAGCATTGGAGGACAACCCAGCAGAACTGTGGAATTTCATGCCTCCTGGCTGGACTCACTTTTGTTCTACCCCATTCAAAGAACCAAGTGTAACTGAAATTGATCTTTACTTCCAGGCGGAGTGGATAATGGCTAATTAGCAACAGATTAGTGGACAAGGACCGGGATATAATGATTCTGCTGAGACCCCGTGATGTGATTCCTATGAGCTCAATGCCCGGGCTGCACCTTAGTGCAGGATGAACCCTCATGGTGTTTGAGGTTGGTAAGAGACCACTGACAAGATAGTAACTGCTACCAAACATACATTACCCAGCACCTGGGCATGAGTGGGTGTCCATCTGGGGGTCTTGAATTGTCCTTGGATTAGATGACAGGCATACAAGGTCCACTGAATGCAGATAACCAGAGCTGGAGCATGGGACCCCTACAACTTTGTATAAGATTTGAAATACACCTACTTATTTATCAGACGCTCATAGCAAAAGCATTTAAGACAGCTTGGTCCTCCAGTCCCTGAAGCAATTGGGAGTTATGAGCTTTGCCCATGGGCCCAACTGTGAAATCACTCTAGTGATCAGGGGATCTGAACCAGTGACCTTCTGACCAGAGACATGGTGTCCTAATCTGCTGAGCCATACACTGCTGCATCCCAGTATACAGCAGGAGATCGGAGGCTGTGTGGGGCCCTGTGGCAGCTTCATGTCTGGCTGCTCCCTGTCGCCTCGCCCCCCTTGTTTATGAGCAGTTTGATGGTTTGGAGATGGGATGACTCAGGTGCTGTGAAGGGGGGATGAAGACAAGAGTAGTTAGCAGATGGTGGAAGCTTCTGTCCAGCATTGCATCTAATGACTTAAGAGGCGTGATTCATGTTAGAAACTGCTGCTGTTACAAGCTGTCTCGACATAGCTTGGTGCTGTTTCTCTAAATGGACATTTTCTTTTCTTTCTTTCTTACAGAAGTTGGGAAATTCCATTATTGTTCTGTAGCCTGGCCGTCATCTGGTGCAAAATGCAACTGAAAAACTCTGATTGTGATGTTTACTGACCATGGTTTCCATCCTCGTCTGTCGCCTGTGGATGCAGGTGCACAATTTTGTACTTGACAACTATTTATTAGATCTTAGGAGATGAAGGCGGGTTGACTAAAATCTAATCATTCAGATTGTGACTTCTTGAGTTGCTAGGTAATTATCTGTTTTCTGTCTGGACATGCATCAGGGACACGTGATTCGGATAGAAGGTTTAACAGTACTGATTTTATATGCCACTCATAAGCAGACCAGATTTTTTACGTTGAATTATAAACAATTATAATAGCTGTTATTATCCATATCTGTATGAAGACATATGGATTCTTCTTTAATTCGCTAGGTTTTCTATTGTCACATAGTTGGGTCAAGGTCTTTCAGCTGCGCATTTTTGAATGATTCACTCTCTGTTGCCTTGATTGACTTTGGCTAGACCGGATCACTCTTTGAATTCTGATTTAGGCTGCCTGTTCCTTCCAGGCTCTGAAAGTTGGGGATCTTGCTCTTCCACTTTCTCCTTTCTTAGATGGGGGCTGTGCTCATGAGATATTTCCAGCATTGACTGTTCCAGCACGTTGTGACTCCCTTTGCAATGAATGTTAAAGTCAACAACTGAGGAAACAGGGTCAACAAGTCATAGGGTTCTGTTTGGGGTCCTATTTGTCGCATGGGTAGTCCATGGGAGGAGGCTGTGTCCCTCTATCCTGGTTCTGCTGGCACCTGTATTACTGAGTGTAAAAATGGTTAGTTCTGAAAGGGAGGGGGAGCATCTGCTTTATGGAACCAGCGACACCTACGCAGTGCGTCATCTCGCAGCTCCTTCCCCAGTCACATGGATTAAAAAAAAAAAA
>JAODJW010000094.1:10639589-10650570 GCA_026777045.1 Hyperopisus bebe
GGTTCCCTACAGTTCATTGATTATTAGTTCTGTCAGCAAATTTTGCAGTTGCCTTATATTGGGTCAGCTTCCCACCATTTTTGCTTCACAGAGTATATTTCAGTTCGTTGGTTTTATCACAGACAACTGCAGCACAAAGAGTGGTTAAAGAACTGGATTTGTAAAAAGTTTGGGGTGACAAAATAAGACCCTTGAACTTTGCGCTTAACATGTAAATGGTTGGGTCTGATTGTAACTGCAATCCAAAATAATCTGACTTGGGAAAAAAATAGCATGAAAATATCATTGTTGTTCCTGACTCGAAAGAGGACACAAGAGAGGCTGAAATCAACTCAAGGCGTACAGTGAAGAGGGTGATATTTGGGTGGACTTCCTCCTTTGGGATTCACCTGTCTCTGGTAATAAATCTCAGCCTACAGAATGTTCACGTTTTCTCTTTCGGCTGTCATTCTTAATAATTAGCAGTGATTTTGATTGGTTAGCCAGGATTCCACTCATCCAATGAAAGGCAGCCTCAGTGGGCTTTTAGAAGCCTGTCGAGTTAATAGCAGTGCCATAAGTGCCATGCAGCATTCCAAGGGGGAGGGCAGGGCGACTTGTGTGTTCAGGTATTCACTGCTGGCTTCGGGGTCGGATCTTATCTGCATTTTTTACTGCAAAGTTTTACAGGATACTATATGAAGTTGGGTGGGGGTGGGGGTGGGGGTGGCTCTTTGATCCCTTCGCTTTTCATGGCAGTCGAAAAGCTGAGATGCCCCCCCAACCTTGACTGGAGGCCACCACGCCAGCTGGAGCTCTAACAACACGTCACCTCCATCAGCAGTCGAGTGACAGGCACCCGACCCGACGGGAGGCAATTTGAGATCCATCGCCGTGGCCGAGCCGAGAGAGACGGGCAACGGGAAAGAGAAACAGGTTCCCCCCCACCTAATCTGTGCTGAAGTGGGGGAAGTGGATAGCTTGTTTAATCAACGGGGGGGGTGGGGGGGGAGTGGTACTGTAGACCAGTGTTTCTCAACCCAGCCCTTGAGGGGGAAGAGAGCTGGAAGGGAACAAAAATACAGACTGTCTAGGGGTCCCTGAAGACCAGTTTGAGAAACACTGCTATAGACCTCGGTAAAAATTCCCCACCATATCAGACATGACATCCTCACGCAGGAAGTCCCCACTCTGGGGCTTTTGCTCAATCTAGTCTTGGTCCCACTTTACAATAAGGCTCCCCTTTGCCACTATGTAAATGGTAGTAACTCATTAATAAAAAGAAAACAGTGTTATACATAAAACCGTCGATTAATAATTTACAAAGTGTTACAACCTAATTAAAAACCAGATTATAAACCACTTATAAACCTTTATATGGGTAGCCTTACTGTAGAGCGGCACCCTAGTCTTTCAAGACAGTCCCACAGAGAACAAGGTTCACTGATTTAGCAGAACAAGAGTGACATGGCAGCTACTTTCATGAGTGAAAAACAGTATTCATGGAATCTCACCCCAGAACTGCGCATATATGCAGAATAAGTCACTAACACATGCATGCTGTTGTTGGATTGAAGAGAATGCACGTTAATGAATATGTCTGCGCTTTAGCACTGCAATGTTTGCGTACATGATTGCAGCTTTTCTCAGATGCAACACAACCAAAGTCTTTCAGCTGGACCACGGCATGAAGACTAGTATTCAATGTGCCTGTTTTGGCTGAATTCTCTACTGATGCATAGTTATTGTATGTCTGGTATTTTGTACCTCTTGATTTTGCACCCCCCAAAACTGACAAAGAATAATTACAAATAAAGATTTTCTGTGCGCTGTCTGTGCCCCATATCAGAGCAGACACAAAGCGACTGACACCTTACATAACACTCCCACCTTTGTTTTCAGCTTATGAGATCAGACCCCGAAATCTTCAGCATTCATGACTTATACACTTAAAAACAGACGAGGCTGGGGCGCTGGATGTCCTACTGATGCGTGTCACCTGCCAATCACAGGAAGACGCACGATTTGCCTGCCTTTCCCCCCTGGCTGAGTTGCAGGCAGGCAGTTGCAGTGGCTCTGTCGTGTGTTTAGCATTCAATCTCCGCAAGTCACTGCGTGGGAAGGGTGGCCTGTGTGTTTCCGGAGATTAAAACTGTCAGTTCCCATTAGAGTGTCTGCCCTCTGTCTGTTCCACAATGGTTCGGAACAGTCTGATAACTAGACAGGATTAGGAGGGAAACTTTTATCACCCCACTGTCTCCATGGAAAACCTTTTTTTCGAGACCTCGACTTAAGCTGACATCACCCTGTAATTAAAAGTCCCAGTATCCATAATTCTGCCTGAAATGTATATAAATTTCTTTTGATCCCCTTCAAATACTCAAGAACGTTGGGACTTATTCACTTGCACCTTCCTCACTTGAATATACATTTGCAAATTAAAGTCTATAATGAAAAGTCTTAATCACCAGGGACACCAGGAATAATCAAGAGAAAATGAGCAGAATCACACTTGATTAGAATTTATACCATCATAAGATTCTAACCCTAATAACGCTTTGTTATCTCTGCTGGACCTGGTAAATCTGTACAGTAAATTTATTCACACCATATAAATCACCTGACTGAAGTGTCCAGACACCTTTGATAGAGAGGCATTCAGGTAGACCTTCGGGGTGGAGCTGGACCCGTTATAGTGTCCGTTGTCAATTGAATCCAGGAGGAGGGAAGACTTTAATTCCAAGGGGCAGCGAAACAGATTTACGAGGTGTCTGCTGCCTCCAAGCGCTTCTTCATAAAGAGGGAAATTCATCCCGGCGTGCTGTATAAAGAAAGGGGCTGTGGTGGGATTTCTCGCAGGCTGCTTATTTAAAGCATTGCCTGTTGCGGAGGGAGAATCAAGCGTGTTTGCTTCGGTTTTATTTTAAAGTCGGGGCGTCGCCACCGCGCTTTAACGCTGCCTTCTGTGGCTGTTTCTACACGCGTTTTAACACGCCATTATTTATCTGCGCCACTGATACTCGCTACGAGTAAAAACTGAACAGAAGCGAACATTAACACATTAAAAACAGTACAGAACATGATACGCAATTTAGCGTCCAGCTTATGGTTTTAAATATAAAGCTCGTCTGACGGCGAAGGCGCAGCGTGTACTGTAGCATTGTATTTAGTGTATATTTATCTTTTAATTTCCTCCCTCCTGATTGAATCTGTATCCTACAGGAAGAAAAGTGAGCACCTTTGGCAAACTGTCAGGAAGGAGCAGGGTGGTCAGCAGACAGTTAGGGGGCCGTTAGCTACTGCTAAAAATTCAGTGGGGCATTAATCTCACAAATGGAACAATTTCTTTTGGCAGGCAGTCAGAGTAAGCTTAGGTGTAAAAAGTAGGAGCATTAAACTTAGTCAGCTAGGCAGGCACCTTATGTTGTTGATAGTGGGCCCACATTGAGTGCTATAAAAATCATCTTATGTTTACCATGTACACTGTACTGGATGGGCGGTTCGGAAGATGGATAGTTGGGTTATATTTGCACTGTATGTTCCCTCACCCAGACGATACAGTTCAGCAGATATCTGCTTTCTGTCAGATGCTAATTCCAGTCCGTTGACTCGCATCCGCGACGGTGTCTTAATTCCAGATAGCGACATGCTATCAGCATTGCTGCAAATGCTACAGGGAACCAGAAAGGGTCTCGCCTCCCGTTTATCAATTCCCAGCCATCTCTCTTTCGGTGCTGCGCCCGACATACACGTCAATCGCTAAACAGAAGGGCATTTTGGGTGACTGGCTCCTCGAGTCTGCTTGTCGTAAAGGTGCTTGTAATGGTGGATTAGCTCTGCGGGTTTTGTGTACTGTGGTAAGTCTACTTTCCTTGTTCCTGAACTGGGAAAAATGGGTCAACAGGTTTAGGAGAGTGTAAGTGACATCAGTTGCATCCATACTCTGTGAAACTTGTCTGTATCATTCTGGCCCTGTCCTTTATCCCCTTCATTTTCTCGGAATGTCACCTGTGCCAGTATTTCCTGGCCGAGCTTGTGAGCTTTGTGTTGATGTTCGGCCCCCTGGTGGTCAGTGTGCGCTTGGATAGTCGTATTTCATATGGAGTCATGCATGGATATGGAGTCATAGAGGATCAGAGTACAGGACTAATCGCACACGGAATGCAACTAAGTAAATATCACACTGCTATGGAGGCAAGTGTAGCCTGGGGGCATGAGCAGATTCAGGGAGGCTCTGGGGGCTTGTTGAGAAGGTTGCTGGCTCAAATCCCATGCTTGACAGAGTAATCGTATCGCTGTTGGGCCCTTGAGCAAGACCCGTAACTCCAAAACTACTGCTCTGGGGCAGCAGAAAAATGGCTCCCTTCTTACCTGTGGATGTGTCTCTGTCTCATACAGTAAATGAGCAGAACAGGATATGCGAAGCGAAGCAGTTCCCATGTATCTGTGCTTCTACTTATGGCTGAGAGAAGGATATTGTTAGTATTACTGCGAGTCTTCTGTCACCAAGTGCGGTTCATTTTTACTTCCTTTCCCAAACAAGCCATGCTGCTGATGACACAGAACCTTTTGTCTGGTTTCCAAAGCACACATTAAATGAAAAAATAATAAGGCACACTGCTGAAAGCTTGGATCTCTGCTCCGGGAGGAGGCTCTAATCTTATCCTCTCTCTCACCCACGGGCTATAAGTGACATCGCTTCATGGTAGATCTCTTGTGCTAAAAATCTCATTGCGTGTCAACTTTGAGGACGAACCAGGGATCAAACAGAGCAGATTAGGTGCTGGCATTATATCGACAAAACTAATGTGACATTGTCATTGCTCTGAAGTGTCACACATCGGCCGTGAGACACACGCATTTCAACCAGTTCACACGCTCACTTGCCACACTTTGTGTTTCTCACGCTGAGAAGTAAGAGATAGCGCCCAGCGAGCTGTCCCCTTATATAGAATTAATGGAAGATGCCCAGCATCTTTCTGCTGAGTTCATAGCTGTCCCGGGTTCTACAGAGTAAATAGCCACGTACCAGCCAATCAGAAAATAGAATTTGCTGTTTCCGGGTAAATTACAAAATAAATTACACACGATCCCGCTGCAAGCGCATTGTTAGCCACCTTCCAGCCAATCAGAAAATTGCATTTGTGGTTTCTGGGCGAATTCCAAAGTAAGTTACATGTGATCCCGCTGCGAGCCCATTATTACATGGATTAGCACACACACGGAGTGCAGACGAGGCAGGAGTGGCAGAGCACCATCCGATGAAGGCAGTAGGCAGGGCTTTCAAACTTCATGCACTGACCATGAGACACATACTCTGCCCCTAAAAGATCTTGCTCCAAACTTTTGACGAAACTTGAGAGCCTTCCATTGTGTTGGTTTCTACTTATCTAATCGAGTAGTCGAGTTTAATCGAGTAATCATGACAGCCTTATAGACATTTCTGTTGTACAGTTAATTCACTGTAGCTAGTACACAAGAATAATGATTGATAGATGAAAGCACAGAGATTGACCAAATTCAGAAGACCAGAATTGGCTAAGAGGGAGTTACATAGCAAGTGGGTTGCATAGCTTGTTAGTGAAGATCTGGCGTGCCTTGTTTGTTGAAAGAATCCTCTGTAAGGTTTTGATGTAAGCTTCAGAGTCAAACACCCCTATTCTTCATGGCGACCGAGGGCCATTGGAGCTTTCTGACCCCAGGCACTTAATGACATTGTTTCATAAAAGATCGATTATTATGAAAGCCAAGGAGAGCTGCTGCGGGTAAGTCATCAGCATCAGAGGCAGAATTAACATTTAAACAGGACCTGCTGTAAGCAGTGAGCTCTTGATTTGCTCTGGCTTTTAGCAAGATTATGAAGAGCATATATTCAATTAATGTTCTTTGGTAGTTGGGATTTTAGGGTTTGGAGTAAACAGGGGCGAATCAATGTTTTTAAAAGTGTGTGTGTCTGGGGGGGGGGTTCTAGGAGAGGGAGGTGAGTAAATTCCCCTTGAAAACAATGACCAAATCATAATTAACTTCCTGCATTTCTACATTTCCTTTACATCAGTGCTATGTAAATTATATCATATAAATTATGTGGTGTTTTACCATTACACACTAAATTCATCAGCATGTCATACTATTGAGTATTGTGAGAATCTCACTAATGTAGCATTGCTTAAATGGACTTTAAAATCTATTCTGTCTTCTCTGACTCTGAGTCTGATGATTGGCTTTGGTTGGCTGGACGTCAGCTCAGTCGATCAAACCTGAGCTACGTGTGTGTGCTTTCAGATATAGAACAGAACTGATACAGAAACTCCTACTAAGGGGTAGCTTTTTTTTACAGGTATTTGGTTTTGTTATATACACCAAAAAAAATGTGTGGGGGGCATAGAATCATGTTTAAGTGAAAGTGGGGGTGTAATATCATTTCCCCTCCACCTCCATCCCCCTTGCGACGCACATGGAAAACAGAATAAGCACATTCTTTGTATTAGAAGAAATTATCATGTTTGTGTGGTTCCAGACATACCAAGAACCGGAGATAGACTCAAGTGCTCCTCTGGCAGCTCCACAGTCATGGGTCAGTGTGTCCTGAGCTCTCTGTTCACGTCACTCTCAGTGGCCTGACTCCACATTTCAGTGCCTTGTTTCTTTGCGATTCTGGTGGCTTTCCCTGATAAGGCTCTGTTTGCATTATATTTAACCATCAGAGGTGCAATTCAGACCCGGTGAGGCAGATTTCAAAAACGTGTTCAGCCGTTTGGAATTCTATGATAAAACTGTTACTTATGGAAATTATATTTTGGCCTCAGCTGAAATACACGCAGTTTATTTTGAGGATGACACTCTACTTGTTTGTAATTCAGAGTTGACTTTGAAGTTCAGCATGAGACAGATTAAATGGCCTTGGATCCTTGATCAGCGGGACGGCAGTCATAGTCCACCACGGTGAGACGTTCTCAAAAAGCCCAAAACATAAACACTCACGTAGGATTCTAAAATCCCATGCATTGCCATGACAACAGCACCTGGAGTTATCAATCTTGGCTCATTATACCGCGAGGCAGTTCATCCACGCTCTGTTCTATGTAGCCCATTTACCGTCTCCCCATCCTCCGCTTGCACACATTGATTTATGGTACGCAAGCTCCATGAAATCACTCAGGTGTCAGCTCTGATTTATTTCCCATTCTATGCTGGTGGAATGGGTGGGGCCACAGTCTTCTTAATACCTGTGTCTTAATCCTGGGCCAGGGGGAGTTCACACTATGTGCTTTCAGACAGGAAGGACAGGGTCTACAGCCATTGTAAGCTCAAGAGAATTATCTATCTATCTATCTATCTATCTATCTATCTATCTATCTATCTATCTATCTATCTATCTATCTATCTATCTGTGCATTTATTTATTTATTTTTCAGAGCTGTTGGTGAACTGTTTCACAGACAAGGAGTCAAGACAAGAGGGCAATGAATCAAATGCCTCATCTTTGTTAACAAGAGGTAGGAATCAGTTATGCAATAAAAGCCTGCCCTCTGTTTTTTCCAATGAAGACATCTGTAAGAAGATGGAAAAAGCTGGTGCCAAGGTTTCAACTATGACATTATTGACCGAAATGTCTTCTGCGACAGTCATGAATTGGACTGTGTCTATTAACTTTTAGTCTATAAGTGTTTCTTTCACCCCAACTTATGTTGCTGCTAATGTAACCGCTTCAGCCTCACATCTCTGCTTCTGAAATGTATTTCAGGCTGGCCTTCAAACAGCTCAAAGTAACTCAGGAACATCTACAAGACCTACTGACATTCTCCTGTTACTGGGGCTGCACTTCTGTTCCCTGTAGATGATGTATTTCCAATAATTTCTTGCACACAGCCCTGGCCATGTGTGTATGATGCATTATATACTCTGACACGTCTATGTGAACAAAATATGCTGCCTGATGGCATTATGTTTCAACAACGACAGCTGAACTTTACGGCTTGCTTGTGCATCCATCTATTTTACATACCTTTTATTAAATAGAGGGTAGCGGAGAGCCTGGAGTCTATTCCAGGTAACACAGAGTACAAAGCACGGGTACACCTGGACAGGGTTTAGCTTTGTGTGCTCATAATAGATATTCATTTCCATAACAAAATTATTGACATCTACAGCAACAGGAGATCGACACTGCCAGTCTAGGATAGTTATAAATTCTAGGTACTTGCTGTGGATCTAAGTACCGTGGGAAAATATACACAAAACTTCTCAGCGTAAATGCGTGTGTTACATTTCAATTTCTGATTCTTCTAAAGTGCTTTCACAGCTTTCAAAAGATGCGGAATAGTTCTCAGTTCTTCTCATAAGGCTGGCTAATAAACAGCCTCTATAATATTAGGATCTGCGATGCTTCTAATCTAATTTTTCCCCCCACAATGACATCCATGCATCCTTTATTGATGTTTTTAAAGACATCCTGTCTGATCATTGAAGGCACTTAGGGAAAGAGGTTTCAAGCTGTGCCATTAGTTATCTTTGTTGTAGGTCACCCACACAAATCCCATGTGCACCACTGAGTGATCTGATAGCTGTAGACCAAGCATTTTTACTCTATAAATCACCCGCACGAGAACTGGCCACCATCTGATCATGTACTGCCCCCATCCTGTAACCTGTGCAGCCCCTGTAAACGAGCTGCTAATGGACCTTGGGGGGGGGGGGGGGGAGCTCCAAGGTAGCCCCAGATGGATGCTACCTTACTCAGATTAATATGCCGTCTGTATAACTTTTGTCCACAGTGACACACCAGTTACTGAGCGGGTGTGCAGCTACGCCACTGTCTGGAAAGAGCTTGCCAGCATGGATGGAGGAGAGTAGATGGTGGCGGCAGACCCAAGGGTGGCCCATCGAAAGCCAATAGTCTCCTAACCAGGTAGAGTGTACAAAGCGGCAGTGTTTACCGTCACTCAAACCATACATTCGTGTGCAGCCTTGATAGCCACATACATACACATACGCATACTAACAAGCCAGCTAGCTATGATCTTCTGACTCAACTTCACAGCTAATGCTAACTTTATATGCAACCATGATGCCATCACACGCCGGCGGCACCACGAAAATCAAAGAAGATTGTAATATTCACATAAGCTGACCAGCTCCAAAGTGAGTTTTGACGTGGTGCCCTAGAAACAACAAAACCTGCCTCTTACTGTACGGTGCAGTGAGATCACTGAGCAGATCACACTGGAAGACTGAGCTAAAGATCAGCAGTGAATGGCTTACACGGCACTGTACTGCTTATCCAGTCCCAGGTGGTGCCTAGATTGTGCAAGAAGTGTTTTTAATACTCTCTTGCTGAATGTCACTGTGACACATTCAGAAGCCTTGCATTGTTAAAGCACAATTATTGGATTTTTGTAGATCCCCCACCTGCGGATGGTACATTTAAGCCTCATTCCTCCATCCCCAACTTTCTGAGCCCTGAGCAGATCTCTGCTGAGAGTAAGCAGTTTGGCTCATGCTGTGGTTCAGTGCTCCTGTTTATGATTGTCCTAGCTACTGTTTTGTTGGGATCTTACATAATAAAATCTCTGAATGACGGTAACCCATGTCCTGACTGCTGTTTCCCTTCCCTTTCCTTCACTCAGTCCCCAGTGCCAACGTATCAATTCAGAGCCTTCAGCCGTAGTCTCTGAGGCTTGTCCGTCACCCAGAAAAATGTTTTAATGATCAGAGATTAGCTAAGAAGCTAAGACAATTAGCATCAACCATATCTCTGCAGCAATCAACTCCAACCATCAAAGACCCACTACAAGTGATTAAGAACAAGGGATACGGAAGTAATAAAACAGAGTGAAATCGCATAATCTGGTTACGGCTTGTAGAAACATCCAAGAGACACAGAAAGAAGAATACTTACAGTGGGACCTGGAGGTGTCCTGGATGCCTTTGCAGTGAGTTTATCCATGCAGATGTTGGCTCTGCACTCGTCCGAGGTTGGGGGGGGGGGGAATAGCGGGGCTTTGGCAGGTCAAACTTTATGGACAAATAGGAAAAAAGGAAGATCCCTGCTGAGGATTGCAGTGAGGAAGTTCCACACCGTGTGCAAGTGTCTATTGTGCTTTACTTCCTGTTTCCTGACCTTTATAGTAGGATTCAGCTTTCATGTAAAATTTCCATCAAAAGGAAAAATGTTTCTGTGTGTAAAATCAGCACACGGCTTTGATATTGTTATTGCCCAAAGTCTGCAATTATTGTTATTGGCAGCTGCATGCCTTTCTCTCTGTTAAGTCTGAGCGTCACTCCTGACTTCAGCTGGGCATAGAAGCTACTGTTCATTTACCTGATTTATTCTCAGATTGTCAAAATGACGGTATAATTTTCAGTAGTGTCACTCCCACCAGCCTAGATTCATCTAATCAGGTCTTTTCTATGCATGAGCATTGTGTGTGTGGTTCATAATGCCTTATAGTCAGAGCACCCATAATAAATCTCATCATCACGTAATGCATGATCACTAAATGTTGTTTATATATTTACCAAAACATATACTTTGTGATTTAAGTAGAAACCTACAGTGCATAAAAGAAAAATGAATATGAGCAATCATATGGGTGCGTGTGGTCGAGGTATACCTTACCTTGTGGGGACCCAATGTCCCTGTGTGTGTGTGTGCCTGTGTGTGTGCCTGTGTGTGTGTGTGTATATATATTTATTTAGTTCTTTTTTCAATCTGATTTAACCCTGTGTTTTATGCTGGACTGACAATATAAGAAATCTTTCCACAATAAACACTTTAGGAGCTGCTGAGGCAAACTGTATCTGACTTTTTTGCAAGATGGTTACGGTGCAAGTAATTCTGCATTCCCTCCCTGCATCGAAGAAAAACACAAAAATCCAAAAAAATGAAACTCATCAAAAAATAATCTTAATATTGTTTCAGAAGTTTCCTGGGATTTGGGATGCATAGCTTGCGGGTATAACTGGTGTCTTATAAACAAAAAACGATACAAGACTACAAACT
>JAODJW010000094.1:10664313-10684915 GCA_026777045.1 Hyperopisus bebe
TATGAACCCACTGCAGGGTGGGCACAGTGTATGAACCCACTGCAGGGTGGGCAGAGTGTATGAACCCACTGCAGGGTGGGCACAGTGTAGGAACCCACTGCAGGGTGGGCAGAGTTCCTCCGGGTTTGACCAATTGTGCTGGGATGTGTGGTGAAGCCAAACAGCCAAATAACTGAAGCGTGAGATCTGCTCAGTCGTACCCCCAGCGCTCCCGTGTCCAGACTCTGGAAGAGCTGAAAACTGGCAATTTTCAGGGAGAGCTGACAATGCCACATGGGCCTCCAGTGGGCCTGACTTGCCTATTTCAGAGGGCTGTCACATAACAACTACAGCCCCTCCGTCACCCTGTGACCAATAGGAATGTGTCATGTGCTTTGCTGCCAACCAATTGGAGCTACCTTATCTTTTTGTCTCTGCCCACCTGTGTTCTGGCCCTCCTCCATGCTGTCACTGCCCTTTCAACATGGCAGTGTATCCCAAAAAGAAAGAGGGAGAGTGGAATGAGAAAAGAAAGAAATAAAAGAAAGAGAGAGAGAGAGAGAGAGAAAGATGGAAACAGGGAAAAGGAAATGTATTTATTTTAATTTCTAGGAATGAGGTTGTTGTCCTGTTGGTTCAAAGGCCGCTGTTTTCTCATGTCTGTAATTGAGAGGTTACAGATGATGTGTCCACTTTATGCTGAATTCTTTCTTAAGTGACAGCAGGTATAGGAAGCTGTCTGCTCTGAAACTATGGGGGGAAAATAGAGCCTTTTCATCTATGTGATGAAACTGCAAACCCCCTCAGGTGGGCTTGTTCAGAGGGACAGACTTTCTGCATTGATATACTGTCATAATGGCGATTCATATTCATATTTGGTATAACTGTGAATAAGCAGATGTCATGTTTTCAGTACTAAGGAAACTGCAGAAACCAAACTTGACTTTATTGATCCACATTGTCACAGAATCCATCTCGCGTGAAAGAAGCACTGGTTACTTTAATTATCCATTTCAATCCTAAGTGCTTTCCCAAGTGATTGAGTATTTATTTACATCTATCCTTAAGCAAGACTCAGAGAGAGCCACAGCAAAAAGGATTATTATCATCTGCAGAACTTGAGATGGTCTGTTTGCTGTTGTTTTTCCAATTACAATTTTGCATTTATAAGCTGATTTTGTGAGTTTGTCTTCTTTAAATGAAAATGGGAATTTAATTAACACTGCTTCATTAAGAAGTGGGGGGGGGGGGCAGCTGATAACCCACTGTTGTCAGGACCAAAAAACACCAAGAACCTGCTAGTGACCAATGCCTTGGAATGTAGCTGCTGAGACCTGGTTGGTTCCAACAGGCAAACAATTCTCGCTTCGCTTCGCTTCGCTTCACTTTACTTAACTTCACTTCACTTCACTTCACAGTAGTTCAGTCGCCCCAAGTTCAATGTGGGCTGGATGAGTGTTTGTTGTGTTTCAGGTTATGCAGTGGTAGTTCACTCCAGCAGCTCCAGCTGTCTAGCCCAGTCATGGCCCTGGACAAGAAAGGAACAATTTTTTGACTCGTGGAAAGAGGAGTGGTGAAGGCCTTGCTGCCCACTCATCCTCAGCAAATTCGGTTCAAGAGCAATTTTACACGCTGTGCATACAGTGTACTGCTGTTCATGTCTTAAATGTGTTTCATAAACATTTTGATGCTTTAGTGGTGCGACAGTGGCTCAGTGGTCCAAACTGTCACCTCCCATCTGCAGGGATGTGGTTTTGTGTAGGGAGTTTCCTCTTGCAATCCAAAAAAAGATGCAGTTTATCTGAATTAGTGTCTCTAAGTTGACCATTGTGTGCATTTGCCCTGCACTGGACGGGCACACTGTAACCCTGTGCTGGAAATCAGCTAATGGAAGTTGGATAGATGATACTTCAGTAAATGAAATGAAGCTTTATTTAACACCAGTAGAGTATAGGCACATCTGAATGTTTCTTCTCATAGAGCCCATCTGTCTCTTCTTTGCGACATACACACAGGTCAGAGGAAAGCCGCAGGTCTGAGTGCTGGGCCAGCCATTTATCTGACAACACCGGGATTAAGGAGCTTACCTGTGTACCAAAAGGCAGCATATCTGTCTGTCTGTCTGTCTGTCTGTCAGCCCTGGGTATTGAACCAGTAACCCTCTGAGCACAGGCACAGATGCCTAACCTACCAAGCCACATACCACTCACTGGAACAAGCAGTAGTGCTGACAACCAGCTTCAATATTAACCACCGATAACAGTGAAACAGAAAGAGGTTTGTCTGAAGGCTCAGTCCCATTTGTCTCATTTGGTCCACACTTACGCACTCCCACACTTGCTTTGCGTGTTCATGCACTTAGTGCATTTTTTCAAGGGTGTCCCATTCCTCAAATAAGCCAAGTGCAGTGCAGTTGACGTGCACTTTATCCACACTTTGGCAAATACTGCATGGAAGCGGTATATAGCGGTATATGTATCTTTGAAACATGGCTTCAAAGACGTTTCAATGTAATTGTGCAAAGTCGTATAATGAGTGTTTACATTGACTAGGCTACAGTGAAGAACAACCCCAAACACCACCACCACAAACGACAGAATAGCTGTAACATGTCTGTTGTTTACCTCTTTGGTTATCAAGTGTGTCTCGTTGGTTTAAAAAAATTCTCGCACACTTGGGCTCCTTACACATATACACGCACTTGCGCTGTAAGACAAAATACGTCACCACAGTGTGCAGTATCTCAGCGCGCTTGGCCCGCAGTCGGCGCAGTGTGCAGTATCTCAGCGCGCTTGGCCAGCAGTCGGCGCAGTGTGCAGTATCTCAGCGCGCTTGGCCCGCAGTCAGCGCAGTGTGCTGAATAGGACAAAGCCTGTGTCCCTTTTCTCTCCCCTGATTTTGAGAGTCCACCGTATCGCATCAAGCAGTCGATCCACTCCAGGACAGTTTGCCGTTTGCAGACACCATATGCATGAACAGAACAAAATTACTACAGCTCACAAATCGGTTTGCATTCTCATTCATGTAGTACTTTACCAGCCTGTAAAAGGAGTCCTCTGTCCATAGTCTGCGGACCCTTCTTTCCAGATTCAAGCTGGCTTGGCACAATAGACTCGTCATCTCATTGCACTCATACAGTGACAATAAGGATCTTGTCCAATGGTCTCTGCCAAGCAGCTGGCTTGTTGTTGTTGATTTTTATTTTGGAAAGAAATAGCATCGTAGTGTCACATGCTGTTTGACTTAAACATGACTAAATCGATGGCAGTCCCTCACTGTAGTCATGAAATGTTTTATTTGCCATTTATACAAATACTGAGGAATTCTTTAGTTTTCACTTCACTGGGAATGAGAATTCCTCTCCACCAATCAGCATCAAAGTAAGAGCGTTCATGTGGCTGGCGACCAGCAAGGCCACGCCCCTCCCATTCCTTTTTGGCAGCCACACCTGACTGTAGTTTGGTTAATGAGGCCTGTGGGGGGGAAGTAAGGACTCATTAAGGTGTGCTAATGAGTGGAGGATGGCAGTATCTACAATGAAAGCCTGGGCCAAATGTTGCAAATTTTGCCAGAAATAAAGATTTAATTTAAACTTACTAATTGTGAAAGTGGAAGATTTAACTTTTAAACAGCTGTGTTCAGATTGCATTTCACTGCTTAGCCATAAACGCACCGAAAGCGACTTGCAGAGTTTTATATTATCAGAGGTTTTACAGGAGAAATTCAGGGTAAGTATCTTTCTGCAGGGTCTACCCCAGGGATATGGACCAACAAGCTCCAGATTAAGAGCCCAAATCCTTAACCACTACTCCTCCCTGCTGCCAGACGGCTTAGCCAACACATTAATAAGAAACGGAAAGCCATAAAATTACTGTCACAGGCAGAGATGGAGATGGGTCTGGGGAACGATTCAAAGCCCTGTGGGACTGCTTTATTCAGAGTTATGGAATAGGAAGTCTAGTAAGGAGGGAGAAGGCAGCAGAGGCATTAAGATGGCAAGAAGAGAGATGAGCAGAGCACTCCTGGGAAGGGCATCGTGTCTGGTCTGTGGGAGTCGTATGAAGAGCAGAGATGGTCTCCAGAGGATGGTGTCCTCTATGTCTGATATATATCGTTAACATTCCTTCCAGGGTTCCTCATTGGTGATTAATTAGCGGCTCTGTCCGGCAGCACAGCTCTGAAGTTACCGGGGTGGTACCACCATCGAGGCGAGAGTTACGTTACCCATATATATACCGATGTGAAACATACTGTGATTTTGTGTGCTTCAGCCAGATCTGAGGGAGGGCCATATTGCTCATAGACCATCCATATGGGGATCTGTCTCAGGTAAAAGCAAAACTGTCAAACTGAGAGTCACTGACATGGTTTTGGGCAGTCGAGGTGACGCGTCGGAGACTTAGAGATGGTGGATGAGAATGTGTGAAATTCACAGCCCCATCTATCATTTTACGGATTTTGCGGCCCATTGATTATTTATCTATGTATTTATTTATTTATTTTTGCTGCTTGGCTGTCTAGATTCATTTTTTTCCCAAATAAGTGAATCAGAGTGTCGTAATCTGCCGTGTGTGATGACACTTACTGAGCATTTGGAGCTGCCAGGCGGCATTACGTGACGTTATTCACGCCGAAGGCGCGCAGTGGGGGGCGGGGATTACGGCGTGAAAGCTGCTGTCACGGCGACAAGGCGGCGGCGGTGTTTTCATTTGCTGTCCTCGATGGGGCGACGATGAAAACCCCGCAAATATAATGGGCTTTTGGTTCCTGCGCTCGTTTCGGGTATAACACGCGCCTGGGAGCCATAGCGGCGGTCGGCGTGTCGCCCCGCTCGTTGTTTTCTTACCAGCCCCATGACTGGGAAATCACACTCTTTTAGCCACCCACCTTACAACGGAAAGTGGATGTGGATGTTCCCATTGCGATCTCGTCAACTTTAATTAATTCTTTGAATCTGACCTTTAAATAAAGTGCAATTAAATAACTGTAGTAATAGAAGATAAATATGGAAACGTTAATAAAGATCACAGAGCAGACTAGCATTGCCTTAAACAAAGCAAAAGCACTAGGCTACTTATAGTAGTGTTATTACTATTATAAAATAATAATCAGACAATGGAATTATTTATATTAGTATAAAAAGTATGGATTGTGGAATGGGCTACAGAATCACTATGAGCCCACAGTGAATAAACGTCACGAAGATAGATGATGGGAGTGTAGTACTGAAGTCGCTGTCAAGAAGGGGACTTTTTCAGAATATGCGCTTGACCTTAGAACAAGATTTGTCCCTGTAAATTGTTAAATTAACAGATGTCATGTTATTAGCTTCTCGGGTCATTTATATGTGAATAAACACATTATTATGCATTTTGACCAGAATGTTAGAAGCGGTGAATGTACTGAATGTCATCTATGAAAGCGGGTCTAAATACTGTAGCATTGCTTTTCGTAGTGTATGAAAAAGCATCTTCAGCTGGCGTTGCTTGCCCGTGAATCATCTTTCAAATGCAGATTTGTAGCGCAAGCCCTTTGACAAGGAACCTCTTAGAGCCCCTGTTAGCGATTCATAACCAGTGATGTCAGTAAGGAAAATAAAGCTTCCTTGGCTGAGGAAACAATTAGTAACATCTGTTAGAGACATGGCGCACTGCATTGGCTATCAAATGAGGCCAGGTTTATTTCACAGCTTCGCTGGAATCTGGGCGTTTATAGACACCCGCCAGGTCATCGCAGATATTTTGCAGAGTGCTGTTTCAAATATGATAAACACTGCATTATATTCTAACCGGAAAAAAATCCGAATAAAAATTTTGGCTTGTATAAAATGGCAGGCCTACTAATATGGTGTAAATTCAAACAGAGAACATGCCAAAACAAGTTTTCTTAATGCATTTCATTTCACCCATAATTAGATGTCAGTTAAGTCATAAATTAAGTTTAATTTATTTCATTCGCCGTCATAGAATAAGAGGTTTGACATTACGGACCTAATTTAGACACAGTGAGCTCAGGCTGAATCACTGGATTTACGTCAAATCAATCCGCTGCTTGTACGACAATCAGCTCCCTGACCCAAGACTTTACATGCCTGTTTCACAGTCCGAAATCTTGTACATTTTTAAAGGTATCATAAAACCACGCTCTTGACCTAGTTGAATTTTTAATACACAGGTGTACGTTTCATATTTTTCAGCAGCAGGTTGTCATTGTACTGTAGTGTACTGTTAACATTTATACGGTACTGTTTATTACGCCTACATCTTTTGTAAAGACCATATATTTACAATCGATGTCGATACTTGTTATATTATCTAATACCTGTCAACAATAAATTCAGACGATGTTTTAAAGGATCGCATTCGTTTTACCGGTAGTCCAACCACGGATTTCGGTGATGCAGAATGTTATTTCTGTGACCACTGGGTGACGCTCTTTCTTTCATTGTCCACCGGCCTTTCTGCATAGGAGCTAGCCTTGGTGCTGAATTGTCGTTGCATGTTCCTGATATCTTTCACTAGCTTCGTTTAGATAATTTTAGGGACATTCTGGGCCTGTTTTGTGTGTCAGTGTTCAGTCAATAATTTCTTCCACACAGTTAGTTTCAATCCTTTCATATACTTTGCGAATATATCACTTTTTCTTTACCGATTGCCGGTCGGATTAGATATTGACTTGGTTCTGGTCTATCAAACAACAAATGGTTTGAGATGGAAGTCCCAGCAGAAGTTTAACACTATTTTGCAATTTCAAACGCTGTTCTCTGAGGGCTCAGTACCTCCGGCTCCCAGGGTCACCTTTTTAAAATGAGTCTTTGGCCACGTAAAGTTGGGAACGACCTTCCTGTAATTGTAGGTCTGCACATAAAAACCTTTTTTCCCGACTACATTACTCCGTCCTCAGGAACCTGTGGCTTTTCAAAAATGTTTGACATCAATTTTTAATTAATGTACTTATATAAACCCAGTTGCATATTCTATCGTTGGTCCCTGGCCTCAGCAATTATCCTAATTTGTTTTAAGATAGTGCCAACGCCGTTATTTTGCTTTATTTAACGATAATGTCCAAGTAAGTCGTTTAAAGGGGAGCTACAGTGAAAAACGCTGAAATGAAAAATGGGAAAAATGGGGGGGGGGGGGTAAGAAAATATTTCATACCAACAAATGTATGGGGATCCAAGCGGTAGATGGCGCTGCGCAGATGATTAAAACACAGTGAAGAAACTGGACAGTAGTGGCAATTTGTACAGCCTCCCGTAAGAGAATAAGCCACATATATTTCAGACAGAGGCTCGAACCCTGTTCAATGAGCACCGTCGGGACTGGCGTCTGATGCACGGCAATCCGTCAAGGGGAGCGCAAACACACCCGCAAACACACCCGCACACACACCCACACATACAGTCACACACCTCCGCATGCAGGCTGCCGGTGAAGTAAGGCAGCGAAAACTAAAGCTGACAAAGAAAACATGGGTGCCGTGCATGTGCGGCTCTCTTACCTGAATCTGTTGATTTTATGTCGTAGGTAAAACGTTTTTATCTTATGCAGTTTACCATCGGAGGAAATGTAAGCTATTTTCACCTGGATGTTACGAAGTTCTGTGATACACGGGGATCAGTCGGGCTAAATGTCGCTGGACCGAGATTAAAGTCAAGTGACTGCTGACCTTCGGGAAGTCTTTAAAGCTGGCAGACAGACAAATATTTTCATACGGAGTGACAACGGATGGATATATTTGACTCTGTGTTGTGTTATAGCTCATTCAGACGTTGCAAATGCGCAGCCGACTATTAAAATCACAAATACTGAGCCTAAAATGCCGCTTCGCCTTCGAACCGCGCACCGCGAAATAAGGTTCACCGTATCGGGAGTCCGTGGTCTACATGATTCTTTTGGAAAATGATCGATCTGAACACCGACGGTAAAATAATGGTGAGAAGATGCCTTGTGACGTTCAAACCGTTCAGGTGAGTGCAACGTATCATTTTGTAAATGCTTTCCCAACATTTCATAGATGCTGTCGTTTGTGCTAAGTAACTTTGGCAAGTGCAAATAGCAAAGGAACGTTAACATGAGGTCGGGTTGAATTATGGTCCATGTGCGCTGTGCCAGTTCGCTTATTAGACGGAGAATGCATGTTTTTGATACCTCGATCGTTCATTTTCTGCTACCTTCTCCTCTGCACAAAGCCTGCTTTGAGATTGTTTTCGTTATTAGCGAATGTTAAGCTAGGCTATATTTTCCTTAGTTATGTCTTGCATCCATTCCATAACTACGCATTGCAAAAAAATATTGATGTCAGTATTGAAAGCGACATACACTTCATAGTGGTCATAGTTTGGTGATAAACTCCTGCAATAACTCCGACAGCTTAATGTGTCCGGGATGGCTGCGCTGTGCGCGCGGTGACAGGTAGGATCCCGGCTCGTGGACCTCACTGAGATACGGAGCCTCGGTGTATATAACACGACAGGGAACATCACAACTTTAGGGATTAAAGAAAGTACCAGCCTTTGGTAATTACGATCCTGAAAAGTAAACAAATTATTTCATATAACGCGCCTCTGATTAAGCGATCAGATTCTTGGGAAGGAAATCTCACAACAGAAACACTTACTGTAGCTGGATGTAGGTCATATAAATCCTTTTAAAATTAGCCTCACATGTTGTATGATTATGAGTGATGAGGAATGTGTACTAAAGGACTGTGGGCCAATTTGGTTTTGATTATTTCGGAAAATAAACCAAACACTTAGTGTATGAGGTAGCCTACAGTACATAAAATGCACAAAACCCAGCTGCAAGTATTGATTGTATTACAATTAATAACTCGGAAGTATCAACGGGGACATTCTTCTTGCAAACGTAAAGGTTCAATTTTTATGTAGGCTTTTGTCTATCGAATATTGACATTTGTCGCATTTAATGCTAAATTAATAACGATTGTTTCTACACAAAACAAAAACATAATTATCGTCGCGTTTGACGTGAAAGGATTATCGACCTTGGTCAGTGTCAAGTTTAATTTATTTCCCTTTCCAACTCATTGTTTATATCTTTCTCTGGAGAAGTTTATTGATGCATTTGCATGTTTATAGTAATCTGCAACTCATTAGTATGCATTGAACAGTAATCTAGATTTAATTAGGTTTCTTTATTTCTCGTTTTAACCCAAAATGAAAGGGTTAAATGAATGGCTGGCGATATCCATCAGTTCAAACTTTCTTTTTCCTCCCTTTTTTCCTTAACGGCGTAGAGTGTGGTTTCGCTTTCTGAACGTTAGCACGACCTCCGGACTGAATCTGTGTAAAGACGCCTGTTCTACTACACGTGCTCACAAACTGCAAAGTTTCTTAAGCTTTGAAAAGAGCTGATTCCTCCGACACCGGCTCACAGCTGGATTTACAGCAATGCCTCGGTGACGGATCACTCCTCCGCCATCAAACACAAGCACAGCATCCATCATTCAAATCTTTTTCCGTGTAAAAACGTGCCACAAGAGCGTGTGTTGCTGCTGAAAACGACAAATGCGCCGAGGCGGATCAGTCAAACAGCCGCTTCAGTACCAGTGAGTCCTCGAGATAAGACCTAATATCCTCTTGATGTAAATGATTCCGCTTCTATCAAATGCCTTTCAGAAGTGTCAAGGCTTCACAGAAACCAGTCACTGAGGTGGAAGAAACCAATGACTGTTGGGTTACGTGCCTGACACCTGCTACAAATAGACACAGGCTGTTGAAGAATTCACTGTCAAGGAACTCTGGCGCTTCTGCAGCCAGCCTGGAGCGAAATCTGATAACTGTGCATATTTTATAAACCAATTAGAATGCACCAGTTCTCTCACTCTGATCCAATTACAGAACCGAAGCATCTCCTTCAAGCCTTTTAATTAGAGACGGGATGGGTAGCCATCACAATGCAGGCAGCTACCCGAGCTTTGGAAATCGCCAGTAGGCTGAAAACAGACCGTGGGTCTCGTTTGGGCAATCGGGTGTTGCGAGGGGCAAAATGCCCCATCACAGTGTCGCTCTCTGTGGCACAGATCAGGCCGCCCCTGCATCAGCATCATTGGCCATTTCTTTTTTCCCCAATGTGGCCCCAAAGTCATTTGCGATTACGAGTTTTTGGCAGCGGTGACAAGCCACGATTAATTCTGCGGATTTGTGACAACATGTTTTTTAAACAGTATTTCTAGGCTACGTCCTTGGGCAGATGTTCCACACCAGGATTAATAAAGGGAAGAATCCAGCTCCACAAATCAGTCCCAAAGCATCCTGGTGGAGCTGTAATCACAGACTCGGAGGAGGATGGCATGTCCTGTGTATAATTTTTCTTTTTTCGAAGGAAAACCTACTGCAAAATCATTCGTCCCCGTGGTAGATATAGATAATGGAGAAAAGACAAAAAAGGGAAATAAACAGTAAAAAGTGCCACATGGAAGCAGAGTAGAATGAACTGGAGCTGGCAGAGAATCAACGAGAATTAATTAGATGAGTA
Organism: Hyperopisus bebe; assembly: GCA_026777045.1. Classification (NCBI taxonomy): domain Eukaryota; kingdom Metazoa; phylum Chordata; class Actinopteri; order Osteoglossiformes; family Mormyridae; genus Hyperopisus; species Hyperopisus bebe. The sequence continues at coordinate 10,674,792 of JAODJW010000094.1, forward strand.
TAGGCAGTGGAGTTCACTGAGTCGTTAAATATCCGAATGAACACGGGCCCAATGGCTTCCTTTTGTTTGTGATAATTCTAATGCCATGATACTCCTAGCTGCCATGCAAGAACTCCAGCTGCCAGCTGTCTGGCAGATTAGCAAACTTCTACGCAGCCCTGGAATTGCTTACAGCGATTCTGCTGGCGGGGATCGGGAAGACCTTCCTGTACCTCCCTGGCTCGCTGCACCCCGGAACCTGCAGGTTATCGTGCTGTCTGGGCCAGACCGGGCAGGGTAACTCAGCCACTTGGCCCATCGTCGGGTTCCGTTTGTGGGGGAGGGCGAGTAAGGATGTGCTGCCCGCGGGTGATGTATCCGCACTGGCCGGCGGTTCGCTGCTGCCGATGCGATGCGTTGGCTTCACCTTTGAAGTCCTCTTTAATGGGTCCTGGCAGCGGGGGGGGGCTGGATGCATGGATCTGTGGAAACATCTGGTTTCGCCTGGCTGTCCTGTCTAGACCGGAGCCGGTGCCTCTCTCTCGCTTTCCCTCTCCGTTCTTCACGTGTCATTGCCCTCCCACGCAGGCATCACTCGCCCCTCGTCCCATTGAAGTGGCTGCTGTTGACACGTTGGCCATTTTCGCAGGTTATGTCTGCCAAATGCCTGCCAAAAGGGGCTCGTAAATTACACCCTTGTTTGAAGACACCGAGGTCTCCCCCCACGGCCTGGATATTTTACTCGAAACGCTCACACATGTTACAGATGCGTGTGTTGTGGGCCTGACAGCTCCCACTTTGCGGCTGTTAATGCTGCCGATGATGTTTTTTCGTTCTGCTATTTATCAAGGTGACTTAAAAAAAACAGAATTAATTTACCAATTAGCCTGCTCTTTTAATAGAGTACAGATGCTTCTAGTGCGTCTGCCTAGAACCACAGAGAGTCTTCAAGATTCAGCTGATATTTCTTTTGTAAATGATGTCATTTTATGCTCGGTCATTCTTACTGCTGCTGATCTTTAGTTTTGTTGCGCTGTAATGTGATCAGAAGCCTGTAATTAGGCCTCCTCTGAAGAGCTGCTTCCCACCCTTGGGAAGGAGTTGGAGTTGCTGGGGATCGTCAGATAGGCATGGAGTATAACGGCGCGGGAAGCAGCGGCGGCACATATCCCAGGCCAGAGACGCATGAATTATTCAGCCTATTTTCTGCTTCATTGTGGGCTCCGCTGCTTCTCTTTGGATCGTGAGCACGGAAGCGCGGACGGCGGCTTGCGGCGCAATAAACAAACCGGTGCAGCGTGATGAGACGTGCGAGGGATGCCTCTTGGCGTTCTCGCAGCGAAACGCGTGACACGCATGAAGCAGAGAGAGTTCCGGGCACACACTGACTGTCCTGCAGCATTCATTGTGCTGATGTACTTGCCTGTGTAGAATCATCATAGATGACACACTAGGGAATGGCGAAATATCCAGAGTTTGCCGTGCTTGCTAACAGGTCAATTGCTCGTTTTAACTTTACACAAATAGAAAACACACATGCCGAGCCCATGAGATAGATCTGAAGTTTGCTATCAGTAAAAACAAACTTGGGGTGTGGAACAGAGATAAAGTGTTTGTTGTGTAGAGCTCAAGGGAGTTTCTAAGCCCAGTGCAGCATAAGAAATCGGATCAGTCCTAGCCAATCAGCTCTAAGCCTAGTTCATTATAAATAACTGGCCCCTATGATTTAATGTGCTGGTTATCAACAGAAGAACCAGGACTGTTTGAGATAATTAAAATATAGAGAAAATTTTTCTCAGTTAAGATTTCTGTGAGTAAGGGCTGGCTTTATTTTCCTTGTTGTTTCTGCCTTTTCTGAGACTCTGCCTTTTCTTTCTTTCCCCTCCTCTTGTCTTTCCCCCCTTTTTTCTCCTACCAATCCCACTCCACTTCCCCCCTCCAGGATTTTCGTGGTGGGAATCGGTTTCTTCAGCCTGTGCTTTCTAATGACGTCCCTGGGAGGTCAGTTCTCAGCCAAGAGGCCGGGCGACTCTCCCTTTACCATCAGGACCGAAGGTAGCGACAGAGTCACTATGTCGGGGAGCGAGAGTGTGTGTGTTTCTGTGTGGGAGGGGGGTGGTTGTGTCATCCAGGCACATCTGATGAGAGAGGCGATGTGATTCTGACCTGCAGTAAGACAGAGTTCAGGAGCCAGTATTCCGGGCAATTGAATGGCTGCGTGATATAGTGGTTTATGTTTCTGCGTCGTTGACATCATGCATTTTTAGTGGGACATGCAGAGGCTTCTTAATGCACAGGGTTTGTCCTTGAGTTACATTTTAGTAATGGTGTAATACTCCAAAGATCCTTTCCCCCATCTTACATAAAAAAAATCCAGTGCAAGACCATGGTGAGCGTAGAGCAGGGTCTCCTACTTAATTTACAGCGAGAGCTACTTCTACAAAGAAATGCATTTGATGCAAGATTATATCGACCATGGTGACAGTAAAAGTTGTCAATCCGATGGTGGGGGGGTGGAGTGACGACGGTAAAATTAATATGATGTCTAAGCTCCTGATCTTTTCTATAGCTAAAAACTCCCCTGGGCTTGAGGTAGGGGCTGCCAGACAGAGTCCAAAGGGGGACTCGCGTAAACCTGGGGGGATATGAAAATTATACAAATGTGGAGCCGCGGTCGGGAGCCAAACCCACAACTTTGTAGGTGGGATGCTAGGCAGCACCCACTGAGGCATTTTTGATTGACTGGACTTGTTAGGGTGACACGTTTGTGTGTGAGTGTTAGTGCCACGTACCTGGTGTTGGGTATTAGCTGTCGTTAGACACACGTATGCGTCAGCACCTTGCGTCCAGAGTACAAGGGCTACGTGTCTGTTCAGCTTCTCACAGAAAAAAATCTCATTATCGCATCAGTCTCATGGCCATCCTGCGACAGGGAGGGAGCAGCATGTCGCATTTCATTCTGTGTGGCACAGACTCGGGGGTTCTCTCAAAAAGCAGCGGTTTGCATTATTGGCTGTTCCAAAATGGGATGTTCAGTCCTCTAACTGCAGACTAAACTTTACCAAACCGTGGGCAGCCCTCAGACAGTGCTGCCTGCCCTGCTATGGTGTGTGGGGGGAGGGGGAGTGAGGAGGGGGTGGGGCTTTTGTGGGGAGGTTTTGGAGATGCGTGATTAATTAACCACTCATGCACTGTTTTTTGGGATGCCATCTAGGCCGAGCTCATTAAGCAGAGCTCAGTGCCCATTCCGGAACTATCCTGCAGGGTAAACACTTTGCGTGTGTGTGTGTGTGTGTGTGTGTGATGCATTGGCAAGGAGCAGGGATTTAATGGAGCGACTGCAAGAAGTGGAACAAGACGGGGACTTCCAGCCCCATCTGCCGACTCAGGCGTCCAATTTTTCGTATAACAAGGAGGTCTCATTAGCGTCCTTTTGCCTGCGCAGCCCCTGCAGTGCTTAACCACACGCACATCATGGACACCGCGGTAAAAAAGGGTGCCCCCTTTTTGTACCCCTTAGCTCATGGTTGCTTTTCTGCCGCACTCCCATTTAGGCTTTAAAACATGCCACACTTAAATTGCACTGAATATTGAATCCACTTGGCGCCCCATCCTGGGTCGTTCTTGCACCTGTAGCTTAAAGGATAGGCTCCGGACCCTCACAACCTTACATATTATAACCGGGTATGGAAAATGAATGAGTGATTGAATGAATGAATGGTTTCCACTTTGTTTAGTATAAGAATATATAACGCCACTAGATTGCAATAGCGAACATCTTTCTGCCTATTTTTTATGCTGTTGTAAAGGACTTTAGGACCAGACCTTGCATGGAAAGGGTAATAAACTTTCGTTAAAGTGTTTGCTATCTTCTCGCCAGTCGCTGAGCGGGGGTTGAGACACTAAAAACCATTGCAGGTCTTGGTTCGAAAGGCGGCATCTGCCCCCTGCTGGCCGTTACTACAGTGATGCCATTTGTTCAAGTTCATTTCTTTCGGGGGAAGGCAGATAATTGCTTAGAGGACACATTAAGAAACGTCGTGTAACGTCGAGTGTATCGGCATTATCACGCCGCAGAGTGGAGGATGCTAGGCCATTCTCAGAGAGGAGTGTGTTTGCACTGAGCAGAGAAATGGCTGTCTCTCTCACGCTGGGAAGAAAGAAATCAGAGTGCCAATACTAAGTAAGGCAACATGGGGATATTAGTTTTAATCGCATCCCTCTGTCTTGTATCTTATTTAGTCTCTATGGATCATTAGCTCACTCTTTGCGCTTCGTCTTTCTTGTTAAATGCCCAGGGAGCCCCAGCGTTAAAGGTTAATACATCACAGGTGGGGTTTTCCTTAAAGTGAGCCTAACCACACCCTCACAGGGGGGCGAGCCGATTGCATCCTGCAGGATCTCCGTAGTCAGAGGCACTCCCTGGAGAGCTGTTTTCTCCTGGTAGTTTGTTTCCATAACATGCCTCGCTTTCCCATGAAGCGGCAGGCCGTTGCATCAGCTGAGGCATATCCGCAGCATTTAATACCCAGCCAGATGTCGACTGGCTCCCGTGTGGTCAGGGTTTAGCCCCCGAAAGCTGTCTCCGCGCTCTAAGGGTCTCCCGCCTGAAGATTAGAGGAAAAGGCACCATGGATTTCAGGTTTGAAATAACATCTCAACTCATTTGATTGTGCTTGAATGCTCATGTAAAGGGCAGAGCGTGTCCCGGCTCTTGAGGGGCTCCTTTTCGGCATTGGGGGTAGGCTGTCGATGCCCTGGTGTAACGTGGGAAATGCAGTTTGAGGTGGGGTCTCTGTCAGGTCCCCGTAAACAGCCGGTGTATTAATGAAGTGCTCTTTGCTCTCTCATACTTGATCGATAGAGTAGATCACTCTAAAAGCTTTTGCTGTAAACAGACGCCCACTTTTATGGGTAGTCTACTAGCATAGAGCCTACGTGTAGCACGCTTTTGCTCTAACCTCTTTTACAATCACCATGGTTATTTTAGGCATCCATATCCTTATAATTGTATTACTAAATTATAAATTACGTTTGGACACTGAATATTTGCCATTTTTTAAAGAAGGACCACAAAATATTTCAGAAAACCCAAAACAAGAGTTTTCCAGTGGTTTATAGAGGAATAAAGCTTAATAAACAACGCAAGCAGCATACTATGAAATGAGTATTAGACACAAATTAGTATTTCTGGTAAGTGGGTAATGATACCAGTGTAAGTTTAATGATTGTTTACTTGGATGCCACCCAGCCCTGATCGCTGGGCACAAACCCCAGAGCCTGAAGGTTGCGCCCCCCCCACCCCCCCGGCCCCCACCTTTGATTTGTCTCCTTGCTGCTGTAACAGCTTTCCTCGAAGAGCATGAATAAATCTTCAATAATGTTCATTTCATGCTGCTATAGAGGAAATAATACTCCCTTTGGTCACTTAAATCGGAAAACAGTCCTCCTGGCTTTGCTGTTATTCATGAATAAATTACAATAGCAATCTTTCCTTATTCTAACTCGCTCATTGTTGTTAACTTGCTCACTTTTTAAAAATGTTTCCTTTGTATCACAATATGAAAGTTTTGCATTTGAATGCCTTGGACCCTCTTCTGCCTGGGATGGGCTCCAGGCCTCCATGACGTTGCACTGGTTAAGTGTTTGGAAGACAGATGGAGAGATATTCCGTTTTATTAACAATGTTGAGAGGAATCATTTTGGCCATAAGCGTTCATCTGGTCAAGGATTCCGCTACAACAATAAAGAGGAACAATGGGAGGAAGCAAGCTATTTCACAGGCTTTCTTAAATGCTTAAGCAGTCAGTGGTAATTGTGTGGGCTTCTTAATAATGGGCTTGCAATATCAGTGCTGACCAGTGGGGGCTGTGGCACGCTAGTTGCCAGGAAACAGGCGTGTTTGTACAGGTTGCTGCCAGTGGTTGCAACTGGCATCTGCTGGGACACAACTTTGCGTGATGTACTTTGCATTCAATGCCACATTTCATTGATTATCCTGAGATAATTCAAAATGCAGTGCAACAGCAACGGCCATGCGATGCTATCAGAACCAAAGATTATAAAATACTTTACGTGTAAAAACATGGTTCCACAAATGATTTATGGGTCAACAAAATTGAGTTTTGTATGTAAATTAGTTGGCGGTTAAATGATTTATTACTGAGAAAAATGTGCTCATTAATAATGTAAAAATTGATAGTTATAGATGCCTAAAAACCTACCCATACATTTTCCATTGGCTACTTACCAGTACAGCATCAAGGGGAGCCTGGGAAGTCCCAGGAAACACAGGTTGGCACCATGGATGGGATGCCAGTCCATCACAGGGCACACGCTCACACGCTTTGGGCACCTTAATAAACCCATACAGACACAGATAGACACAAACTGCACTCTTACAGACCCAGGGGCAGGAATCAAGCTCAAAAGCATGGAGGGTAAGGCCCTAGCGTTGCCAAGAGAGTGATCGCGCCTCCTGTTTGGAGAAAAATGCTATTTGTTGTGAGTTTGCTTTGGCACTAAATTTATTTATGAAATGCATAAATGATGCATTAGTTTCCAACCTGGCCATGCTTTACAGTTAATGTTCTATCTTGAAAAATTAAATGATTATAATTTAGTTGTGAGGTGTCATTGTCTTTCCTTAAAGATGATACCTGGTGTCAGTGAGGCAGACATCTGTGTTCGAACTCAGGACTCATGGTCAGGATCTGGTGGGAGACTCACCAAGAGACTCAGAGTCAGAGCTAGAGGGGACTCCATAGGTATGATCATATTGTGGGCTGTCTATGGGGCGTATGACCCCGACCTGAGGCCCCTCCCCCAGATGTGGGGACAGAGATGTAGCTTGGCAGTGTGGGTCTGCACCATAAGTTTGCAGTCATTTCCATCCCTTGCGATGAAACTCCCAGGCGTGGACAGTTCGGGGGAACAATCTTCCTGCTTGCCTCCCAGTTCTTCCTGTTTCTGGTCCCACCAGCCAGCAAACAATGGATGGCACTTAGAGAACTAAACAGCTTCGAAACAGCAAAACCATCCAGCTCTGAGTGGAGCTTGTTGGAAGGCAGGGCGAGTCGGAACCAGCTGGAGGCCAAAGTGGAGACACTGTTGTCGCACATGCTTGATGAGGGGAAGGATAAGAAATATTTCGGTTTGACTTTCTGATTTGCTCTCATCTCCTGCTCCTGGAGTCTTTGAACTTGGGTGCTGGTGCTCCGTTTCTCAGTCATGCTGCAATGTAATTTCTATTAACTGCACCAGACATTTGATATGTGCAGCCTTACAAAGCCAATAGAAAACCAGGCCCATTGTCCACATTTATTACGTGCAGATACATCACTTCTTGGGTTAAGTATTTGATTCATTGTTTTTTTATTGTCTAAAAAGCAGTCACTCACATGAAGGTGGTTCAAGGGCAGTGACTGTAGTGATCAGATTATAATCAGGGTAAATAAATGAGCTCTGTTTTGTCATTATGCTGCAACTCAGTCCCAAGTGCCATTTTGACAGAATAATCCATGGTCTGAAAGGATCCCTGTCAGGCGATGAAATGAGCTTTCGCTTGACGTTTCCTAGTCCCTCAACGACATGATACCCTCGAGGAGAAACCTCCAGGAACATTCAGATTGCAGGGCCTCTCACACTGAGGAAGGAGGTGCAGACGGTATTCTTGCTAGGCTGTTTCCAGCTCTTGTGTGGTATTTGTGTTGCGTACCAAAGGACACCTCAGTAGGCAGATGCTTCTCTTAGAGCACAGAAGGTGGGGATTGGAATTGGATATTTATACCCATAAAATGGTTACAAGGTGGTGAAAATCAAGTTGATCAATAATTTTGAATAAGTGCATGTAATTCATTCTTCATTCCTCACTTCTTGTACCGGATAGTACAAGCGAGACTTTTTTTTTTCACAATCTGCAGGAAGGGTTGCACGAAGTTCAGCACCTTTAAAGGTATGGATCCTTATGACACATGTGTCACAATTTAATTCAAATCAAATTCAATTCGGTCAATTTTACGGTAAAACCCTTCACAACACAACCACCCCAAAAAAGCAGCATCCCAAAACTAGTTAATGTTTAACATGAATAGTCAATGTCATATAATTAAAGAAGCTTAATAACTTCATTTAGAGTTATCATTTTTCAGATTATTTTAAATTTGGGGACATATTTAACAGTTCAGAAGTGTATTTCAAATGTGTAACTACCTGTATGTAAGAGATAATTTCATGTCATTAAACCATTTAATGACTCATAGCAGTGCAGTGTTGAGGGAATTCCCTGTAGGCTCCTGCACAGTATGAACTCTGTGTGTCTCCTTCAAAGAGATCGCTCCACCTCTGTACATCAGTGGATTGGAAGGACAATCTCCAGGCCCAGGATGAGTCAGTCAGCAAATATCTCTTCCCTGGTTCTGACAGTAGCATTTTCCTAATGGTATGGAACTGTCAGAATGCCTGTTTTAATGAAGTGTTTCCATTATTTAGGTTTCCCGAAGGTACTGTATTGGAGAGAGGACCTGAATTTACATCTCGAGTACAGGGAGCATTCTCTGCCTGCTTGGGTATTAACATTAGTCTGTCCTCGGATATCATCTTCAAACTAATGACCAGGCTGAGAGGTTGCACCTGGAGATTGGACACTTAACTAGATGGATAGCAGCCGGTATCTCTTTTGGGCCAAGTATGCACAGAACTCTCTTTTCGCTCTTCATCACATTTAATACCTTTTCAGTGTTTCCTAGGTTACGAGTCCCATCTCTTCATGTGGAATTTGGAGGTTAGTGACGTCCCAGAATTGAGGTGTGGTTTACATCAACTGGATATGAGATAATTTGCCTCTCAGCATGCCATCAGACCACTACTCTGCTAACCTGCATCTGTCTCCTCATCGCCTTATTTGGTCAGTGTTAGTATTCCATTTCCTGAATAGGACAAGCTGTTTCAGAAAATGGATGGATGGATGGAATACACTTACTGCATTTGTTTATTTTTCTGCACTGTGATCCTTTTACCAGTTTACACTGCAATCCCATTGCACATGTTTATTACTTATTTTTTTGCTCATTCCTATGTTGCACTGTTTGTCCTGTATAGTCCTGTCCTGCATTTTCTTGTCCTGCATTGCCCTGTCCTGCATTATCTTGTCCTGCATTGCCCTGTCCTGTATTGTCCTGTCCTGCATTTTCTTGTCCTGCATTACCCTGTCCTGCATCGTCCTGTCCTGCATTATCTTGTCCTGCATTGCCTTGTTCTGCATCGTCCTATCCTGCATTATCTTGTCCTGCATTGCCCTGTCCTGCATTGTCCTATCCTGCATTATCTTGTCCTGCATTGTCTTGTCCTGCATTACCCTGTCCTGCATTATTTTGTCCTGTGTCGCCCTGTCCTGCATTATCTTGTCCTGCATTGCCCTGTCCTGCATCATCCTGTCCTGCATTATCTTGTCCTGCATCGTCCTGTCCTGCATTACTTTGCCTGCATTGCCCTGTCCTGTATTGTCCTGTCCTGCATTTTCTTGTCCTGCATTGCCCTGTCCTGCATTGTCCTATCCTACATTATTTTGTCCTGCATTGTCCTGTCCTGCATTGTCTTGCCCTGCATTGCCTTGTCCTGCATCATCCTGTCCTGCATTATCTTTTCCTGCATTGCCTTGTCCTGCATTGTCTTGTCCTGTATTGCACCGCAGTTTGTCCTATCCCCTGATGCCCTGCCCTTGAACCCCTAACATAAGAATTTCACTGTGTTCCGCAGAATACATGTGACAATAGAACTTGAAACCTGATAAGTATGAGAAAAGGCTCCTGTCCAGCTCCAGAGGGCTATGGGGACACAGAAATGACTCACTGGCCACCACTGCCTCCCCATCCCCTGTTTCCACCCAGGAAAACGGGTTTTGTTTTTCACTTGGAGTTCCCAAGTATATAGGTTTCTGTCAATTCTATGAACCCTCCTTTGCCTCCATGCCCTTTTGCACTGTTGTACTGTGGGGGGTGGATTACGCCACCTAGTGGACAGGGAGGGCTATGGTTCTGAGTAGCAGTTATGGGTACCTGCTTATGATCTTGGATATTATCTTGGACCCGCCACTAAGCAAAGCCCTTTACTGCTTTCACCCAGATCATTCTGCCTCTTCCCCCTCC
>JAODJW010000094.1:10693155-10704164 GCA_026777045.1 Hyperopisus bebe
GGTGTGTGAGTGTGCCCTGCGATGGGCTGGCCCCCTGTCCAGGGTTGTTCCCTGCCTCGTGCCTGTTGCTTCCGGGAGAGGCTCTGGACCCCCCGCGACCCACTAGGATAAAGCAGGTTGGAAAATGGAAGGATGGGTGGATGCTCCCTGACATACTATAGTGCACCTGCTGGAGGGTGAATTACTGAGATGGGCACAGACAGCAGGAAGGCAAAGACAGACAACAGTAAATATACTGGAGATGGGGGAGAGTAATATGGGACATGACTGAGGAGCAGATGCGGTAACCTGCTGACCTGGGGTCAGTCACTTATCTGTGTTTTTCTGTCAGTGTACATATGTGCTCAGTGACCTGAGCTGAAAGATGAAAAGGTCTCTGTCACATCTGATCTCCCACTCTCCTGCCAATTATGGGAGAAAGGCACACAACAGTGACTTGGGGAGACATCTTGTTTCATTTTCCTCTCCAGGGACTGTGGGTAACCCCTGCTTTCTCGGGACACTGTATAGTATTTCACTTTATAACCTGATGATGATGGTGACAGGGTTGCCAGCTCTTCCACGTCAGGTGTGACACTCATGCTTTCAGACTCATTTATGGCAAATCTATATTATTCTATCTTAAACCTAAAATTAGCTACATCAAAAGCATTGATTTGCAAACCCTACAGACTATTTGCAAGGTAATAAACTCTTACATACATGTAAATGTGTGTGCAGATTTGTCTTATATTGGAGATCTCACTCGAGCTAGCTGACCAAAGTTGGCAACCCTCCGATGATGGAATTATGGGGATGAAGAGTGCCATTTTTGGTGTCACTGCCTTTCTTTGCTCCAGTAGATCATGCTGGGTCATCAATCACAGCCTCATTTGCATACAGCCATCTGTCCAAGTTGTTCTTTCTTTTTGCAGTAGCAGGTAACTTCAGCTGCAGGTTCTTCTTTTTCCTCTGCATTAGCATTTAGCTTAAACTCCAGGTTCTTCTTTCTCTCTGACTAGCACGTAGCTTAAGCTGCAGGTTCTTTCACTCTGATTAGCATGTAGCTTAAGCTGCAATTTTTTCTTTCTCTCTGATTAGCATGTAGCTTAAACTGCTGATTCTTTTTTCTCTGTGCATTAGCATGTAGCTTAAGCTGCAGATTCTTCTTTCTCTCTGATTAGCATGTAGCTTAAGCTATCCAAATCTGGAAGCCATTTTGAACTGTGGCCTCCTTTTGTGTGTGTTTCTGGTCTCTGTGGTCACGCTCTGCGTGGCAGTGCATCTGGAGGTGTGGTGACAGTGTGGAAGTCGACAGAATGGTTGTGTTGGACAGCCCGACAGTTTCTCTATGCTGCTGGCTCACTCTTCCTAGGGGCTCACTGTCCCTGTTAGGGCGATACCACTAATTACCCCATTTTAACATCTAATTACAGTGGGGATTGTGAGGGTCAGCACCCTGTGCTCGCTGCCGATTAGGCTGCCTTTGCTAAATTGTGGCCGCATAAACACATTGAGAGTATCTTGTCTTGTTTTTGTAATATTACATTCTTTCATGATGTAATACGACACGTATTACTGCATGTATGCACAGTACATGTGGGGGTGTACAGTTATCTAAGTATTCATAATAAAAGGAATTATCCCCCCAACAGAGAGAGTGACACGTGCATTCTTATTTATGCTCATAAGAAGGAATTAATTTCCCTCAGTCACTTTAGTATCGACTGTGTGTAAATGAGATTTTTCATGACCTAAGATGAAGTGATTTTTCATGACCTAATAAAAAGCGATTTTTCACAACATGAAAGTGGAGCGCTTTCTCATCCTTTGAAGGTACAACACAAAGACTCAGAGTCGTGCTGGGGTGGGGGGTGGCTCTGATCCATCCAGAGAATAACGTCACTGAGTTAGAAACCATCAGCTTTATTAGGAACGATGGGCCTTGTACTGCTCTGGGTGTGAAAAAAAAGCTAAAGTTTAAAGTGAAGTGGGAGAAAGTCGCGGAGAGATGGATTACCGTGGATTCGCTCTTCTTTTTTTCCATCCTGTCAGGCACTTTGAGAGCAAAATTATGCACAAAGGATAAGTGACAGAAGTTGTCGGTCCTAATAGATTCGACTTTGTCGAATCCCACTGGATTTGTGATGAAATACGGGAACACAATTATTCTACCCGTGAATGAGTACTCCGAGATGAAAATGGCCGGGGAAGTGGGTGTCATTTTCTGGTGGACGACAACAGCAGAAAGGGTATTGTGACTAGTGAGGCTGCTCAGTGTGGCCATGGATGAGATGGCAGTCCGTAGCAGGGCCCTCACACGTCCAAGTACACAGTCAAACACTACTGCAATTTCTTAACCCGGAGTAACAGGAGGAAGGAATGTACCCCCTCCACCACCCAACCTGGGTGCTGAGCAGCTACAGTGCTTGCAACAAAATCAATATATGTTTAAATGGCATTTTTATTTAAACAGAGCACTACTGCAAAGCCGCGCTTTCTGTCCTCATTTTTTCCATGTTTTCTGAAAGTGGGGTCACTTTAAAAATTTGAAAAGTGTATGCTTGCATGCACCACCATGCACACACAAACTATACTCTTACAGTGTGTCAGTGTATATCGCCGTAGGTTCTTTAACGCTCTCCTATCTCCTTGCTGTTCATCTTAATTAGCAGATGCCCTCTGGTGTAATGTGGTGTAATTCCTTTACCCAGCTAACGGCTGCTGCATAGAAACACCTATATGCCACAGAAAGCAGATCTTCGTTACTCGTTATTCTGTAATCAAGTCTGACTGGTGGTGCAGGTAACACACTCACTGTACATGCCGAAATTAATTGCCAATATGGATAATTGTATATTTGATAGATACAGATTTGATTACACTCATTACCTTTAATTACAAACTGACAGAGAGGAAAACACTTTGAGCCAGTGCATGGATACCCTGGTGGATTCTGGGGGCCCAGCACTTTGCAGGGAGCTCGAAATATGTAATATTATACAGCCGATTGGGCAGGGGGGCCCAGGTGCCATTTTGACAAGGGGCCCAGAATTTTTAGCTACAGCCCTGCCTCTCAAACAAACTCCAGCATGTCATTTTGTGAATGGTACCTTGATATGTGATATCGATAAACATCAGTTATACCCTTAGGCATGTAAGTAGATTCACGTTGACTTGGTGAATACGGATTAATGGGCGGTTTGCTGTGTCAATGTGTGCCGTGAGGTAGGTTAATAGGGGCCTGGTGATGGCCTGTTTGCTCCCCATTGGTGTTGGAAGCGTCCCTGTGATTTATTAATGATCGTGGTCATAAGCTCCTGTACTGTTTGTTTGTCAAACGACTGCATTAGATTTACACACCGATTTGGCATTAAATTGGGCAGAGGGGGCAGACTGGCCTGGGGATCCGGAAGGCTTGGCCGTAGCACGCATTGCGGAGTTAATGGTGAGCCCAGTGGATTTGTGAGGAACTTCCACCCCGCTCTGGGGGCACCTCACTTTTAGTTTCCTACCCCCGTTCCTGGCTTTTGACAGGTGCCATGCGAAATGACCCCAGACTGTCATCTTATGTCACTCAAGTTAAAAATAAAAGCAGAGGAGCATCGCCAGGACGAGCTGTGACCGGGCCAGAGAGTCCTCTGTGAGCGAGCGTGCGCATCTGGAGTGACATCACTGTGCCCCGAAGCTCGTCGCCAGCAGGGCGGCGGTCAAGGACATTGCACCCAGACATCCTGGCCCCATCTTCCAGTGTCATGAGGAAACTGACTGACTGTTCGCACAGGCATGAATATACAAACGGCTCCTAGCCAATCATGGCAGGGTCCCCCGCCCCGCGCCTCCCTCCCAGCAGGCATAAAATGTGAATTCATTTTAAAAAGTGTATGTCCTTCAGTCTCTGGCTACATTACAGACTCACACACACACACATACACACACGTGCGTACCTATCTAAAAGTGGATTGTCCATTAATTTCTATGGGAAAAATCCTAATCCGAGTCACGACACCCTTAACCCCTACCCAGCCCTAACCTTAACCATGAATAACCAAACAAAATAAAGACTTTTCGCATATTTAGTTTTTTGATTAGTCACAGATTTTTTATAAAATTGACTTTCCCCTTGTGGGGATCGAAAAAATGCTCCCCACAACGTCAAACTAACTGGTTTTTATCACATTGTGGGGACATTCGCCCCACACAATGTGATGTATATCTGACCCACACATACATTATGAAAGCTCTTTAGTAAGAAAGCAGCATGTATAACACCCTGCCGATTGATCAGTTAATCCTCCACCGAGCCTCTCAGTGGCACTCCAGGCGTAATGGAGGTGCCGGGCGAGCAGGTAACCTCCTGGCTCCTCTCCATCTCCCCAGATCTGAGGCCTCCAGCAGAACCTGAGCTAATGGTCCATCAGCAGGTAACTCAGGTTTTCAGTGCCCTCTGTGTCTTCATGCCAGGCTGGTTTTATATATCAGCACATCTTTGTGAGCGAACATATCAGTCATTCATTATTTGTTTACTTTATTATTTATTTTTTACCTACCAAGCAATGGCGTATTACAGACAAGGATAGAGACGACTGTGTCATTTCCACTGGTCAAACTTTTATTGTTTTTATTAAATGAAACAGGAATCCCATAATGGAATCCCATAAAGTGTTCCAATGTACTAAGCCCAGATACCAAAATACTCATCAAAATACTCAAAACAGCCGATGAATTACAACATGTCAATGTGACAAATGCCTGAAATAATCTGTCATTCATGCATTACGAAGCTCATTCTGAGTCCTTATTACCCCCATGCCCCCCTGCCCCCACACATATTTATCCATTCTTATCTGTGTCTCTCTGATGGCTCTAGGCAGTAATGAATGTACTTTAAACATGCACCTGCAGCTTAGTAAATGTGTGATTTCCAGCTCCCTGGAGAGCAGGACAATGGCCCTAGATGACCGTCACGCGTCTTTCAACTCTTTAACCATGGCAACGGGAATCCTGTCGGCACGGAGACGCATAAACATCATAAACGTTCCAGAACACACATACTTTATGAGTCACTTTTGACCTGCGTTCATGGAATAACAAGGTCAGACGTGATGAGGGTGGCGGGAAGTGAGACCATCCTGGACTGGAAGGCAGGGCTGCTCGCACATGGCCGGGGGCCAGTCTGAGCGAGAGCCCACTTACCTCGTGGCGGGACGGGCGTGAGTCTCGGCCTTCTGCACCTGCACCAAATGCCTGATGACACGTAATCTCCTCAGCGTGCCTCAGATAATGAGCGACGAGGCGACGGACCACAGCCATCAGCTGGGGCTTCATGGAAATTGGCAGCAACGTCAGCGCGCTGAGCCCCGTCGGCTTGACGCACCCTGTCTGTCTCCTTTCATCACCACACCCAAAGCGCGCTTCTAAAGCGCTATACTCCGGTTACTGTACTTCCTGCACTGACTGCAGCTTCACTCTCCTCGTCCCCTCCAGAAGCCCTCCCCGTCTCGCCCCTGTCTTGAACGCGCCTGCATTTCGGCGCAGCTGATTAAAACCCCGTGACTTCCGCGCTGCTCCGGATGCAGAGACGTTCCTCGGCTGCTTCCCAGCCCTCCTCCTTAATCGTCATTATCCGCCACGCGGGACTGATGCTGCCGTTCGTTGGCAAAACTTCCCGTGCATTTAGGCCAGCGCGGCGCCCTGTTATCTCTGTGGCGTCTGAGGTATCTCTCTTTATACAGATGTGAACTTTTGGCCTGAATATTTCATCTCTTGTCCTGTGGGTGACTGGTTCGAGTGCCACTACAAACCCGGGCCGTCAGCGAGGTAACTAGGTGGGGGTTTATAAATGGGTTAAAAGTTCTAAGGTTCCTATAGAAACGGAAGGCTGGGGAAAATGTGAGTGACACAATCACAGGATTGACTGCTGTGGAGGAGGAATGCTTTCCTTTTGGAGCGGCGGGCGGGCGCCGTTCCCTCCCAGTCCGTCTCTGGAGGCGAGGTCGTGCTGGAGAATGCAGCGGCGGCCTCTGTAACAGATTGCCTTTTAATTGGAATTTGTTAATGTCATCTATTTTCCACTGGCGCCCCTGAAATGAAGTCGTTAAAGACATAAGCTTTTCTTAAATGGCCCGTTTATAAAACAACCAATGTGGACTCAATAAGGCATCCATTTAAATACCAAATCGGGAAAAACGTGCCATTAAACTTCTGCCTCTGACTCTTCCCATGGCCAAATAAATGCCTTTCTTGTTATTGTACAGGTAGCAAGTACAACACAATCTAATCTGCGCATATCCTATATGGCTCTCCTACCATATAACACGCACACATATATACGGATGCAGGCGAGAGCAAAGCTTGGAATAAGAGCGCAGGCTCTGCAATTTTTTCTGCACCCTGGGTCAGTTTGGAGATTAAGGCCCTTGCTCAAGGGCCCAGCAGTAATATGATTATTCTGCCAGCTAAAGGATTCGAATGGACAGCCTCCCAGATACAGAGACGTATTCCTTACCCACAGAGTCACAAAAAAAGTAGTGTGGACAATTTAAGGACCATTTAAAAATGCTTTTAAAATATAAAATGGCATGAAATAATATTCCTTAAAACTGTTATTATAGGTGGTTGGGTTTGGCACTGTGGCTCAGTGCTGTCGCTTCAAATGGCTAGAGGTTGAATCCTACCTCTGCTGTGTGCATGGACCTCCCTGTTCATGCACCTCCCTGATCATGGACCTCCCTGTTCATGCACCTCCCTGTTCATGCACCTCCCTGTTCATGCACCTCCCTGATCATGGACCTCCCTGTTCATGTACCTCCCTGCTCATGGACCTCCCTGCCCATGGACCTCCCTGCTCTCCCTGTGTAATGCAGGTTCCCGTAGTTACACATCCCATCCATTTCTGTACTCACTTGTCCTGTTTAGGGTTGTGGGGGAGGGGGTGGGTGCTGAGGCTAGAGGAATGACCCAGAGGCAGGGCACCAACACTCTATTCACACTTTAGTAACATCTGTTCATCTTAGAATGTTTTTGGACTGTGGCCAAGTATCCGGGGGAATCCCCAGGATGACATGGGGAGAACTTACAACCTCCACGTACATGGAGCAACGGCGGAGACATGAATCCAGGTCCCAGAGGTGTGAGGCAGCAAAGCGATAATAATAATAATGTTTTTATATATAGCACTTTTCATACATGAAATGCAGCTCAAAGTCCTTAACATGTGGAATTAAATTAAGACAGAAGGATGGAGAAGCTGGATAAACTGTATGCACCGTATGTAATGTTCAAGTTGTGAAAAGGTTTCAAGGGGGATGGTGGTGGGTATCAAATTTTTGCAGGGGGGTTCGAGTGGAGCAGGGGGTAATGATCATGTGATTACTGGGTTAGGACTGGGGTCTGCCAGTTCAGTACCAGTATTATAGTTGGTAGATGTACCTTTATGTGGGGGAAATTACACAGAACATTTTAGTTGGATGGTGAGGGAGGGTGGAAAATTTTCAAAGGGGATGGTTTTTGTAATTTTCTCCCTCGGGGGCGGGGGGGGGGGTGGCATCCAGGTGCATCCCATGACAGCTGGAGCTCAGACATATGCTGCCTGGGATTGGCTCCAGGCTGCTGACGACCCTGACTGGGAGAAGAGGTTGGAAGATGGATGGATAGATGTATATTCAAAAGTGTTCTGCGGTCGCATTAATATTCTTGCTGTGGTATCATCCATCTTTCATCCTGACTCTCCATTACAGGATCACGATGTGCAATAATATCCATAATTTTATAAAGTCTTTTTTTATATCCTAAGTTGTAGGTCTGTAAGAATCTCATATGGCATAATGTCAGTGACATCTTGCATTACTTTTCTCATCAGGAAGCTCATTTGTCAGGATTTCAGGGTGAAACAGGCCCCAGGTCTATTAATCAGGGTTTGTGTCTAGCTTGTGATGTTTTGTGTAAATGGTTTTTTTTTTTATCAATACGAGTACAAGCTGTTTGACCTTGGTCGCTGTGTCGTCATGGTCAAAGTTGGGAGGCGGCGGCGGTTGAACATACGGGCTGGAGCACGGCTGTGATCCGTAGCTGAATGTGTGTACTGCCCCCGGCTGCAGGGAGGAGGTAATACATGCTAATATATGGAAATGTATTTTTTTCCTAAAGCAGGGTAGATAAGCGATTACCATTTCCCCATCTGATCCCGGCGCTGCTCCCTCATGCAGTGCCTGCGAACGCGGATCTAGCAGCTGCCTGCATCTCCAGCCCCACTCAGCTTCCTGCTCGCTGGCTCTCTTACCGTGCCCCCCCCCCCCCCCCAGACCCCAGAACATCCTGGTACCAGGAGCTTGATCGAAACTTTAAAGTTTCAGTTCCCAGTGGCTCGGTTACTGACAGCTGGGCATCTCGTCTTCCGGGATCGCCTGCGGCGTAGCCGCCGGTCATCAGTGTGGATAACAAAAGAGGTGACACATGTTCCCTGCCCGGCCCTCCCGTGCGAAGCCGATAAGGGATGTGGAGGAACCCCAGGAGAGATTGCAGAGCTGCTCCCGGTAATCGACTCAGTCTCGGCGGAGAGGTTAATGACAGGAATTTGCAGATGCATCGAGCCGAGCCGGAAACGTGGCTGGCCGACCTCAGTAAATAACAGTGCAGTGAGGAGTTTACTACCACACGTCTCCTTTTAATTTCATTTGGAATCAGCATGGTAATGGATCGATATGGCTGCCCCGGCCAGCGGAGTCGTAAGGGGCCGTCTCAAAATGACCTTAGCCACAGAAGGCCTGCAGTAGATAATAGTTTCCGGGGGTCGGGGGATGAGGTTGTACCACGGGCAGTGAATCCAGGGCTTCATTTAGATCCATTCTGCAAGGGGGCTTAGGGTCAGTCAATCTTTGCATCACCGGGGGGGGGGATGGGGGCAGCTGTTAACTTCCCCTCCCCCTTTTCATAATCTCAGCCTGCCTTATTCTGTTCCCCCTGAAAGGTTAAGAAAGGTCCACAGACACAAATCTGTGCCGGAGTTTAAAGGTACACAAGCAATTTGTGGTCAGCGCCCTTCAGGCAGGAGGTTGGGCCTCAAAAAGTGACCCGGTCCGGCTGATACCGCGTGAGGCCCGGGTCGGCGCAGGGGTCAGTGGCCCATAGACAGCTGGCAGAAGATTTTTGTTCCTGCTGGCTGCAGCCCCTCCAACAACAATAAATGGCACCCAGCACTGCGCGTGACGCCTTCTTCCCTCTGGCCCTTTTTTCACCTTCTCCATGTTCCTCTGTCTTCCCATGCAGTGCTGGGGAACCTGGAGTCCCGTGGGGTTCTGCGCAAGATCAGCGACATGCTGGAAGTCATCATGAAGAGGGTCGACGCCCTGTCCAGGCTGGACAACTCCACTGACTCCCGTCGACTGGACGAGCTCAGCTCTGCAATCAACAGGTGCAGGAGCCTGGGAATGGGTGGGGGTTGGGGGGGGGCACTGGGTCCTCACTACTGTAGCTGAACAAGTATAGCGCAGTGCTAACACAAGAGGTCATGGGTTTGAATCCCAGGGAGCGTACATAAATTATAACGCTTGTCTCTGTTCAGCTCAGTTCCGTGATCAAAAGGTGCAGGACCCTGGTAATGGATAGACGGCAGTGGAGCAGCATTGAGTCCTTGCTTCTGTAGCTCAACAAGGAGACGTTGTGCTAATGCAAGAGGTCATGGGTTCGAATCTCAGGGAGAGTTCATGTATTGTGAATCTCCTCGCTGCTGTAATTCACTTCAGATAAAAGCATAAATGTTTATGGAAACCGTATTTCACTTGCTGATGATGTCCAAGCCACTCAAGCTCTTGCCCTTCAGAGTGGGTCTGCAGTCAATGATGATCAATGGCTGGGATCGGCTTCAGATAACCCTGCGGTGCAGCCTGACAGTGGCACTGATCCGCTCCTCTCTAATCATACAAGAAGAGCAGGCAATATCATCTCCGAGCACTTCAAGCGGCCCCTTCCTGTGGTGTCCCTCCGAGCCCCTGTCCCTGTCTTTGATGCTGGCCCAGACAGTCCTCGCACAGCAGCCTCAGAGAGCCATTTTATCGCCCGGCTCTGCTTTCCCAGCGTGACTGCAGCCTGCCAACCGGAGATGAACGCTCGTTTTAGGATCTCCACCACGGTGGGGAGGGTGAGCAAGAAATGGGGAAGAAGAAACGATAAAGAAAAGCGGGGGAAGGTGCAGACGGATTTGTGGGCTGTTACCGAGCAACGCTCATTTGCAGTTGCTTGGTTAATACCCCCCACCTCCACATCCCACCCCACGCTGGGGTCTTCGTTGTCCTCCCCGAGATGTGGAGAGAGAGTGAGGTTGGCATGATGCCAGTCAGACCTGTCTGCGTCATTCTCATACAGCTCAGTGTGGCTCCATCTTTCAGTACCAGCATCTTCTCTGGCCTCCACCCCCCTCTATGGCTGCCCCCTTCCCTAACAGCTTTGGTGCGCCAGCTGTAGATCCCCAAAGCCCACTGCTACTGCAGTCTTTTCTCCGCCCACTTTGGGGTGTGGCTTAAATATGCCCCCCTGCTGCCAGCCCAGATAGCCTTATTTTCTGGATTCACACACATTAAAATTCATCGATAGTCTTCTCAGAGTATCTGTTCGGTGCATATTACAATATTCCACAATCACAAAGCTGTACTGGTCTGCATCATGCCGTCCGTCATTTACATATAATAACTACCTGTTACACGGAATCTTTCATGCAGCTTTTTTTGTAGAATGAAAATATGTAAGCGACCACCTGCATGGAAGTAAACTGATGCTCCTTGTACTCCACAATTCAAAGCCTTTAGGACAAACCTACTCCCGTCACGTGGAGACCGAGAGATGTTCCTCAAGGTTCCTCAGAAAACCAGCCACCATTTGCACAGGACCTGTGCTCACTCTTTAGCTGTGTGATGTCTGCAAACCGGATGGTGATGGAAGAGAGGAATGCTTCATCCATCTTCCTGAATTCACACTTACAATGGCAAGATCTCCAGCTAACGGTGTCTCACAGACATATGCTGGGGATGGGAGGG
>JAODJW010000094.1:10714726-10741588 GCA_026777045.1 Hyperopisus bebe
CATCCTGTCCAGATTGCCCCCTGTCTTGTGCCCTGTGATGGACTGGCATCCTGTCCAGATTGCCCCCTGTCTTGTGCCCTGTGATGGACTGGCATCCTGTCCAGATTGCCCCCTGTCTTGTGCTCTGTGATGGACCTGGAATAGGCTCCAGGCTTACAGAGGCCCTGTAATGAATGTAGAAGAAATAGCTGCTATGGTCCCAATATTGCACTGTCCTCCAAATATCTAAATTTCTTTGTGCAACCAACTGAATACAGTCGTAGATTGAATATTGTCTAATTAATATGGCCTATCCCTTTTGTTATGTATGTTCATCCTCTGGTACCACCTGTAGATGTAAGTTAAAGTCACACTACATATCAAAGTTACATATCCTAGTAAATCTTTATTGGCTGTTCAAATTTTCTATTAAAGCCAGCTTACTGCCTATTGGTCTACCCCTCCTGACCCCACCCCTGCAGGCGGCCTTCCGCACTGATGTCAGCGCCCTCCTGGAGCAGGTGGGCACGGGCAAGGAATCCCTGAGCTTCATGAAGAGGAGGATCCGCAGGCTGGCTACACAGTGGGGCATCGCTGCCCACCGGCTGGACAACAAGCTGCACAGACGCTGGAGGGAGCAAAAGAGGGTGAGTGGGGTGGGGGAGGTGCCACCATGAGGAGGGGGGTCAACATACATAGCGACCGGCATCTATCAGTCATTTTGCATTGGCGACATTCATTCCTGGGCCACTCCAGATGTTCGCGAGTGCCATCACACATCTGCACTAAGATGTTCATCATACCTAATTAGGGAAAGGAGCGAGTTGAGGAAACATTTCAAACATCTGTAGACAGTGTTGACTGCGAGGGGGCGGAGCTGGCAGGGGCTCAGGCAGATTAAGTGACATCTCCCTAGGTGGATTTAAATGGCAGGAGCTGGGAAGCTCACGCATGTGTCATTGGGAGTGTGCGTGTGGGGGGGGGGGGGGGGGGGAATGATCCATGGGCAGATTTATGGCTTATTGTGTTGCTTTCCTTTATCCGGCTGACATTTTACTGCCCGTAGATGCCCGTATTTGTGCAACGGGACCCATCTTAGTTCATAAATGAGGAACCTATTTTATATGGCATCGGCCAGCGGAACGTTAAGTACGGACTGGGTGGAGGATCACGATAAATCAGGCAGGAGTAAAATATTGGCCCCAGCAGCCGCACTCAAGAGAATTAATATTCCCTCCGACGAACACGGGAGCTGGAGCGAAGGCCTCGTTCATGCAGAGAGGGGAGGAAACGAATTAGCGGGGATCCTCCCAGCTATCTATCCTCATTTGGGACGTCACAGCCCTAGAGCATCTCCACCTGTGACACCGCCCTCACGTCACCTCCGCCACCCACTAGCGGCCTCACGCCGCACGAGTCATTAGCCTCCATCACTGGCTATGCACACATCCTGCATTATTAACTGGCACTGGCTGCAGGGGAGATGCAGCGGCACCGCGGAGACACATGCAAGGGCCTCCGTGGTGACGGTCGCCGCGGTGACAATGCAACCTTGTGAATGCGAGGTGCTCCTGACTGGTTTTGACTGCTTTAATTCCACAAACCCTCCAATTTGTCAGGGTATAATGGTTTGGAGAGTTTCCAAATCCCAACAAATGCACAATAACCTTCATTCCTTATCTGGGTGCTAGTCAATAAACCATCTCCTCAAAAGTTAAGAGACGGAGAGAGAGAGAGAGAGAGAGAGTCAGGCATGCATAAACAAACTGATATTTATCTGTGATTGGAAGCTGCACTGCTCCTGTGGTACGAATTAGGGAATCATTTTCTCATTTGTATATTTGTTTGTGTGTGTCATGCGCCTGGGATTAGAATAATTAAGCGGCACGTTCCACAGCAGATGGATCATCTCAGCTGGCCCCCCACCACTGTTCTTAATCTATCAGTGGATGACCCCTGCATCTGGACCGGACTCCCTGGAGGAAGGAAGAAAGAAGGGTGACTGTGTTCCCCTAATAGAGAAAAAAATTATTCCGGCTCCTTCCTGCAAGTCCCGCTCTCACTTCTCAAAGGACGACCCAGAAACTGCACATTATTTTGTTCTGCCTGTGAATTGTTTTTTTTTGTACACTGATGGTAGTGAATCATCCGTTCAGTTTCAGGACCCCTCCTCACCCGCTCTAACCTACCCTACCCTGGTCTTTAGCCACTCTGACCTTGAGAAGGGGATGTTCTGGTTGTTCTCAGGAGCACCGATCTGATCAAAGCCACTCATGCCCCTAAATCGGGAAGCGTTACGGTTCAAAGAACGGCAACAAACGTGAAGTTTGCTGGGTAGTGAGGCGGATGCAAAGCGCAGCCGATTGATTGCTAAAAATATTCGCCTGGTAGTTCAGGCTCCAGCAGGAATAGCAGGAAAGCACCAGTTTGTTTTAATTTTATTATTGTTTTTTTCGTTGGTGCACGGAAACAAACCAAACACAGCGTGCAATCGCCGGGCCCCAGCCTCCTCGGTTCTAACGGAAATGATGGCACCGGCGTGGTGTGAAACAGATAATCCCCCCCACCGGGTATGCGGTCTGCCAGGCTTATTGCTGATTAGCGCCGCCCGTCATTAATTTTCACCTGCACTCATTTCCCCACCGATCGCGTCACGCCATGGCGCGCTGAGTCCTTTTGTTACAGCTCTTCTGTGTTTCCCGTGCAAAGCCAGCTGCTAAGCCACTTGTAAACAGGTGCAGTCTGACACTTTTCATACTTATGTCTGCTTTGTGAATACCGGGTTACTTTTTGCTGCCAGTTTCTCCATGTTGCATATGTTAGCTGATTACGGAGGCTATGCGTACACCCGGGATTTCTGGGGTAACTGATTATAGAGCGGGGCTGCCAACTATCATGCTCACACAAGTAATCGTACAAAAAAATATATATTATTCCATTATAAACCTAAAATTAGCTACATCAAAATCTTTGCGGTACTTTACAACCCAACAGACTGTTTTCTAGGCAATAAAATTCTTACATACATGTAAATGTGTGTGCAGACTTGTCTCAAGTTGAAATTCTCACACAAGCCAGCTGACCAAAACAGGCAACCCTGTAGAGGCTGTGTGTATTTTTTGTTGTTGTTTTCCAAGCTAATTACTGATGTTAACTGTTTACACTGGCTTTACTTAACAACATAAGTAGGCTCCCTCTAGTGGCCACCTTAAAGCGTGCGGCTGGGGATGATCACCTCGTTCTCCCTGTGACGAGGCAAAGTGGTGGTACTTTTGGGCTGGGGAAGGTAGGGTACTGCTCTCTCTCTGCCTCTTGGACATCTGTGCCCATGAACTCAGAGGGCACATGTGTCATTCAGGGATGACAGATGCCAGCACCTGCTGCCAAACCCCCCTCGACTGGTTCCCCGTGTGGCAGATAACAAGGCCCCCTCCCATTCGAGGAGCGGCGGGGGTGACAGTAGCCCAGCCTGTCACTGCGACGCTCCCTTCACAGCGGGG
Organism: Hyperopisus bebe; assembly: GCA_026777045.1. Taxonomy (NCBI): domain Eukaryota; kingdom Metazoa; phylum Chordata; class Actinopteri; order Osteoglossiformes; family Mormyridae; genus Hyperopisus; species Hyperopisus bebe. Next base: position 10,718,206 of record JAODJW010000094.1, read on the forward strand.
TGACCTACCAGCTGTCTCGTGCAACCGCGGCTCACGGTGAAAGCGACCCTATCGATCTGTGCTGCAGTGCCACTTCACATTACAAGTGGTCGTAATCATAATTGCATATGCAACTGCAAATTTAACTGTAAATGCGATTAATTCGGGGACAGTATCATTTTACTGTACATGCTGCTGCAGCACATTGAGACAAAAGCAGAGACAATAGAAGCCTTGATCTCATTACAAAGGCTGCAGGTGCCCAGTCAGCCATGGATGAGGCTCATTTTTTAATTTAGTTTTTTTTTTCCTTCACGAGGGACGCAGTATGCGACGTGCCAGCACGCCTCGTGTTCTCCATACTCCTCTTGCCGTTATCCTGTTCTCTGTTACCGCTTGCAGTAACAGGGTCGCCTCAATCAGCTTCTGGTTTCCCCAGGGAGACCCTGGCTCCTGGAGGCCTGACAGCTGTGGGTCACCTCCGCCCTGGGCTCCACCATCCAGGGGCCGGGGCCAGGTGGGCCCCCAGCCGCAGCTGGGCGCTGATGGTGGCCCACCTCCAGGGCGCTCTCCTTCCTTCCTGTCTGGCCTTTGGCATGCCGAGGAGGGGGGCGTGTGCGAGAAATAGGATCGTCCCGCTCCTTCAGCAGAACACCAGCGCACCGCTGCCGCCTCACAAGGACAGGACAGCTGGGTTCCTTTGTACAGTCTCTTACTTCTGGGTCAGCTTTGTGCTGAGTGGCTCGTGCTGCCGTCACCCTCTTACAGGAGTCTTGGGGGAGGAGGAGGAGAAGAAGGAGGAGGAGGATGGGCGGCCTTCATTCCACTTTATTGCTGTATGCGCTGCAAGCCTTGCCGCCCTTTCACACAGCATGCAGATTACCCACAATTCATCTGATCTTTTCCCCAGAACTTTAGAGCCATCAGGGAAAGATTATAATAATCCATCTAGCGCAGGTGCGGCCCATCCTGTATCCTCAGGCCGGTTTGGGTCTCCCTCCGAATGCCTTTCTTATGTCACTTCCTGTAAACGGGCTGCTTCTTCATCCAGACAGCCATGCAATCTGCCGGCCATATTTTAACAGCAGTTAAAAATTTGTCCTCTTTATTGACAGGAAGTGGCCAGACTGGGCCTGTTAAATCAGAGCATCGCTCGCTCCGGATAGGCTACACCATCCCGGTGGGCGGCCACACGCTGGCCCGCGTGGGCTGATTCCCACATGCTCGAGGCGGGCATGTCTAGGCTGGTGAACGGCAGCACTTCAAAAACAGACAGAATCCGCAGCTGGCCACGTGAAGAGGCAGCAACAGGCTCGCCAGCAGGAGGCATAATGTCAACAACAATAAAATGATTCTAATGTCCTCTACAAATATGTCCCTTTCTCTGTCAGTGCTTTCTGTCGATGCCCCTTTTCTCATGAAACATTGCAGTGTGCGTTTGTGTGTAACTTTTCTCCCCCATCTGCTCTGAAAGGAAGGTGACAATCCTAAGAATCGTGAATGGGAGTTACAGGTGTTTCCTGAATCTATTTTTTTCCCCTGGCAAAGGGAGTGAGCTTGTATCGCTTAGGGCACTGGCTGCACCAGAGGACAGTGAAGAACATCCAGGCAGCCTTTCTTGGATGCCTTTTTCGCAGTATGAAGAGAGTGTTTAATCATGTTAGGTGTGTGTGTGTGTGTGTGTGTGTGTGTGGGGGGGGGGGGGTTCAACCTTTTGGCAAGCACTGGAAACCGCAGTGGACGTGCGAGGCACGCACAAGCACCGCAGAGAGAGAGAGAGTAATTACATAAGCAACCAGTCGTGTGCAAAGGTGCTTATGTAACGTGCTGAATGACTGCTGCCCACGTGCTGAAGGTCAAACTCGCCCATAAACTCTGTACTGCCGTGTTGGAGGCCCACTGGAACCTGGCCAACTGTAAGCCGAGGGGATTGAGTGTTTGGCGTGCACCTGAGGTATCCCCCCACCCTTTTCTCCAGATCCTGGTCCACGTGGGCTTCCTGACGGAGGAGTCCGGTGACGTGTTCAGCCCCAAGGTGCTGAAGGGGGGTCCCCTGGGGGAGATGGTGCAGTGGGCCGACATCCTGACTGCCCTCTACGTTCTTGGGCACAACCTCAAGATCTCCGTTTCTGTGAAGGACCTACAGGGGTGAGTCCTCTTGTACCTGGGTCGCACGTATTGCACGTCTGCCCTGGGAACCAGTGACGAGTCTTGTTATAACCAAGGGAACGGCCAGACTTTCTGTCTGTCAACTAGAATTTTTACAGAGAGTTGGTGGTGTTATGATATCCAGTGTAAACTGTTACATATGTAACCTGTTAGCCCATATGTTCACCTGATTGGATTCTCCACTCAGCAATATCTGTTTTATGGTATTTATTTATCAGACGATCTCTGTTGAGAAAATGGTCAGACAGTCTCTGGAACAATCAGTGTTAAGGATCTTGCTCGATAACCCACTGGTGAAATTACTCTACCAGCTGGGATTTGACCCAGCAACCTTCCAGTCATGAGAACAGAGCACTAACCCACAGAGTTGTACGCCACCCCCGTTTATCTAAAACTGCAGCGGAACAGTTGATTTGTATTTTTCTGCCTTTTCTTGGGGCGACGGGCCCCCAGTGTCATGTGACAGTACCGGCAGCACAGAATCTCGTGCATCGTGTGACTTGGTGTCTCTGCAGCTAAAAATGCGATTGCTGGTCTGAAAGCTGCCATAGCCTTTGCAAGATGTTCATGCCTTAAATATTCTGGGAAATAACACCCTCTCACTATGAATACGCTCACATGTACGTCAGTGCAGATTGTGGCTCCGGGTAAGTTTCTCAGGACAAAACCAACCCCTAAATAGACCCCCGAATCTTTCATGACAGTTACCTCATGCACACAAAAGAGTAATGCTGGTAAAGACTGTAAGTTCGTGTAACTTAATCAGGGGCTGTCACTCACATCTACAGAGGTGGGGGTTTGACTCCTGCCCCCTGCTTGTGTTGCATGGGGTTTATGTGGGGGGGGGAGGTATTTTGGCAGCAAGGTGTTCTAAGTTGCCTGTTTGGAGTGAGTGAATATCACTTGTAATGAACTTTCATCGCATGCAGGGTGTACCACAGCCTTGTCTCCTATAAGCTGCCCCCCCCCCCCCGCCTCCCCCCATGTTCTCCTTGGATTCCTGTAGGTGTCCTGCACGTGCTCTAGGTTACTCCAGAAACTAATAGGACAGTGTCTTTAAATTGTTCTCCATGTGAGCATGTGTGTGCGCGCACGTGTGTGTATGTGTGTGTGTGCGCGGTGGGGGGGGGGGGGGTGGACTGCTCTCTGAGGTGTGCCCTGTGCTTCCCAGGGTAAGCGTATCTGCAGGAGATGCTCAGGCGGCTTTCAGAGCGTGGAGAGCTTTGGCGAGACGAGCAAAGCTGCCGTGTTTCCATGCGATACATGAGAGTGGCCGCTTCAGAAGCGCGACTTCCAGGCACACTTGTTAGCGCGTGAGCCTCTGCCTCGCACGGGATCGGCACTCTGACCACGGGCATGCAGATCGCTTTGACTACCTGCTGGCATCTGCTGGATTCTCTGCCTCACCACATAACATTGAATCTGACTCATTTTACCCTAAAGGTAGCAAAGAAACAGAAATATGTGAGCTTTGAACAGGCATGGAAAATCTCCCGTAATTTTCAGGAGGCTGCAGTGACTGGAATGTGACTTCATGACCCCAATATAATAGAGCATCCACCCAGCTTCCAGCTACTTATACTGGTATGGTTCACTGGGCCAACTGCCCAAACAGTGCTAAAGGAGCCTAACTTAATTGTCCGTCAACATACTCACATTTGTTTCTCACATTTTGTGAAGAATAATGCTTTTCTTGAATGCAAGATAACCTGACTGAAGAATGTAAGCAAACAGAAAACATTTTTTTAAATCCTCTTAGCGTTTTCCATTCAAGACTCTTGAAGGCTCTCGATATGACAATTGCTGAATATAGTATTTTCCTGGGTATTTGACTATAGGGTATAACAGGGTTTTTAACACGACTGTAATGCTTATTCTTAAAGCGGATTGTGCAAGTAAACCTTTAATCTCCATGCTGGTGATTTGATGAAATGTTACAATTTGAACCAGGCAGCTATGTGGACGACTTGGGGGCCTTATGAGCAGAAAAGGATGGTATAGGAAGCTTAGAGGTTAATTGAGGCAGTGAGTGTCCCAAGTTGCAGGGAGGGTTGCGTTTGGTTCCTGTAAGTACTGGGCTCTAGATATCAGCAGAGACATGCTTCCTTCACCCGGCTCACCCCCTAAATTGGATACAGTCGCATTTTTCCCTGCAATTGCTGCGCCTTGACCTGCAGTGTGGTGTCGCTCTCCATGGTGCTGATTGGCCAGATCCCTGGAGTCAGTCACTTTTATGTGGGCCTGGCTGTTTAGGTAAAGACTTTGGGGGACGGGGGGAGTGCAGGCAAAAATGACAAGCACCTTCATATAGCCCAGTGCCAGTTTGGGGGTTTGAACCCCACCCTCGCTGCCCTGTGTTTGCATGTTCTACACGTGTCATGTGGGATTCCGCTTGCAGACCATATGCCTACAGTTAAGCTAACTGGTGTCACTAAGGTGCCTGTAGGATATGATTGTGTGTGAGGCTGAGTGTGAATATGTGCCCTCTGATGGGCTGCCACTCCATCCAGGGAGGACCGCGGCCCCCCGCCACCCGCCATGACCCCGATAAGCACTTCAAAGGTGGGTGAATGATCGCAGTCACATCGGTGTAAAATGCACATGCCACAGGAGCTGACAGCAAGGAGGATCTTGACCCAGAGGCTGGGTTTAATAAGGCAGAACGAGAGGGTAACGACGGATGTACTGCCGGTGAGGCTGATTCACCAAATGTGATTATGCAAATGAGGCTGTACGCAAATGGATTAATTAGCATAAGTGTCGATCCGTTATTAGACTCTCTTTGCACTTTGGGATTGCTCTTCTATAGACGATTAGCCAGCTCCAGACAGCAGCCCTGCGCAGTGTCTCCTCATCATCCATTTCGACTTTGCGTCCCGCAATGGCGTATGTAGCCTGCTGTCTGCCCTATGCGGGAATACAGGTTAAATCTTAACAACAAGAAACACCATCTCGACTCCTTGCAACAGCCGTTTCCTGCGGCTGTCACGGGTTAAGGTGGCTGGGCTGAGGTTCCCACCCGCCGTCGGTGGTTCTCACGCATTCTGGGCTCTTCTCTGATGAGCCACTCCGGTAAATTCCATGCGTACAGTCAAGTCATCCTCCTTAATTACACACTCCGGCACCCACTTACTCTCACACTCCTTCTCACGGTTTGCACTTTCCGTCCTGGCAGTATGATATAATGATGAGTTTATTGCCGCTCCCCGTTTTATATATGCTACCCGAGCTTCTGTCCTTTAGTAAATCAGCTCTGTGTCATTTCACTTTTATTTAAGGAAAGCTGTGACAGGGGGTCAGATTAACCCGGAGCAGGTATGGACTGGTTGAGCTGTGAACTGGGACAGGGTGTTACCCAGAATCCACCTCAGGCTCTTTCTAGTGCTGTTAGTGCCCTTTGGACCTTAGCTGTCAAGGACTAGTTTAATTAATTGGCTAGTCTCTTTGGTTCGCAACGACAGGATGCTCCGTGGTATTAAGAGGCTCCGACGAACTCATAAGCTGTTTTGTATTTAATGCCAGATAATGCTGCTTTGTGAGACACAATGGAGTGAAATTTCTGTCAGTGTTGTCTGAAGCGAAAGGTACAATTTCTTCACAGTAACGGGGCGACTGGCTGGCGAGGTGAAGTCAGGCGGCTGTTGATTCACACCACCTGTCCCTCGTTAATGTCTGACAGTCAATTTAATTATCGAATCTCTCCTTCTTGTTTTCCACTTGTGAGTCGGAAATGTGCTGGCAATAAAACGACGGTAAATTCTAGAAATGGTAATTAACCCAACTGCCCGCCCATATTTGGACTGTGGGATGAAACCACCTGAACAGGCGAGAGGGAGGTGGTGAGAGTGAACAGGGTCACACTGATTGTAATTGGTGGGTTTTTGAGACGCCGAGTGCTGTTTTTTGGATGGATGAAAAGGTGACCATCGTCCATCATCAGCATGTATCTCTGAATTCTAAAGCTCAGGAATACCAGTGATGCAAACTGACCAGGTTTGTTAAAAACCTGCCCCAGATACCTTATTTGTTGATGTTCCCTTTGCCGCTTGCCGCGAGAGGTAAAATAAAAATGTCTTCCTTTAAAATGCTGTCTGCCCCCTTTAGGACCTTCTCAGGTTTGTAGTGGCAGCTATATTCTCCCTGCACTTTCATCTTGCTTTGAAGCTCTCTTGAGAGGGTAGAGCTGGCCCAGAGAGGATCCACCGGAGGGATTAACGGAATCCATGTTAAGTTGCCCAGGTGACAGCACCCCTTCGGGTATCTTAGAGACAGGCTGGGGCCCTGCTTTTTATGGGGGGAGGGGGTCGATGTGGTGACATTTTAATTCGTATGAGAGCCTGGAGGAAAATGGCCTTTGGCGTGATATCATTCTGAAAAATAAAACAAAGCTGAGATCTGGGGTGAAATGTGCATTTCAAGACATGCGGTTACAAGGACATAGGCTGACAGGGAGAGCACCGTGCGTTTGAAAAGATGCAGATTAAGCAGCGTGACTGTCCGCTGACAAACACGGGCCACCAGCAGATCTTTGGTCTGCTTTCAGTTGATAATTTTTTATTTCTAGCCAGCTAGAGCCAGGAAATTGAAAATTAATTGGGACTTCAGCATATTTTAAAAGAAATATGACTAATATGAGTATCTGACAATTATGCTGATTGAATAAAGCACCATGCGAAGGGCTATGTAATGCCAGTGATGATAATTTGCCACACGCTGTGTGTGTTACTTAAACAGGGATCTCACCATTATATAGGTAATATGCATTGATAAAGGTGTTAATGCGAAGGAATTTATTCCAAATTTCAAGTTTGGAAATGTAAAAAGCGATTTGGAATTCCATATGGACCTGCAACCATTCTGTAATTACTGAGAACTGCCAATAATTACCATAATTAATCTGAATAATCTGCTGGTTCATATTTTAAATGACATGCATTAAAATGAGCATCACAACAGTATACACTCCTCTATATTCTGATTACTGACCTGAAAAGGGAAGATTATTCAGCGTTTATACTAATATCAACAGTGTAATTATCCTTAGCAAAGAAATTATTTACAACATATTTATGAGCTAATCCATTACAAATACTGCATCATGAATTATTCATGCTATAATCTCTTTTGCTTATTTTTTTTTTTTTTTTTGGAAAAAGGTTATTGGTAATTTTTACATGTACATTTGAAATATAGGAATATTTACAAATGTTTCCCAGCAGTGCATGCAGTCATGACTTGTTGAATGATCATTTTCTTTTTAATAATTGCTCTATTCAAGGTTGCAGTTGACCTAGTTCTGGGTCAAAAAGGATAAGTCATCAACCCACATACACTGCTGGGATTCTGCCATATTGGGTCTTCAGGCATGAGAGCAAATGGGTTTGACTTTGCAGTACAGAGTAACCTGTCTGCCTGCTCCCTTCACCCTCATTAAGCTTTGAGCTGACTTCTAAAACTACTTTTGTACTTCTGGAGATGCGTACCATGGGCACATACTGCATAAAGTAGTTTCATCTCAATTTGGAGTCAAAATTGCAAAATAATTTCTCCCACTCTGCCTGAATTAGTTTCATCACCGTGTCTCCATTTTTAATCACAGTATCAGTATGTTGCAACTGAAGGAGAATGACAGGCTTTCAGGTACAGGAGGTATTGTAGACTGCTGACTGATTCCAGTTTCTCAAAGTGTGCATATCTGCTAAAAGACAAAGGTGTGTCTTTTAGCTGTCGGACATCTCTGGGTTGGGAAGCTCACGGTCTGGCTTCAGACAAAAACCGCGCTTTGGAAAAGCCAGAGGGGGTCTTAATGTTGCAGTAGTATTTATGCTGTCCGGTCCCATATCAAATGGCAGATATTTTTCCAGCAGCTAATTGCTGAAAAATGCATGACTCTTATCTTGCTTTCCAGGAATCTTCTCCATGCAATTACCAGCTTAGGATATCCGTCTGCCTTTATTTTGGGACGAATGTGAGGATCCTGTGTTGTCATGCTGCAGCTCGGGTGACATACTGCGTCGCTCCCACTGGCGGGAGAGACGCTAGGGGTGCAGTGGGTTTCCTGTTACAGCTTGTCGCTGAAATGCAGCTCACCAAAGTGAATCCCGGCTGCTGGCTGAAGACGAGGCAATTCTTAAAATATACATTCTCCCTGACAGGGTACTGTGTGTGTACCTTCAGGGCAACCCTGCTGCACCTTACACTGGAAACACTGGATGCTGGCCTGGATTAACCATGGGCGTTTGGGGGCCATGTCCTCTGGGGGGGGCACCAAGTAGGGGAACCTCCCATAAACCCCCCCTCAACCCTGGTCCCGTTCACGAGTGTCATTTAATAAGTGAATGCGATTTAATATCTTTTATATTTAGTTGAATTTTATATTGTTCTTTTAACATGGCAGTCACTGACACACTCATGTAATGTCTTCCCTGCATTTGTGATGCATTTCTGGATTTCTGAGCCACCAATCAGCTCTTTTTCTGTCTGAACGTGACGTCATGGGTGACGTTGCCCAGAGGAATTTAATACTCTTCACCTGTCCCTGATTGGATAGGAGGTTTAAGGTATTATGAAAGCAGTATCTTTCATAGCAGAATCTTCTACTTTTTCATAAGTCTGTATGTTTACACTGAATTAAGCTGACAGGTCCCATTTTCCCTCTTCTGATGTATTGCAGTGTTTCCTAACCCAGTTCTCCGGGAGCCTCAGACGGTCCACACTTTTGGTCTCTCCCATCGCCCAACACACCCGTGCCAGGAATTCGGTGTTCTTGATTGGCTGGGATCTGGGAGGGAGTAAAAATGTGGACTGTCTGGAGGTCCCTGAGAACCGGGTCGGGGAACCCCGATCCAAATGCGGGGGGCACGAGGCCCGTTTCCAAATCCGCAAAACGCAGGCAGTAAATGGCAGGACAGGCAAAGGGTGACGCAGGGACAAATACCAAATCCCGCATCAAGGATCAGAAACCGATAAATCAAGCAAAATTCGAGCACGAGAACAGAATAGCCAAGTAACGATAAGCTCAGTATGGTGTGCTTGGCAGACCTCACTAAGGTGACTGAGAGTAAGGACCTTATACAGGGGTGCTCCCTGTTTTATGATGGGGTAATGTTCCGATGATCCCATCATATGTGGAAAATAAAAAGTATCATAAGTCGAATATGAATTTGATAAGTTACTGAATAAGCAAATAATTACTGTAACTAACTAAATACCAGTCATTGAAAAGTAAATAAATGAATGGGTCAAAATTCAAAGTTGACTGCTGAATGTTTATTGCTGCCGTTTATTGCTGAATGTTTATTGATGGCGCCTCTGTACTTAACCAGATAAACCAAGTAAAGTCTATGAGCAGCAGGTGAGCTAACAGACAGGCGGCCAGACTGATTAGTTTAGTTTAGATGCAGACACGACGGGTAAACATCATAGAATCTTTCCCTTTGGATACAGGACAGTGACTGTCATCTGGGTGACAGCGCATGGGTTCCTTCCCAAAGATTGATTTGCTTCAAAGACAGCCTGTGTCAGCTCTGACAAGGCACAGAAACATCACCAAAGGACACCGGCAATTTCTGCAGTAAGATACAATAAAAGGTGTTTTGTGTGAAATATAGTGTGAGGTGCCTTCATTTTAAAAATGCTTCACATATCTGACACATAGATTTCAAGTCAGTAAGAAGAGAAAAACAAAATCAATGAAATTATGACAGTCGGCTGTTTGATGAACAAATGTTTTTATTTATATTTATTTATTTCACATAGAACAGTTTGTAACTTTTGCCAGTGTTTTCCATTTCGTCAGCTTGGGATGCTGAATAAAAAGTGTTTTTTCATTTACTTGTCTCGTTAAACTGCATGTTAATAGGCCATTCTGCAGCAATACGGCTTCTCTGCAGCCATGTGTTTCTTATTAATGTTCGATACCAGCTTCATTCCAGTACAATCAAAACAGCACTTTCACACTGATGGAGAAATTCCTCCCGTGCAAATCTGCTAATTGGCCTGTCTAGACTTCTTCCCGCTCTCTGGGTCTCAACAGCTGGAACATCACGGATTTGGAGGGGGCTTCATTGGTTTTGTCACTCGCTGTGTGTATTCCGGAACCTTCTGCGGCTCCCTGTTCACACTTGCTCGGCACGTTCCGGCAGTGTCTCAGAGGTCTTCCCCGTCTTGTATCTGTTTATTCTTCCTCGAGCTTAGCGCTGAATTTGAAATAGACGCGGGAAACGCACTTTCATTCAGGAATACTAATGAACCTTGCCTGTACTTTACTGTTTGCTTGCAGTCTGTGGTGCTATGTTCAGGGGCCATTGTTCTGAAATTATTTTAGAATAAAATTTCTCATGCCTGGCCTGTTTGTTTGTTGATTGACTTTGGCAGGATCTGCTTTTGCCTTTTGCAAGTCAGCCGACACGCCCTCTCTTTTCATCGGCCACAAAAAACATCGTAGCAGCTGCAGAAAATACAATCTTCTCAATTGGCTGCTGTTATAGTCTGTTATAGTTAACCTACTGAATGCTAAATTCTCGCTCTTTCCACCTGCACCTTTATTCTCCTCAAAAGCCATTTACGTGACACGTAGCGGAGAAGCGTTTAAAATCAGAGAGCTGAAAGATAGATCTTATTCTTGGAGATGCAGCAGGTTGTGCCAGGCAGGAATTATTAATAGTGTCCTCTTGAGTTTTCTGGGAGTCTGTGTGTAGATGTGTGAGATGAATCATGGCCTGGGTGATCCTGGCGGTGCTGCCGCGTGCCCAGGAAGCTGTGGGGGGGGGAAGTGCCCCCGTCGTTCCCGGTTAAGTGGCACGGCCTTCATGTAGTGTTCCACGGATGCAGATGGAAACCTGATTTGTGTTCGTAATCTGTATCATGTGGCGATGCCTCATTCTCCAGAGACCCGTAGCTTGAGGGGTAATATATCAATATCTTTTAAGGCGTGAGGGCTGCTGAAGGGAAGCCACTTCCTGGAGTAATCAGAGAATAACAATATCAGATGATAATTTATATCACATATATCGGTGTTCATAAATCACCATGCAAAGGGAAAGTAAATGATCGGCTCCTTTATTCACTGGAATGTAAACTGACCTGCTGGTTCTAGCAATATGTGAAATATCGAATGTAAAGATTCCTTAAAGCAGTTTTGTGCACCTGGTCTGTTTCCTTCAGGCGTTTCCCGAGGAATAAAAGGTTATCAAAGAATCTGAGTGCATGACTCGTCATAATAATGACTACAGCCCGTGACTCCGGGCAGTGTGTGAGCGTGTATTCGTGCGTGTGCATTTATTTATGAACGGACACAGTGCGCGCGTTCGCCCAGCCTGCAGTGGCCTCAGTGTTTCGGAATCCTGTTCGGATGCCTCTGTCACTCAACACCGAATGTGCGGCTTATCGAATATGAATCATCTCAGCGGCTGCCCCTCTTTGTCAGCGAATCTGCCGGCGACTCGCTCTTGTTCATTTCAGATGCATTTTCTTCTTCCTTGCAGCATGTAGCTGCAGAAAGCAGCAGGAAGAATCTGTGTCCCCGGGGTGAATCGCTGCACTGTGACACATAGGGACGTCACCGCTGTGCTGAAATGGCATGTGTTGGTACCAGTTATACTTCTTCACGATGACAGGCCAGCTTCCCATCCCGGGATATTAGGATAGGGATGTATAGATCCATGACTAATGCGAGGAAGACAAGTATCTAGTTGGATCCCTTTTGTACTTGCTTGTCCACCAGCTTCCTATTGAGTGATGCCTGCCAGCCCTATAATGACCCACTGTCCCTGTATCTTGTTACACAGTCTGCCCACAGTAATGCATATGCAATGCACAATAAGCATACAGCTACAGATACGGTACCTGTACTGTGCTATTTCATTACATAAAAAGAAACTTACTGTGCTGTACAATAAAATACTTAGTTTGTTCTTGAGCGTCGATATTTGCTGCCGTGCACATCTTTTGATTCCGTAGTGTAATTGGTGCCTTATTTTTCAAGAAATTTGAGTAAAGTCTCGCTCCATTATAAAACGTTGTGATTTTATATTTACATTATTATTTGCTGTGGGATGCTGTGTGTATGTCACAGTGCTGTATGTAATGTCTTGCCTGTCCCCTATAACTACTGAGATATGCCCAAATTGATTTATTTGCTGCTGGAGGTCCAGGTCGCAAATATAAATGCAAGTCAGCGAATATCTGTATGTGGTTTTGATTTCAGTTGAATTTTATTTATGAAGAGTTCACGGAATTTATGCCTTTATACATTCATTTTCTGTATAATTATCTAGGCCTGGGTAGTGCTGAGGCTGTAGCGCGAGGCAGGGGATTATGGGATATCAATATGTCACCTAGCACCCAATTAAAAATATACATCTGATCATGCATTACGGGCAATTTAGAGACATGAAGTGTCATTTTAATGATTGGAGATATCGCTAGGGTTGTGTCCGGGGGTCTAGGTCCCCCTAAGATGTTTTTTAGCCCCCGAAATGTAGACTAATTGATATAGTGTGATCTCATTCATTTTCATTAAAATCAGACCCCTCTTGTAGAGAGGGTTATAGCCCTTCTCATAAATCTCTAGTGACGTTCCCGTTTATGATGAAGTATATTTTAGGAATTGCCTAATTCTGATTCAGCTCATTTGGAGTTAGAGTTGGGATGTGTATGAATCACATTTTTCCCGGGAGAGTTGTGCCCGATCCCCGATCCTCACACTGACTCACGAAATGCGTCACGGTTCGAGGAGCAATTTTGATTCGCGGGAGCCGGCTGGAGTGGCTTCGACTGGGTGGGACTCGGTCTCGTTGCCCCACACTGTAGCCCGAGCGGCTGTTGATTGTTATCGTGAGCAAACTGCCAGGGGGCGGACAGATCGTCCCTTCCATCCTGAGCAGCGACGCAGCCGCGGAGCGACGCGGGACTGGCGCCTGGCCGTCTCACTGGTTTTGGTTTCTCATCCTCCCCTTTCCGCTCTCCAGCGAACGCCGGCATGTTCTGAGAGCAGAGTGTTCCCTGGGAATGAACATTGTCTGTAGAAACGCGATTTGTGCCTTGTGGAGGAATGTGTTCCTCTACCTTCCATTCTGAGCTGAACTGAATAAGGAAAGAAAAGCAAATTTCATCCCGGTCAATTGGCTGATTCCTGCAAAGTACCCTATCTGTCCCTGCTTTGTGATTCTGTTAGTTTACATGTCACTGGAGCAGTTTTCTCAGAGCAGAAATCTATTCTTTTTTATCCACAGTGTTTTTTTAGTGCCACTCCCACCTGGATCAGCTGCAATTCTTCATCTGAGTATTTTTTATTTTTTTTTTAGTGTGCAAGGTTGTGTTGACCTTGCTGTAAGGGGGTACAGGGAGGGGCAGTGCCTGACTGTAAACAGCAAACCTTGTGTTACAAGGGGTGATACATGTGGTTAGATGCTTGTTTGGATGATTAGTGAAAGCAAGCGACAGCAAAATATCAGTTGAAGCGTAAACTTAAGTCTGCACCCTCGAGTTACTTGCCTAGTATAGAATATTTATTAAGTAAAATGTTTATAATTGAAGTTCCCAGCTATATGTGCTCCGGGATTCTTTGAATAGACGCTCCGCAGGGTAGTGGGTGGCTTAGTGGGCTAAGCCATGGTGCCTGAGGGTGGAACATTGGCGGTCTGTGCCTCTGCACGTCCAGGGGCTCTACGTGCAGGCTGCCTGACCCCAAGCTTGCTCTCACTTGCATTTGTGTCTGTGGGTCTCATGGAGAACTAGACAGGGTAGGCAAAGACAAGTGTGTATGCTTGTGTAAATGGCAAATGAAGGATTGTTTTGTTAATCAAGAAAGCTTTCTTGCTAGAAGTTTGGAATCAGATGCAGGTAATTCTCATCATTTCCCTTTAAGTTGCAATCTGAACTATTGTTCTTCTTTTAAACAGTATCTAATGATCCATTTATTGGCTTTTCAGTCATTGCCTCACTGGACAAACAAGCACTGCACAAACCTCTGCATACCTCACCTGCACTGGTGCCTACCGCCAGGACGAACCCATGTTAAGTAAAAACACAGATTGTTTTTGCAGGCTGACTTCAATAAATGAAAAATACAAGAAAAACATTATCATCGTGCGAGTTGTGAGCATCTGGCAGCAGGTCCTGTGGTGTTCCTTGGCTGTTTGCATTCGTACCTCACATTTCGCTCTTTTCATCCATATTCTCTGACAGTGCCAACAAGCTAAATAGGCGGGGGTCACTGGGGGCGCTGGGGATGGGTGTCTTCGCACAGCGTGTGCTAGATGTCTGCCCCAGCGCGTTTTCCGGGAGAAATTTGCAGTCTTTGTTTAGCTGCCGCTCACAAACCACAGAAATTACTGCCCCCTGTTGTCTATCCGCCGCACATTTTCTTTGCTGGGGTACAATTCTGGGTGGCTCTGTTTTTCTGTCCCTTTTTTCCTTTAAAGTACTATGACATATTCTCCAGGGCATTTATATTGCTGCGCACGTGTATGCTTGTGTAAATTAATAAAAAAAATATTGCAATGGAATTATTTCCTGCAGTGGCTTGGGCTCTGCTTCTGTTACCAACACAGTAATTTCCTTTCTGTATGTTTTAGGGGGCGTGGAAAAGTTCCGCCGTAATCCTGTGACATTAACGCGCTGCTGTTGATACGCTGATGTGACACACACTTGATAAAAGCATTTGCTCAGTGGTTTGCTTTTGTAAATCCTGCTCCCGCTCATCAAAAGCTAATCTTAAGCATCAAATTTAGAATGTTATTTAATCTGTTGTAATATTCCTATACTTCGCTGGTGTTTTCTCTGGTCATTTTCATTCCATGTGCTGTCATTTAATGGGTGTTTGGGTGTCTTTCAGTCGGAAGCCTGTTCATCAGACTTCAGGATTCGGGTCTTTCTCCAGGCCTCCATTAAACCAACAGACTTGTCAGTTTGTAGGTTACTCAGATAAGTAGTGTGTGATGTGTACTTCTCACTGATTGCAGATGCACGGGATTCTGGTTATTTTGCATGTCTGATGACTTCAGGTTCATTCAGGCATGTTGCCCACAGTGTAGCACACTTTCATTCCATTCGCTGGGACTGACCTCAGGCCCATCATGACCCTAGGATGGTCAGTCAGAAGATGGATGGATGTTTATAGTGAAAGCTTTTTTCTTGCCTGCTTGAACTCTACATAGTTTGAGGCGAATGAAAATCAAACTAAAGGAAGCAGCAGGAATGTTTTTGAAGCCATTTGACCTCAGTGCGTCTTTGTCACTTTTAATGCCTTGAAGTTCTTGCAAATCTGTTCTTATAGACCAAAGATGTGAAGGCAAAAAGATTTCCCGTGAAATCACCATGTATGAAAATGCAGATTTTTATCCATATAGTTGAAAAAGGTTAAATTTCTCTGACTGTGACGCCGGCTAGAGTCAGTGATAATTGGTAATTGACCGTCTTTTTGTCACAGGTCTCACGGATAAGGTTACAGTCGGCATCCTCTGGGCCATCTCCTTTCTTTGTAATCCTCTCCATTGCCATGTCCACGCACATCGGACCACATTCATTTCTGCCCTGATTTTCACTGCTTGGCAGACCAAAGTAGGCCTTCCTGTACAATTTATCTGCACTTTGCTTCATCAGTTTCCCACTTGGCCATGACTGGCCTCCCAGGCTGCGTTAATGAGAAGCAAGAACACACTGATGGTGACACACTGACAGCAAGGCCGGTGCTGATTGGCCGATTTTGTGCCCGGCTTGCCTCTTCGGTTCAGCTTGCGTGTCCTGTTATTGCAGCTTGGTTTAAATGCCATCTTGTGAATCTGTCGTGCTCAGTGCTGCTTCCTTCCTTGTTACGGCTATGTGAGGCAGTTGGGGTTTGACCATTTCATGCACATTGTTGAACGACAGCGAATTGTAGCTGGTCAGTTGTGTTCTTTCCCAGCTGCTTACATCTCACACCCTGTCTGTAAAGTGTGATACACATTTCACTTCCTAATGATGAGGAAAATAGTTTAGCTTCTTTTTTTAATAAAATAACCTCTTCCGTGTTCTTCGCTGTTCTATAGCTCTACGGTTATTTTGACAGCTCCTTGGTCTTTGTGTGTGAAACTTTCCTTTGAATTTTCTCCCTTAAAAACTGTGTGGCCTGTCAAGGTAAATTTGTGGTCTAACTAATTAAAGAGCCGGAATAATTATGCCATTAAGCCAAGCCTTGTTGTTCTTAGTTTTGATATTTTGTTTCTTTATGCAAAATATAAATAGATGAGGCTTCCAATGCCAGAGCACCTCGATTTACTGTAGGGGTCTTTTCTGATTGGCCGAGAAAGTTTGGTTCAATTCAACTTTCCCTTATTCTGTCTATGTATATAAATGCGCATTATCCAAGGGAACCATAATGTAACAGTCTCATAAGTACTATTTATGCTGTGTAGCAATAAAGCCGAATGACTTAAGCCATTTCACGTCCAAAAGTAAAAAACACAAAGCACTTGCAGCCCAGTTTTGTTGGATGCAGGCAGCGTTTGGCCCCTACAAATGCTGCCCTGCACTGTAATTGGCCACCAAGGGCCTGATTAGTGGAGACTTTTGGATAGAGGTTCACCTCGGTGCTCAGACAGCCGGCCGCAGACCTCTTTGGCGGTCAGGTCGTACTTACAGTCCTGACCACTTGTCATCACGCAGAGCCGCAATGCATCTTGGGCCATAAAGCCCCCAAGGGCATTAAAACTATTTATCTCGGTAAATTGCCATGTGATTCAGGCACCGCGGCTGCAGTGTCCCTGAGTGCCATGTAGCATCTTCCTGGCAACCGAATGCCTGCTTTTCCCCAGAGAGGCTTTCAGAATGTCACTGTTACTCTGCCACTTTACTTATCGGTAAACCACTACTTAACCTGTTGTGCCCTACGCCTCACAGGGGGAAGTTAGCATGAATGTCATTCACAGGCTAACAAATCTAATGTGAGTGTCGGGCGCTGACCATCCATTGATGCTTCGCTATAGTTTGCAGGCTCTCGGGGGCAGAGCCGTTGAAAGTCAGCGGTGCCAGACAGCCCCGTGCTAATGGTGCATTATGAAGCTGCCATCTACACATTAATGCTGACCTTTGGCTCTCTTTGCTTCAGTGCTTCTGCGCATGGAGAGAAACACCCGCTGTGCCTTTTAGGACCTCTGGCTGGCGGTCGGGCATCCAGATCTGTCTCACTGTCCTCTCCGCTCTGTAAAGGTGCGCAACACATTTCGGACAGTTCAGCAGCTACTTGGCTAATTTTACACTTTTCAGCCCCAATTTTCTGACTTTGACCGTGTCCTTGTTACCCTGACTGCCTGTGGCTGTGACAACAACAACAACAGCAGCAGCAGCAGCAAACAGGGGTGATTCTAGGATTTCTTTTTCT
The DNA here is from genome assembly GCA_026777045.1 of Hyperopisus bebe. NCBI lineage: Eukaryota > Metazoa > Chordata > Actinopteri > Osteoglossiformes > Mormyridae > Hyperopisus > Hyperopisus bebe. Next base: position 10,735,715 of record JAODJW010000094.1, read on the forward strand.
AAATGGGGCCATAATTCATACAGAGGGGCCAACCTTATCATTAGCCAGTGATATGCACTCTAAGGACCAATCAGCTTTCACCACCTGGGGCCAGTGCTCCTTTGGCCCCGCCCCATATACACTCCTTTTGACAATGACAACAACAGCAACAACAACAACAATAATAATAATAATAATAATAATAATAATAATAATAATAATCATAAAAGGGTGGCATGGTCAACACTCGAAAAAAATGCTAAAGTGAATTGGCCAGATTGTCTCAAGGTGTGAGTTGTACTTGCCCAATGACAGGCTGGTGCCCCCTCCTGGTTATTCCCTGCCTTGCACTCGTCGTTTCCAGAATAGGCTCAGGACCCTCACGACCCCGCAGAGGAGGCGTGGGTATAGACACTGAATGGGATCATAGTAATAATACTCTTTATCATTGTGTCTCTTTCTGCATAGACACCTACTGTTTTTGATGTATGTGACGGATTTACAGAAGTCCGGGGTTGTTTTTCCATTGTTCTTTTATTAATCCTTATTTCATTATGTACCTTTTTTTGTGGCATTAGTAACGCTGGCGATGTGCCACACGAAACTTGGCTAATTATATATAATTTGGCCATTGCTCTTGCCAAGTTGGGTGCTTTCTCGGTACAAGAGGGTGCACAGACACACAGCGTGCGGAGTCAAAAATCGGGGTAAGGTGCCCATCTGGGTGCTGCGTGGAGACTGCAGATGATGCCTGCGGCCCCATGCGGCGTCGGGGGAGATGCGACAGGCACGTAGCCGGCTGCTGAATAGGCAGAACGCTGTTTGGGGGATAATAGAATAGCATACTGAAAATGAGATGCAATTTAGGGCGAATTATATTTATCGCGCCAGAGAGATACATGAGCAGCTCGGGAAGAAATGAAGAGGCACTCTGTCTGTGATATTTACGACCCCGTCTTTTGAATAGGCCAAAGACAGAGAGGCTTCCGATGCTCGTAAATTCATCGACAGGAGCCATAATGAGCAGAAAGAAAGTCTTTCCTTCACACCCCTCGTTCCCATCCTTCTCTGTCTGCTCTCTTCATTCCAAACGGACAGATTTGTATACAGGCGGCCTCTTTATTTTGCAGGGTCCCACTGGGTGGTGCCTCTTTGAGTCCCATTTCCATGTAAAAAGGGGGAAATTATTCCAAGAAATAGGGTAGTTTGAGGCTTCTTGCCGATATCAGCTTTTAGCATCCCGCTGTAAACCAGCTCTGGGAGCCTGGGGTGCTGGTGGAGTTACTGTTACTGCTGTGAGGGGGTGCGGTAGGGAAAAAAGTCATCTGGAATGTTCTGTCTTCAGATTACTTTCCGAACTTTAGGATTAGCTAACCCCCGTCACTGATTGAATTTTATGGGAGGTTTCATATTGCTACCAGACCCAGTTTAGCAATTTTCCTCCAGTTACCTTTAATCTAAAACTCATGAAGAGTCTCTTGCTCATCACTGATGTGCTACCATAAAAAACCCTTGTGAAATTTGTTGCATTTGGTTACTGTGCACAATGCATAAAATACTGCTTTATTCAATGAAAACCTGTATTTTTATAATCATTGGTAATCTAGGGTCATTTGTAATCTGAGAAATATTCTGCCTGTATATAAAGGGTGCTCCAGATCAGGGAACCAATCAGTCTGCTGGCTTTAATTCCAGAATGTGACATAATACATCATAATCACTGGTGCTCAGCAATCTGATATACCTAAATTATGGTTCATCATGAGTGTGATAATGGCTGGTTGACAGATGACATCAGCATCTTGTTCGGTGGATAAATAAACTCACTGTTGAATGTAGTTTGGGTGCCTGATGGAGGTCATCAGAATTCATTGTGTCAGGTCATTCAATGTATGGCAGTTTCATTTTTATAAGATCAGACACCTACAGTACGAGACTTTAATGGCCGGTGCAAAACAGGCTGTGCTTTTCAGTGTATTGAAATTGGACTGAAGCATCGTTTGGAAATTAAACTACTATTCAAGTTTTTTCAAATTACTGTTTATGTTGAACTCACTCTGGACATGATGGGAAACAGAGCCATGTGACATGAGGATGGAGAGGAAGGACCCGGGACTTTATTTAGGGACAAGAGATTCAGACAGGAGATTCAGTTTCGACCTCGCAAGACATCACAAGAAAACAAAACAGCCAACAAGAGCTACAACAGGCTGCGGACTTGGCCATCGCAGTCTGACCGAACGGGACCCTATTGAATACGATCAATAATTCAATAATGAGGCCCCAGAGAAGTGAATCGATTTGTGCTCGCAAAAGGGGACAAAACTAGGTGAGCCTGGATTGATGTTATAGTGCTGTCTCAAGGTGCTTTTTGGTCAGTGAATAATATTCATACCCACTTAGAGATGAACGACATCAGCTTCGGATGCTTGGGGATGGCCATCGATCAGCTTGCTGGTACCGGCCGCAGGACCACGGCGACTGCGGGGACCATCTCGGGCTTCATTTGCGTCCAAAATAAACCCTCCTCTCTTTGAGTGGCCGGGATGGTCACTTGGGGGGGGAGGGGGGGGGTTGCTGAGTGAGAGGGAGATTTAGTATCCCTGACGTGATACTTGTCAGGAGAGCCAGACGTCTTGCGATAGCAGAGCTTTGGACCAAGCTCGAGTCAGGCAGCATGGAGACGCTGTCACTTCAGCTAGGTGATATTCTCATTTCCCCACCAGAGACGGCTAATTAGCGGGCGCCTGCCGACAGCAAAAATCGCGATTCGCTGGCCAGAAGATGGGCGAGGAGGCGGGGAAGTTGCTAGGCAATGCCTGCTAGCCTCTGACTGCATGGGACGGTGACTCATCAGCGGCGTTCGTCCCCATCCAGGCTATCGTTGTCAAATCCTAGAAACCCCAGGGGTGGGGAGCCACCTCCTGCACAACCTGGACCCGACTGCCCCCACCGGCTGGTACGGCGCCCCCTGCAGTTCGCCAAGGCACAGGCAGGAGACGTGTAATTCCTCGAGAACCTGACACGACTCAGGCCTCCCTGTCGTGTTACCTGTGTAGCATGTTGTCTGTCACACCTCTGGTTCACTGACAGCGACAGATCAACACTCACTCAATAATCTCATTTCATGCTCTGAATGTAAATCCCCCCCCCCCCCCTCCAGTTTTTCAGTTTGTTTAAATAGCACAAGCCAAAGTGGTAAAAACAACCAGCAAGCCTCATACTAAAATTAGCAACATATTACAAGGAATTTCAAAGGAATGCTTTCATCTTAATTCCCACTCAGAGGAGAACTTTGGAAGGTATGCAATGCACTTCAGACCCCTAGTGTCTGACAGCAGGGCCAGATCTACCATTTCAGAAGCCTTAGGCAAAACTTTACTTGGGAGGCCCCCCTACCAGGAAAATTAATGATCATTTCACTTCCTCCAATTTAATTTAGGGGCTGATTCCGCCTGTAGCTGCAGTCGGCCCTGATTGTCAGATTTCCTGCCATGTGGACAGAATCACCTCCCCTCTGGGGTTAAGGTGGTATTTGCGTGGTACAAAAAATTATTTTTCAGTAGTTCGCAAACTTGAATGCAGAGACAGTTTACGTCCACCACAGGCTGGGCGCAGCCCACTGCAGATTCACATGTGACGGGTTTGCCATGCCATAAAATGCAGTCCCTCTTCCCCCTCTCCTCTCTTCCTGTGTCCAGCAAGGTCTTCAGTCTCGGAAGCCTCACCTGCCTGGGTAGGCCACATTCTCAGGGGGGGCTGATGACTTTTTCCCATTGCTTCTCATTTTTTATTTTGATAATTAAAAAAAAAAAAAAATTGGTCTAATGGAGTGGTTTGCTAGTGGAGACATTTTGTGGTTACTAGTTACTGGTTAGCTGAGTTAGCGTCATTATATGTAAGCAGACTCAGGGCCGGATGAAGGCATAGACAAACTAGGCAGCTGCCCGATCAGCAATAGGGGGCCCAGACTGGCAGAAGGGGGTCCTGGGGAAACGTAACAAACACCCCCCGAACAGCTAAATCTTCTGAGGGATCCTCCCCGTAAAGATCCGGCCCAGAGTAGGACCCTTTCCCGAACTCTTTGTGGGCTTGGCTGCTGCTGAACTTGGGCCTCTCTGTTCCCCGTGATTCCCCTCTGTGCTGGATCCAGGTACTCTATTTTTAGCATGTTAGTCAAGTAGAATTGCTTGGACAAATATAATTAAGCCAGATCAGGACTCAAATATTTATTTTATCTGCTGTTGTTAATGGTGTGGAGAGACCTTCTTCCTTTAGCTCGTTTGTTAAAGCCCCCACTTGCTGGTTGTGATGCTTTACAGAACTCCGTTTTTGTAGAGTAAATCTGCACCAGCTGTTCGGAACCTTGGCCTGATCCTGAATAATGATGGTGTTCATTTTCCTTATGGCTGCTGCTGGGGACCAGGGCTGAGGCTCCAGCTCCGTTGGCTGCGGTACCCGGCGTGTTCCATGCGCGGTGGGCGACAGATATTGTAGGCCGTCCGCTCGGCGTGTCTTTTGGAGCCAGGGATGTGTTCTGGAGTGTGGCTGTCTGTTAAAGTGACATGATTGGTTTTGAGCCGGACCAGGCAAAGAGATACCAAGGGTTACCCCTTTCCCAGCAGCCATCAAAGTGGCCTGGAGGGGGCGCTTTCAACATACTGGGTCTTACCTGCCGCAGCTAATGATGTTCTGCATCCCGGTAATGCGACGTGCCTGCCAGCAGCCCATCGCCTTCCGTAACCTCCACCGCCACTCCCGCATGGCCTGTGGCCGTGACTCCCGACATGCATATACGTGATCTGCAGCCGAGTGTCGATTTCCCCGAGTCTCAGCCAGCTGGCCCTGTGTCTGTCTCGCCATCACAGGAAGGTCGCGGTTATTTTCAGAGATAGCGGAGCGGGTAATTGGAGTGGACTTGGTGGCAGTGTGTGACATGGACATAGATCTGCCAAGGAGAGCGTGCCCATAGTGCGTGAGCTCCTCTCTGTCCCACAGATCTACATTTATGCATTAATCAGTGAGCTGATTGAGCGTGACGTTTTCCAGGCAAACAGGCAAAGGCTATGCTTTGATGTGCTAATAGGTACAAATCACATTTCTCACCCAGTTTTCAGTGTTCGACAAAGTCGGAAAGTCAGAATGAAACTGGATTCTTCTGGCTCAATATGAAGCAAGTCTGAAACAGATTATGCAGTATTCCAAACATATATAGATTTTTTTGTTCTTGGTGTGTATATCATGAAGGTGAATCCCATTCAAGAGTGAAGTTGTCTTCTTTATCTCTTGATGATCTTGACCAAAGGAAGTTACATAATCAAAGGAAGTTGTAAGCATACTGGTCTTTGAAGTCTGAGCGTGTCTATCCATGCTTCTCAGTCTTCTCATCCCTTCTGCTTGTTTCCTGTCGATCGACATGTTGTACGCACGCCTCCCCATCATCACCCTCTCCAGGTACTAATGGGAAACGCAGGATGAAATTTAAAGCCAGTCCATCTGCTGGTTAGACCCCGAACAGGACGCTGTCCATCTTCCAAGCGTTCATCCTGGATTGGATTGCGAGGGGAGCTGGATCCTCTCCCAGAGCTGTGGACACCCTGGACCGGATGCCAGTACCTCACAGGGCACAATCACACATGCCATATGCTGAGGGCACGTTACAGACACTAATCAGCTGAGCTGCATGTCCTTGGACTGCAGAAGGAAACCCAATCGACATGCAAACTCCACACTAACAGGGATGTAGGACGGATTCAAACCCCCAGTGCTGGAGGTATGAGGTTGCCCAAACAGCTATTTATCAACCTAAAAACTACCTTAACTAGGGCTGGGACAACGCGTCGACGTAATCGATTACGTCGACGCGTAAAATACGTCGACGTAAAAAAATCTGCG